>JAWWEV010000167.1:61681010-61692156 GCA_035583235.1 Hafferia zeledoni | reverse complement strand
CGCTAGTTTGGATCCAGGCCAGGATCCCCTTGGCCTTCTTGGCCCCCTGGGCACACTGTTGGCTCCTGTTGAGCTTCATACAATACAGAGTGCAGCCACACTTGCTTAAGAGGCTTTCTTGAGACAGCACCACCTTCCTTCCCATCTCATGGACAATGTTTTGTTTGTTCGTTTCCACCTTGGTCTGTCAGAGTCAGGTTCTCTCTGCATCTGGATCCAGTGGGACTGGAACTTCCAGCCCTGTTCTCCTTGGACTCTGGTACCAAAAATGGTTCATAACATCACTTAGTAGTGTGTTACTGAAAAAAACCAATCCCAAGTAATTCATCCTGCACTTTTCCAGCTGCCGTTTTCCTGGGTCCATCATTAAGCCTGGATACAGTCCAGCTGTTTCTGCCCCTGCTCCACCTCCCCACTCTCTGGGAACAGAACATGGAAGAATAAGATGATCTCTCTGAGAATTTGCTGGTTAGTTTGTTAACTGCTTGGCAGCCTTCACCCACCCAAAATGACACCATAACTTGAAAGACCATAAAGGAAAACAGAAGACAGAAAGCAAAACCTTTGCTGAATCTAATTAGTTGAATCTAATCAAGGGCTACAAACATAACCATGCTCGAATTATAACTGCGTCATTATTTCTTGACTGTAGGGCAGAGTTAAAGAAAGAATATCCTGAATGAACACACCCTGGGCTGGTTTGGATTTCGTTCCCATTTCAATTTAGTTCTGATTTTTCTGACCTTAGCTCCTGGGGCTTGGGATGAGTCCAACATCTCTGTAATGGTCTTACTCCACCTGCAGCTTCCACTTCAGCCTGGCTCTCTGTTTGAGATTGCATATTTTCTGAAATCTCAGCTATATCATAGAATCCCAGGATGGCTGGCTTGGAAAGGACCATAAAGATCACTGAGTTCCAATCCCCACACCATGGTCAGGACACCACCCACTAGATTAGGTCACTCACTTGATTAGGTTGCTCAGAACCCCAATATCTGAAGAATCCCTCCGGGACCAGACCCCACTGTGCAAGAACGTGCACCAACACCCATCAATGAGGTGGCTTCATCTCCAAAGACACAAAGCTGCGTTTGTGGGGTAGCCCCACACATTAGCTGAGGTTCACCAGATGCCTTCAGTGCACTGTCTTTCCTTCATCCTTCTGCCTGTGCTGGGTCCGACTGCACCTTGCACATCCCCATCCCTAACTAGATCCCACTCTGTGATGGAAGCAACAACAGAAAGATCTGTAGAGCCACAACTAAAGTCTTAGGGTTTGTTTAGGCCTGTGTGTAGGTTTTAGGACTGGACAAATGCAAACAGAGAATACACCGAGTGTAATTTGTAACTATAATTTCTGGATATATAGAAAAACCTTTTTCATGATGAGGACAGTCAACCATTGGATCAGATGACCCAAAAAGGCTGGGTAGTCTCCATCCTTGGAAGTTTCTGTGAGTGACTGGATAAAGGTCTGAGCAACCTGAGCTGAGCTCAGAGGTTGGGTTAGAAATCTGATGCTCCTTCCAGCCCAAGTTACTCTGTGATCCTGTAACACTTCTTTTTATCAGATCCTGGGTAGGGTTAGTTGATCTTATAGGTATTTTCCAACCTAAAGATGATTCTATGATTTTCTAGACCATGTGGTCACCTACAGCTGATGCACCCTGTTACACCTTGACCCTGAAAACAGGCACAGCAAATGTATGAAGTTCATCGTGTCTCCTGGTCCCAGCTGGGAATTTGCCTGGGCATCTGGGCCTGGAGGTCAGTGTTTTCACCCTCTGGTGGCCATTCTATCACTCTTCTTTCCGTGTTCCATTGTTCACAGCTGTCTAAGACAAGGACAAGTCTGCAAGGAAGAACAAGCAGGATCCAAGGGGTCTTCACATCCCAAGGCTGAAGGTAACCCTTAAGATGTGTTGGCATGGTGTGAAAAATGAGCTGGATGAGCATGACCTTAAAAATGAAGCCAATGTGGCATCCATAGCACCTCTCTGGCATCAGGATGCAGCTGCACCAGGGGAGGAAACAAGGCCTGGGAGAATTCTTACCTTCTTGGGTCAAAAATTTTTGGGTTTCAAGCAAAATCGTAGAATTCCAGAATGATTTGAGTTGGAAGGGACCTTAAAGACCATGTTGTTCCAACACCCTGCCATGGACAGGGACACCTTCCACTAGACCAGGCTGCTCCAAGGAATGTGAGAATGTGAATTCATGACATTGTGCTTGAAGAACTGTAAGTTGTCTTTCTTCCCTCAGCAGGAACACGGGCTGAGGGCACTCAACCCTCCAGGGATTGCTCCTACATTGCTGAAAGAACCGAAACTCAGCATGAGCAGCAAAAGGAGCCAAGTGACCTTCAACCAGAGAGGACCCTGCTGATAAGAAGAGACCGTGTCTGGGGCTCGGGGGCACTGGAGGAGGACACAGTGTGTCACAGGCTGAGGAGGAGTCAGCAGGGCTCTGATTTTGTGAGCAGAGCCCACATCAGGCTTGCAGTGCTGTGCAGAAAGACATGCAACGTTATCCATCTGCTCCACACAGCTCCAGGAAGGCCTCGGCTGGATATTGAATCCAGCTTTTGGCACCACACTTGAGAAAAGATGCAGAGTCCTTGGAGAGGATCCAGAGGAGAAGAACAAAGAGGAATAGAGCTCTAGAAAACATGACCTGCAAGGAGACACTGAAAAATTTGGGGTTGTTTAGTCTAGAGAGGAGAAGACGGAGGGAAGACATGATAACAGCCTTCAAGTATTTTGGATTTCTCTGCTGGATGGGGGATAGGAAGCAGTCCTCTCTGTCTGCTGGGGCAAGCAGAGAAAGGGATTAGGCTAAGGGCAAGGGTGACCGAGGTCACACTTCAGGAAACATTTTCCAAGGGTGAGAACTGGCATTCCATGTGTGGGAGGAGGTGGAAACTCCATCATCAGAGGCTTTCAAGAATGAGTTATTTAGCCATATGTCTGGACAGACTAGGTGGATGAGAAGACCTGCAGGGATTAGACTTCTTGAGATCTCTTTGACCAACCTTGCCCCATGTGAATCCCCTCTAGGTTTGCCTCTGTGGACTTTTAAAACTTCCGGGAAGTCATCTTATCTGCTGGAGATCACATGAACTGCTTCTTCCACTCCTTAAAGAAGTGCTAAGCCAGCAGCTCTGAGGAAGGAACAAGGACAGGACTTCCCAAAGCACCATCCTTGGGCCACCTGCAGTCGACATCTCCATGCAGGAATGCTGTGGAGAATGTGGAGGAGCTGGACACTGCTGCTGCAGAGCTGGGTGTTGGAGGGAAACAGTCGTGTCAGGGGTGGGAGGTACTGTGGGTGGTTTCATTGTAGTTGTTTTTGTAATTTATGGCTGGTGAGCCTGGAGTCTGGGAGGAGTGTTCCTTTTGTATAAATCCAAATAAATAAATTCAGGGAGAATCTCTTAGGCAACCACTGACCGTCCAGCATATAGCTATTAAGATTAATATCTGTCTCTTGGACCATGCCAGGAGACCAGAGAGGGAGCTGGCAGGGATCTCAAAGCACTTTGTGGAGTGTGTTGGAAAGTCTGGCGAGTTATATGGTGCTCTGGTGGGAACTGAGTCGTTGGGCAAAACCAGTCCCAGTGGAGGGTGAAATACAGGATGTTCCAGCCCAAAGTGTTTACCTTGAGCAGAAGCTGTGAGCATTCTTAGGAGGAGGGCACATCCCAGCTGTGGAAGTCAGACCTGAAAATGCCACTGGTATGTGGAGTGTGGGGACATCATCCTGCTCTGTTCCCTTGGGTGTGCTGGGAAGGGGAGTGAGGGATAAACCAGGCTCATGGCATCCACACTCTGGTTTTAGCAGGTGGAGGAGGACACCAAGGGAGAGAGTGTTAGTTTAACAGAGCAGCCAAAAGGCCAGTTTCTTTCGGAGGGGGACAGGGTGCCACCAGTAAAATGTCACCACAGTTGAAGCAGTGACAGAATAATGGATAGGGGTGAACCCCGAGGAAATTTTGGATCCTGAGCACTCTCAGGCACTGTGTTCAATAATTTTATGACATGGGTGTTCAGGGGAGTTTCCCCCGGAAACATTTGTTTTATAAATGGCTCATTTTCTAATTACATTCTACAGGGCTGAGCAGCAACAAGAAAAAGGAAGGACAAAAAAAAAAGAGGGGAAAAAAAGGGAGGGCCGTGAGACTTGCCAAAGCTGACTTGACACACACTTGCTGCAGCTTCCACTTTGATGTGAATCAGAAACATCCACTGAATGCAAGTGATAGCCCTTGAGGGAGATCTCCCACACAGGGATCTCTGCACCTGTGGGACCAGGAGCAGTGGGGTGGCCAGGATGGCTTCAGCAGGGAGAATCCATGGTAGGGGGTCTTGCGCTGGGGGCGGTCATGGCCATTCTCCACAGGCTTCCCACCGAGCCCGCTTCCCTCCCACACAAGCCATCTCTGTGGTCTCCTTGCTCTTGATTGAAGAGTGCATTTGCAAATGAATCCCATCATGGGGCGGTGAAGGAAGAGTTAACCACTTCCTCCCAAAAAAATGAAGGAAAAGACCACTGTTTCCTGACACTGGGCAAGATGAGCCGAGCAGCAGGGGCTCGTGGGGTGACCCTCGCCCATCCCCTTCAAAGAGGGGCAGGCAGAGGTTAGAGCATTGCTGGCCCCAGCACTCTCCTTCTGGCATGTGCCCTTATTTGGAGGACTGTCTTGGCTCGGCACTGTGAGTCCAGGTATCCCGTGAAGCCGGGAAAGAGCAGCTTTAAAGCGTGGCCTATAATGGGGGAAGGAGGGGAGTTAAAGGACGCGGCCCGTCTTCCCGCTGGAAGGGAATCTGGTGGCCACATGTATCCGCGCCCTCCGGCTTGATGATGATGATGAAAGATGTCATGCTAGGAAACTCTGGAGATCAGAGCCACGCGGACCACATACCGGCATTTCAACACGAGAACACAGCTCCCAGCGCCTGCCGAACCTCGGAATTTGCACCTTGTAACGCTGGGAATGGACATCTGTAGACGAAAGGAAACCCCTGGTGTACACACGGGTTTTATGGAGCGAAGAGGGGGCTCTTTCATCCCTCCAGCGCTGCGAGGGGCAGCCCTGCTGCCAACTCTTCCCTTTGGGGTGAGACATGGACGTTTAGGAGCGCTGGGGTGTGTGTTTGTGTGTGTGCCTACGTGCATGGGTGCACGCCCGCGTTATTCTGGGATTAGAAATCTTTTCCAGGCTCAACAACAAAGGGTGGCACATGGCAGCTATTGTCCTCGCTCAGCCAGGGTGAAGTCGGGGGAGGTCACAGATGTCCTGACCATATTTAGCTCTCAGAACAGGATTCGTTTAGTTTAGCTTAATTTTTTCTTTTCTTCTTTTTTTTCCCCCTCTAAGGGAGGAATTGCTGGCTGGCTGGCAGGAATGCAAGTCACAAGTTTCAGGACCAGCAAAGTTGTTACTTATCCTGGAGAAAGTCTCAAAAATAGGCTGTTTTTCAGGGGACAGGCAAGATCCTGGTGCTCTCCAGAGCCAGGGTCCTGGCAGTTTGGTTCAAAGATCACCTTTGATAGTCAGGGAGCTGTTTCATACAAAATCAGGAACTTTGGCTGAAATTCCAAACAAGCACTGCCATCTTCTCCTGACCCTCTCCTCTGCATCCATTAATGGGGGGGACAATATTCCCCCGAGCAATTCCTTCAACCAGCTGTTTGCAAGTCTTCCTCCCTTAATGAAAATAAGAGGGAATAAAAAAACCCAAAGCCCCAACCCAGTGACCCTCCTTCTTCTTGCCAGATGAGCTGTTCCTCAGAAACACCTGTCTGGTAAATTAGAGTGGGAATTGTAAACGCCAAGCACAGCATATTTTCCTTCGCCACTAATATATTGGAGTTGCATATGGTGCCCTGGGGGAAAGGCGATTGTTTCAAGTCAGATTTTCAAATCGTGAGCAAATCCTTGGGAGAGAGATTCACTGATTTACAGTGGGTCTTGAGAACATATCACCATCCTATGCTTCCAGGAAGGAAAACCCAGAGCAGGAGCTGGGGGTATTCACCAGGACCAGGACCAGGACCAGGACCAGGACCAGGACCAGGACCAGGACCGGGACCAGGACAGTACCATACACACAGAGGTTGGAGGCAGAACTGGGGTGATTTCCAACTAAAACGTGAATTTTGACCATTATAAATTAAAAACCAGGAGGGGTCCCCCCTGCATTCAGGTGTTGAAGATAAGTCCAGGGAAATGTTTTGACCATGTGCAAATTGCCAGCCCTGGTGCACAGGAAAGAGAAATAGCAGAGAAACCAAGGGGCACATGGGTTGGTTTTATGCCCCTTTTTGTGTCCCCTTTTTCATGTCCCCATCAGTGATGAGGCTGATGAACCCACCACCCCAGAGGTGGGAATCCCCACCCAGGAGCCCTTAGGATACACACATGTAAGAGCAAAGTGACCGAGGCTTTCAGATCCTTCCTGACTAAATGTTAATGCAAATAAAAAGCCTTTAGGTAAGTGTTTTGTCGTTCGGTCCCTTCATGGCTGGAAGAAGTGATTGTTGCAGATTTATGCTCTACGTGTTGTTTTCCTTGGCAGGTTGTGGAGTGCCCTGGTCTCCCAAGGCTTGCAATTTTCAGGATACTTTCGGATATTTAAAGAGAGCCTTTTGGCTGAAGTCCACACACTGCCTATAGTCACAGATACTAAAACTTCTTTTCAGTGACTGCCACTAATCATGCAACACTTTTGTGCTTAACATCTTGGCCTTGAGTTGACCCGGGGGCTGAAGGATCCCCATTCCTGCGCACTGAGGTTGCGGCTTCTCCCCAAAAATGGTGTGTGGATGAGTCCAGTGAGGCTGGAACAGCCTGGAAAGTCGCTGCCTCTAGCAGGTACTGCCTGCAAGACTTCAATAAAAATTAATAATTAACAATTATTCAATAAAAATAGAAAAATTAAAAAAATTATTGAAGTGTTTCAAGGAAAAAAGAGAAAAATACATATATATATATATGAATAAAATGAGATTTTTTTTTTCTTTTTCTGAATAAGGGACATCAGAGGAGTTCAGCTACAAGTGGAAGGGAAGAAATTAAAGGTAACATGGAGTTATGGAATCATAGAATCCTTTAGGTTGGAAAAGACCTCTAAGGTCATTGAGTCCAACCCTTAACCCAGCAGTGCCAAGTTCACCACCTAAACCATGTCCCAAAGTGATAATAGAATAATATAATAGTACAGAAACATAGTAGACCATATTATAATGTATTATAATAATATATAATTATATAATATATAATGAAATAATAGATAACATAATACATAGTAATATAATATATAACATCATATGTAGTAATATAATATATAATAATAATAGAAATATAATACAATAATAATATAATAATAACATATCGCATAGTAAAGTAAAAGTCGAGAGGAACAGAGGGAAGGACAGGTGTTTTTCCATGTTATGAGCAAAAATGGTGCAACAGATTACTTTTTTTTGAATTTTAGTTTTGCATGCCAAGTTCAGGCATTTCTATGCCAGTCAAAGGCACCAAAGAGAAGGAGCAGAGGTGGATGCTGCTCCCACCTGTCCCTGCCCCTGGGAAGTGGGGCCAGGCCATGCTGTTCCATCTGCTCATTACCAATCCTGCTAATTTTATTCCGGATTATTTATGTTTTTTCACGAGCGGCCATTAAATGTTCATTTGTTCAAGGCTTAACACATTCCATTACACCACAAAATTTATATTTGTAACAAAACGATGCCTCAGAGTGATTCAGAATTAAATTAATGTGACATGGACTATTTATCAATATGGCAGCTTGGCTGCTCGGGAACAAGGCATGATTTAGTGGCCTGGATGTGTGCAAACCTATGGGCTCTGCCCTGGTATTTCTCTCGTGCTGCAGAGGAACTGATAAAATAATCCTCCAAAGTACCTCGACATATGGTTTAGATCATCAAAGAGAAAAATACTTGTAAAAGCACAAAGAAGGAAACCAATAAACATGTACATCTTACCAGTTAACTCCCTCTGTAGGAAATGTAAACCATGAAGGATGGCGGGGTTTGAGTCAAATTCTGTCATTTGTGTATTTTTTTAATTACAGTAACATGCGGGCTCAAATTACAGCGTGTCCACTCAGGCAAGGAAAGAGGCAGGAGCTGGTGCAGATCAGCTGCTTTACCCTCTTTTGCACCAGCAAAAGGCTGAGCCCATTTCAGACACTGCCCCTCTCAACTTAGAATAGAATAGTTTGGGTTAGAAGGCACTTTTTAGGTCATTTAGTCCAAACCTGCGTGGGTTTGTCCCTGTTCCAGCCCTCGCTGGGTTGTTTTTACTAAAAGAAGAAATTTATGATACAGTGCTAAGTTTTGCAGCCTTTTTTGTTTCTAAATAAGCACCGTGTCCTTGTGCACAAGATTTAGTGTTTCTGTTCAGAGAGGAGCAAGGCTGAAATCAACCTGTGTTTTTGCAGATTCGCAGCAACACTTATCACAAATGTTACCAATTTTCTACCACTTTTTAAAGCAAATTGAAAATCTTGGTGTACTTGGGTTTTGTTCTACCAGACATCATATCAACTTGTTATTTTTTAAAGGAGATTGAAAATCTCCATATATTTGGGATTTACTCTACCATACACCAGACTTTAGGTAGTGATACTGTATCAGACGAAGCATATGGAGTTTTTTTTTTTTAAAATACATCCATTTTGGCTGCATTTAGTTATCAACCTATTTCAAGCATGAAATTACCCAAAAATAAAACTCCCCTTGCATTTATTTGCACATTCCAGCACCAAATTCAAGCAGTGAATGAAATGAAGTACATCAAGTCACCGGAGACACTACTACAGCACACCTGAATTAATAATTTTCTGAATTGTCCAAAATAAACTGGATGATTGTCGAACATTTACCATATTTAAAGTGTCAGACAATGTTCATAACTCACATGAGTTCAGGAAAAGATGAATCTTTTCTCTTGTGGACTTCTCTTTATTTTTCCCTTATCTTTTTAGCCCCATGGAATTTATTCTCACTGTTGAATTCCCAGCAATGTGTTGGAAGATCTGCTCTGCCACGATGTGTTTCAAATACTTTCTGCTCTTTTGAAGGAGCATCTAACATTCTTCATGGGTAAATCAGCCATTTCCCAACCATTTTCTCTGGATTCTTTTATATTTTGTCATGTCAAACTTGGTGGTTACAGCAGTGCAGGAGTTATTTATGGTTTCCTTGAACATCCTCCATTTCCTAGAAGACATTGCCTGTCACCTGCAGTAACCGGGGAAATTTATGAAGCGCATCTCGAGCTCCATTTGTGATGATGTCACTCTCTTTAAAGGGAATGACTCCTCCACTTATTGTCAATATTTCAAAAGGAAAGTACCAAACTTAACCTTAAATGGATTCCACTTGGATTTCTTTCTCATCGATCACATAGATAAGCTCCAGCATTTTGTTATCCCACAGTCTCAGCCTTCTAAATAAAGAGGTGGGTTTTCTTCCAGCTCCATTCTGCACATCCCACTCTGAGCTCAGCCAAGAAACTCCTCCTCTGCACCCCTTCATTGCACCCCAAACTCCAGCACGGATCCAGGATGTGATCCCAGACCTCACAGACCCACTATACATTTTAATCTGGAGAAAAGGAAGCTCAGGGGGGACCTTCTGACTCTCTACAATTTCCTGACAGGAGTGGGGAGCTGCAGGGGGACAAGGGACAGGACAAGATGAAACAGCCTCAAGTTGCATCAAGTGAGGCTTGGATTGGCTCTTAGGGAAAATTTAATCTCAGAAAAGATTGCAAAGCATTGAAAAAGACTTCCCAGTCACCATCCCTGGAAGGGTTCGAAAACCATGTGGATGTGGCACTAGAGGACATGGTTTAATTGTGAACATGGTGGTGCTGCAGTGGTGGTTGGATTTGATTATCTTGAAGGTTTTTCAAACCTAGACAATTCTATGAATCTGTCTCTCATCTTTTGCAACAGGTTTAACTGTGCCTGGTAACTGAAGATGCAGCTTTTAAATCACCCTTGTCTTGATTTTTTAATATCATAGAATACCTGAATGGTTTGGGTTGGAAGGGACCTTAAAGACAATCTTGTTCCACCCCCTGCCATGGGCAGGGACACCTCCCACCAGCCCAGGTTGCTCCAAGCCCCATCCAGCCTGGCCTGGGACACTTCCAGGGATGGGGAACAGATGAGACAACCTGTGCCAAGGTCTCCCCACCCTCAGAGTGGTGCTGATAACCTGCTGATCTCTGAGGGACATGGGAAATTTTCAGTAGTGGAAGGAAATACAACTGACAAACTTTTTTAGCAAGAAGTTACAGATTTCCCACCAAATCTCCTGAAAAAACAGAGCTTTTATTTAGCCAGAATAACATTTACCAAAAGACCCCAAATGAAGGCAGGCCTCAGAGTTTAACAGTACAGTTTCTACCCTGGCTGATTTCACACCAAAATGAGGAAAATACATTAGCAGCTGGATATCCTCCTGACCCAGGAATTCCACCTACAATCAGAGCAAACCCGACAACTGTGTTAACCATCTGCGATTTCTTTTCTGAAGACGATCAAACGCTCGAGAAAAATGCTCCTTTTGTGAAGTGTTGTCGGGGGAACAAGTGCAATGACGTGGGTCCATATTTATCTAGGAAAGCAAATAAACTGCTTGTCCTGCAGAGGGAATTGAATGGAAACTCCTGAGGACACAGATCATGTGTGAAGTCAGCCTCGAGGCCCGGCTCGGGATATTCACGGCCATGGGGTGTTTCTGTCGTGTTTTTCTTCACCGCACACCTGATGGGAGTAACGTCATTCCAACGCTCTGCAGTTGCTCGTTCCTCCCCGAGGCCACCACGTCAGGAGCTGCACCTTGAAGTCTTTAAATCCTCAGTCCCCTTTTCATGTTTTGACTTTCTCTTTGTGCGACAATCTTGGGATTATTTAGTTTTGTAACCTGTTTCTCTGCACAAAATTCACCCCAACACTTAATGTGCTGAAGGCCACAGTGCTGTGAGAAAACTGATGGACACTTGCTGGAGGAAAAGTATCTTTTCACCCAAACACCAGATTTTTCTTTTTATTTCTTTCTTTTTTTTTTTTTTTTGTTTTTTTTTTTTTGTTTTTTTTTTTAGAAT
>JAWWEV010000167.1:61669235-61679735 GCA_035583235.1 Hafferia zeledoni | reverse complement strand
TTTTCTGAGGAGTGTCTATCCAGGAAAGCTGATCCAAATTCTCAAAAACATGATATGTGTGAAATTTCCTGACTGATTTCTCTTTCTGACTAAACAGAAAAATGAGTTGTAAAATTCCTCACACAAAGTAAAACCTGTTTTACAAAAGGGTTAGGAGATGTCTTTTTTGTGGCTTAAGCCAGACCTGTGCTACACTATTTTATCTGAGGGTTTTTTTTTTCCCCAGCACTGTCAAGACCAGATTAGAACATTCTGCTTAAAAAAAATAAATTATTTATTTTATATTTATATCTATTTATATCTATTTATATCTATTTATATATATATATATATGTATATATATATCTGTATCTCCATCCTACAGAAAACTCAGTTCCCAGTAAGCAAAATTAGCCATACAAAGAAAATCACAGTTTTGTGGAGAGGTTTGCAAACTCTTTATTTCTTCTAATTCTCTAAGTAACTTGGTGATTTTTTTAAAATGCTGAAGAGCATAACCAGCACTTGACTTTCCCCTTCTCTTGTAGCAGTGAAATATTTTCCAAGCACAGATCTGTTGGCCAACATTTAAGCAAAATTCAAGGAGAAATCTTATCCCCTGAGAAAAGGCTAAAGAAAGTGGAGTAGGAAGCACCCAAAAATAATTTACTAATATGGCTGCACACCTATCCAAACTGATCTTCCTCTCGTTAATGTTAAAATAATTATAACATGATGTATCAACTGATGTATGAAGCAATTTCCCTCAGTATTTAGTAATTGCCTGCTGTGGGTCTGATGTAAAAGTGTTTCAGGTTTATTCAGCCCAGTGTTTCCCTCCACACAGGGCAGCACAACTCAAATTTAAATTCCTTATACACAAATTATAAAAGGCAACGAGTAGAGAATCCGTGTAACTGATCTACGTGTTCCTGAAAAAAAGAACCTTCTAGTTATTCCACTCAAAATAGGAATTTGTGTGTGTTACATGACACTGCTGGTGCTTATATATGAGTAGTTCCAGCAATACCAAAACCCCCAAATCTCTCAATTTAATTCTTTTTTCTTTTTTAGGAACTAGATAGATCCAGCAGTCTCAGTGATTGTGTCATATTTATCAAAGTTAAAAGGCACAGTTGGTTGTTCAACTCTGGTTAAGACAAGTTCTTTCAGCCCAGTGCACGACACCAATAAAAGAATTTTCACTTTGGATATAATGCAATAGTGCCTTGGCCTTCCCTTGGCAAAAGAGATGAACATCAGGAGAAAAAAAAAAAAGGCACCAAGGTTCAGCTTGGAAAAATGGAATTTCTGGAAGAAAGATTAAAATAAATGAAATATCACTGGCTTGGCTAGCAGCAACTGGGGGAGAATGAAACAAATATTGGAGTGACATAAATCCTGAGGAACTACAGCATTGTAAGGAAGGGCTGAAAGTGAAGAAGGTAAAATTTTGGCTGTCTAGGCACAAGAGTTTCCTGGTGCAGATATCCATTAGTGCAGTGGTCTTACGAGGAAATGGTGAAGGATCTATAACGTACGACATTTACGAGTAGACTAAACAAAAACTACACGGTCCTTCCTCCACAGACAAGTGCCCCCCAAATCCACCTCTGCAGCCCATGGATCCCAAGCACTGCATGAGCAGCCACGCTCTGCAGGAAGCACAACACGGAGCAGGGACTTGTTTTCTTGAAGCACAGCCCAGCCAGACCTGGGCTTTGAAAGGTGCTGGGCTCCAACCAGAGTGGTTTGAGATGCAGCTTCAGTCACAACCAGCCCTGAAGCAAAATATCCTTGGGCAAAATACCAAGCCAGGCTTTGGCAAGAGGTAGAAACCTGCCAATAATAGAGGAAGGGTGACTCCACTCTCGTTAGTACTTCTTGCACCAAAGGTCTCTGTTGATGTGTTGGGATGGCCTTGGTTTCAGGCCATGCTGGAAAACCTTGAAAGTCTCAGGTCTTAGGGAAATCTTCACTCTCTCTTGCAAAGATTTAGGTTCTGCTTGGTTTAGGGTCTCATTACACCCCACCACTACCAGACCTGCAGGTGCTCCAATGACACATCTCTCATGTGACCTTCCTTTCTGCCCTTCCCAGTGGGGTGAGTGGGTGGACACTGGTCTGACACCATTCGCTCTGTGAGGGTGAAGATGAGACCCTTCCCCTGCAACAGAAGGTTAGAAATCTCCTTGATTCAGATTCATCCTTTTTTTTCTTCCACTATTCAAGGCCTGGAGAATTTATCCAAGATGACCAACAGAACTTAAAAGTCCTCATGGTTGAACACTGAAGAGATCAGGTGGATGAGGTTTCTGCAAAGATAACCCAACTCCAAGTACTGCCCCTCTGGTGCTGGTGGTCTTCTACAAGCCTGTTCCTTGTTAAATACACGGGAACAGCTTTTATTGGACCTCAAAGCCTAAAATTTCTCTCTCCCTGGAATTTGGAAGTAGCTCTCCTCATTTTATCCTGTTTCTTGGAGGTTTTCTTTACTTTAGAAACCAGAGACACACTTGCTGAGCAAGATTAGGCTCTTGGGAGCTATTTTTCTCTTCAGTTTTTCTGGCCTGTATTAAGAAAACTTGGCAAAACACTGAAGGGCAAAGTGGATGGTGTGGCCATTTGGGAGTGGGATGCATGTGAGATGGCTCATGTGAGACCATTTGGATGCCAGGACAGTGTCATCTTCCCAGTCATTGTGCAAGGCCAGTGACCAAAACTAAAACAGTGGGAAGCACAGAGTGAGAGAATTGTTGAGGTTGGAAAAGACCTCTCGGATCATCGAGTCCAACCATTAACTGAGCACTGCCAAACCCACCACTAAACATGCAAAGCTCCATCATTCAACAGCAGCTTCATTTCCTTTCTGCCTTGTCAATGAGTTTTCCATGAGAGAGGGGAGTTCTGTTGCCCCAATAACCAAAACAGATAAGCAACACACATCTCCATTAACCCAGTGGTACAGCAAGGTGACCTTTATTTATTGTTCACAGCTAAAGTGAGATTTCAGCTTTCAAAATCATATTTGGATATGAATCAGAGCAGAATTGAGCTCTCTGTGCCACTGCCAGTGCAGAGGGCAGCAAGAAAAGCCTCACATATCTACCCCACATGTCTCCTGAAAGAAAGGAGAGACAATGGGGCCCATCTATTGTCTTGCAGTTGTTCAGGATTTTTTTTTCCAGCCAGAAAAGAATTGTATTTTGTGTGGTGACTCCTCTGTATCCCAAGGGGCAGCGGTGGGAGAAATGTTCTCATTCCTTGAATACTCTTGTGCTGAGGTTCCCTCTGCAGCGTGTACTCACAACCTAGTGGGACATCTCTCCATGACACTGGCAATGACTCCTCCTTCAAGAATGGATGGGAAAAGGTCTGTGCTGTTCATCTCCACAGGAGTATTGTTAAATAGGAGTTAAATACAGACACAGGCGTATTTGGATGTGGAGGAAACCCTGACGAGAGCTTTCAGAAGTCAGATGTGTTTCACATTCTCTCTGCCCTACAGGATCCTCAAAAAACATCTCTTAAAACTGACAGGGATGGCAAAAGGGCATCATTTGGCTGAATCCAGTGTCCATGCTCAGGAAAGCTTCTCATGGATTGATCCTTACAAATCCAGTGTGTTTGTGTAGAGAAAAAGTGTTTGTATTAATATCTCAAATAAAATGCCAGTGGAAGTTCTGTTCTCCTCAGTCAGCCATGCAAGATGGAGCTGGAGAGTTTGTCTTGTCTCTTGTCCCTGCTCCAAAATGTCCTTTTTTCAGATCTCTTGCCACCACTTTAGTACTGGTCACCAGTACTGGGGCTGGTGGTACAAAACATAACCCCTGCTCTTGGCTGGTCACCTCCCCAAAACCAGTTTACTGGAGATCCCACATGAGGTCACTGAATCCCAGCCTTTCCAGGATGGAAAGTCCTAGGAAGAAAACCATATACCTTTATGGGCACTGCCCAAGAGGGATTAAATCTGGGGCCGTGGTGTTCTTATAAACTTGAAAAAGATAGTCCTAAAATTCATGGCTTTCTATCAATTTGAGATGGCCTCTCTGAGCCACGTGGCCACCAGACTAAAGGTAAATATTGGGATAAGAGTTAATGCCTGTCCCAGGGAGAAGCCTCTGCTCTCAGCATTGACAGGTGATTTGTGTAATGGGTAACCAATTTGTTTTGTAAATCTTTCCTTCTGCGTGACAAAGAACTGCCAACAATTAATGCCAGTGTTTGTCATAGGGGACTCAAAGCAAACTGTTGTCATCTCCATTGCTGATGTTGTTACTGTGATGGCTGATCCCAAAAGTCTGTCCTGACCATCTGGGAAGTCCAGGGTGGTCAAATAATAGAATCATGGAATAGTTTGGGTTGGAAGGGACCTTAAAGACCACATATTCCACCCTCTGGCGTGGGCAGGTACACCTTCCACTAGACCATGTTGCTCCAAGCCCTGTCCAACCTGGCCTTGGACACTCCCAGGAATGGGACATCAACAAATCCTCCAAAGCCACATGTCTAACACCAAGTTTTTCCTCTGTATCTACAAATTATGCTGGATGCCACTATTGCCCCCACTGCAGGGAGGGGCAGCATTCCCTGGAGTGCAGAGGGACAGGGCATTTTGCTGTTGGAGTGACAAACCCTTCCCTGGTTTCATTAAACATCCCAATTACTGACATTCCTATTGAATGCTAAGTGAGGAGTTTTCAAGAGTGGCAGCTGGGTCAGGATGTGCAGGATTAATGAGTTCATGCAATTTGGTCATCAGCAAGGACATTATTTTCCATGGGGAGGTCTCCAGTGCGAGGAGTGGTTTGGGTTGTCCCTTGGGAAATCGGGGGATGGACCAGGGTGTGTGGGGTGAGCATGGGAAGAGGGAGAGGCAGCTGAAACACACTCTCCTATGGACATAGTGTGTCACCTTCCCAAAAGATGGCTGGGCATGGAAGGGGAAAACAAGACCCTTTGATGGCAAACACTGAGGTCTCTCCTGTCCTCATGCGGTGGATGGAGGGAGTTTGGTGAATATGAAATGCAACAGGCTGGGGAGGCAGTTCTGAGTAGGACTTTTGCAGGTGCAGCTGGAAAACAGAGTCATGGCTTGGACCCTTGTGTTATGGCAGGGTGGCTCATGGTGATGCCACAGATGTCTTATAGATAGAACACAGTCCGGGTAAGAACTCCTGATGGTTTCCATCACTGTTTCATCAGCCAGAGCATTTGCTTTGGGGTTTTTCCTTTTTTTCTCTGTCTTGACAATATAAATGTCTTATAAGGGTGCAGCATTCTTTTCTTCCCTGCTTACCCCTCTGCTCACAGGAATAGATTCATCAAAGACTAGAGATACAGGGGGGAGCAGCTCCCAGTTGACTCTCAGGGTTGCAAAAGGTGATGGCAACTCAGGTGTTGGTGGCAGGGAGGTCTTAGATTTGGTGCTGGGTGTCTTGGCCAACTAGATAAACTCATTGTCCTGAGTATGAGTAGCTGTAGCATGAATAGAAAAGAAGGAAGGACATACCAAATCCCTTTAGTGTCCTTGCTTTCATGTGGGAAATACAGGTGAACTGCTCAGCTGAGAGATGGGATAAGGGTGAGGAGGTTTGGAGTTTTCCCACCATCCTCTGGATTGGGACTTGGCAGAGTAGAGCTTAACAGGAGAGTTTTTAAAAGGCTCTAAACTCCAGGATTTATGCTGCAACAGCCATAAAACCCACTGGGGTATATGTTATAGAGGCAGCTAACACACACCTCGGGTGGTGAGATGCAGCAAGGCCATTGCTGTGTGGATTAATGTCCCCATAAAACTCGTCCTGTTGTGTGACATTGTTGTGAGGAGAATGAAGCAATAACTCCAGGACGCATCAGGCGAGGGCCCAGCCCAGCTCTGTGCCTGCACATGGATCCTCAGCTTGGGGCTGGAGACCCCCTGGGCTAACACAAAACATTTGTTACCAAGCTGCCCCTCTCCCCCCATGCAAACAGCCCAGCCCAGAGCCCCTTTCCCAATATTCCTTCCATGCCTGCTCCACCACCGGCATCGCTGTCTCCCAGGTCCCCATCTGGGGCTCCATGCATGGCCAGCTCAAGGCAATCCTTCAGCAGCTGGGTATGCCTCTGGGCAAGCCCAGGCAATGGCAAACAACAGGTTTGGCAGGGCTGAGGGTGTAAATAAAAGAGCCTGACTCAGCCAGGGCTGCTGAGCGGCCACCACAGAGAGCCTTGAAAACTGGAAAGTATTATTTCATGTATTAATAGGCATTTCTGTTACACTCCCCACCAGAGTGTGCGTGTCCCTGATGACAGAAGTGCTTACTGGTGCTAATGAGGCAGAACAGAGAGGAAAAAATGGCCCTGTGGGTCAGGGGCTGGCTGGGGAGCCGGGAGATGTGAGCTCAGCTCCTGGCGCTGCCGCCGCCGCCGATGACCTTCAAAGGGCTGCGGGAGCCGGTGCCTCATGTCCCTCCCTGCCAGCTGGGGTGGATGGGGATGCCCTGCCTTTACCTGTGAGTTCCAGGCTCCATAATTAATGATAGGGAATGATTCCTGTGGATTTGCCCTCAAGCTGTGCTTGCTTTCACCTTGCATCTCCTGTGGGCTTTTCCAGGACCAATGTCCTCTCTGTCTTCCTCCTTGAGCTTTGCATTGTCACAGAATGGGCTTTTCTGTAAAGGTGAGAATGCAAAATGCCAAGGGGAGATACATAAATGGGGGTTGGAATAAGGCAGGCACTGTCCCTTGGCCATCCAGGGACCTGGAGACACCCTTTTGGATGCTCCCAAATAACACATGTCAATGGTTCCGCCTTCCCATTCCCAGGGTGTATCCCAGGGATGACTTTGCTTTCTGGGTATGG
Source organism: Hafferia zeledoni (assembly GCA_035583235.1). Lineage (NCBI taxonomy): Eukaryota > Metazoa > Chordata > Aves > Passeriformes > Thamnophilidae > Hafferia > Hafferia zeledoni. The sequence continues at coordinate 61,672,909 of JAWWEV010000167.1, read as the reverse complement.
TTTGATAGATGGGACACCAAAATATCCCCTAGAAATACCCATCACCACCTGAGGGCTCCACACCTGAGCTGTGCCCAGGATGTGTCCAAAGCAGTCCATGGAGCTCTGAGTCATGCCCCTGGAAAGCTGGGAGGGAATAACTGTTTTTCAGATGGGATCACAGATGCCTGCAGGGAATTTGTGGGTACTGTTTTAAGGCAAGTTTAGAGTCAACAGAGAGCCCATTAGCAGGCTGGGATGAGATGCTCCATGTTATTTGGAAAAGCAGCAGGCTGGGATGTGTTTATCCTGCAACTCCTGCCTGGACAGGCACCAGCAGTGCTGGGACACACTGCCTTGGAGAGGGATGCTCCAGGACACCCACTCTGGTCCATCTAGGACTCCAAGAGCTCTTTCCTTTCTATTCCTCTGCAACAAATCTTCCCATGGTGGGTGCCAAGTGGGTTTGGGACAGAGAACCTGCTGCAAGGTGGTACTTTCTCTCCACAGACAAAATTCGGCTGGAAGTTAAGTGTGAAGACTCTTAAAGAACCACAACATGATTGCTTTTTGTTGGCCCAGCTTGATGAGTGCCAGAACCACACAAAAAGGTGTGAAAGCTTATGCCATAACCACTGGAAATATCTAGAAGCCAGGCTGGCACAGGCAGGCATGAAGCTCTTGTATTACATCCTGGGAAAGGCAAATAATGGGCAGGCTGCAGTGAGTTTCTACATCTTTAATTTTCTCCCCTTCCTCAGAGTGGCAATGTCTGCTCAGCACATTTTGTGAGCAAAAAGCAGCTGTAGTAGAGCAAAAATAATCTGGATAGTTGAAACAGGAGAAGAGAGCACAGCTACAGCACAGCTTTGTGTAAAACCTCATTCCTTACTGGTAGTAAATAAAAATAGTTTTTCTTTTTTTTTTTCCCCTCCGTGACTCACAGCACAGACATTGCATGGAAAGGGCACTAGAATCAACAGCCAGGGGAAAAAAAAATAGAGAAATGGAAAAATGATCATCACAGTGCATTTTTCCCATTCCCCTTTCATCTCTTACACCTGTGTTTGACTTCAGCCAACCTTACATAAATCCTTAAAACATCTGTCTAAGTCACTTATGAAATAAGCTGGCACGGCCTCAGCCAGGGCAACAGCTCGTTCTGCTGCATGTCTGAGTGTCCCAACCCAAACAGGGCTGTGCAGTGTGCCAAGCCAGGCGGGCAGCGTGCTCTTCCCACCAAACCCCGCTCATTCAGAGTGTTCCACACTGTTTGTGCCAGGACTTCTGCAGGCACTGCCTGGTGAAAGCCCCCATTTATAGCTGTGAACTTCAGGCAGAGGCAGCGGGACTTTGCTCGAGGGCAGCGCCTGACCCTGACAGAGTCACACTCTGCAGAGGGTTGCTCTGCAGTCTGAGCCATGGGGTGGGCAAACAGGAGTCTGGGATAACCTTGGGAAGATGTAACCCTGCCTGAGGGGTGGAGTATCAGTGGTCACACCCTCTGAGTGGCAGGGGAGGGGATGGATGTGGTCCTTGCCCACCTGAGGTCAGGGCACACTGTTGTGACCATGATGATGACTTTGTGCTGATACAAGGCAGGGTTGTGCTGGTGCTCCTCCATTTCTGTGTTTCAGTGGTGATTATTTCATAGAATTACAGAATCATGAAAGTTGGAAAATATCTCCAAGACCATTAAGTCCAAACTGTGACCGACTGAGTGCCATGTCCATCATTCCTTGGACACCTCCAGGGATTGGGACTCCACCACCTCCCTGGGCAGCCCCTTCCAATGCTGAACAACCCTTTGCAGGAAGAAATTCCTCCTGATGTCCATCTTGAACCTTCTCTGGCACTGCTTAAGGCTGTTCCCTCTCCTCCTGTCCCTATTCCCTGGAGCAGAGCCCGACCCACCCCGGCTCCCCTCTCCTGTCAGGGATTGCAGAGAGCCAGAAGGTCCCCTTGAGCCTCCTTTTCTCCAGGCCGAGCCACCCCAGCTTCCTCAGCTGCTCCTGCTGCTCCAGCCCCTTCCCAGCTCTATTCCCTTCCCTGTACACGCTCCAGCCCCTCCATGTCCTTGTTGTGAGGGGCCCAGAACTGCCCCCAGGATTCAGGGTGAGGCCCATCCAGTACCCAGTACAGGGGGACAGTCACTGCCCTAGTCCTGCTGGTCACAATATTGTTGGCACAGGCCAGAGGTGACACAGACCATTCAGGTGACTGTGTCTGAACACCTTTTTGCAAACACCAGCTGTGCTGTCTGGAGGAACTCATTCCATCTACCAAGATGATTCCCTTCCATTCCACGCCTTCCATTCCAGTCCATGCCTTGGACTCCACTGAGTGACTCTTCATAGTGGAAGACAAGAAGCAACAGTGTGGTTTGGGTTTTGTGTCTTTGACCTTTTGGGCTCCTTGGATTGAGGGAACTTCTGTTCTGCCTTGGAGCTTGCTCTGCAACTGGTCTGGTTCCATGCCACTGTCTGAGGGTGTCAGTCTGTCCTGGGACTGATTTTATATCAAAGTACATTGAAATCTGCTGCTGAGCAAGGTCAGTCCTTGACTTGTGGGTGCTGGTGGTGCCCTGCTGGAGTCAGTGGGACCACAGGCAGAGATCACATCCTGCAAAGGGAGAGGCTCCTGGGCATGTCACCCACTTTGGGACCTTGGTAAATGCCAACCTGCCTCCTCAAAGTGCCCCTGCATTTTATGGTCCATGTGCAGCACTGCTCCCACTGCTTTGAACAAGCACAGGCCCCTGAAAATCTTAGACCCCCTTCCAGCTGAGCAACAAGAATGAGGACCAGCAGCTGCTAAGTTGAGATCTCTTTGATTTACTGGTGAGTTTAGAAGAAACTGTAAGATTTTACTTTCAGGGGAAAAATATATTTTTCCCTTGACACAAGTCAGAACTTGCAAAAGGGATTTGTTTAAACACATATGATAAAAGTCTTCCTTGGGTTGTGATCAAGGCAGGTCAACTTCTGCATTGGGTTTATCTCAGCTCGTGTGTTTGAGCTGTCTGCTGCCCTCTGAATTAGTTTCTGTGTCTGCAAAAGTATCTGGTCCTCACCAATATTTATTAGATGTTTGTCATGTGGGTTTTGCTGACCCCTTTGCTCTACTGTGTGTATTCACAATAATGGCACTTCAAAACCTAAGGATGTTACTCTTCCTGAGTCAAGACGCCTTCTTGACCCACAATCCTAATATGTGAATGCCACACACATGTTAACTATCAGCACAACAGCCCCATAAAACTTCAGGATTCTTAATCTAGAAATGAGTAATTAGGAAGAATTCAAATCACCTGCTTGATGTCAGGAAGAAAACTCTGCCAGCCAGAAACTGAGGGTCACTGTGTGTTATCCAAAAGATCTTCAGCGAACAAGCAGAGCTGCAACGTGAGCCACTGATGGAAGATACATAGAACTGCTTGGGTTGGAAGGGACCTTAAAGACCATCTCAATCCAACTTCCTCACCATGGACAGGGACACATTCCGCTAGCCCAGGTTGCTCCAAGCCTTGCCCAACCTGGCCTGGGACACTTACAGGGATGGAGCAGCCACAGCTTCTCTGGGCAACCTGTGCCAGGGCCTGCCCATCCTCACAGCCAGAAATTCCTTCCCAATATCCCATCTAACCTTGCTCTCTGGCAGTTAAACCCCCACATTCTATCACTACATACCCCTGA
>JAWWEV010000167.1:61625417-61640486 GCA_035583235.1 Hafferia zeledoni | reverse complement strand
CTCGGTGTTGGGGGTGGGGGGAGGCTCTGACTCTCTGTCTTGGAGGGCTGGCAGTTTGCCAGCTCAAACCACGACATGTGTCAAGAGGTGAGAGATGATAAAAAAGTTACTACATGTCCAACTCTCCCCATGAACTGGAAGAGATAAAAGGAGTCTTACATTTGCTAGTTGGGAATAAGACAGACAATAGCCAATGACCACTCTAGCAGATAAAATGTCCAGGGCAGGATTACACTGAATTTCATAGAGTGGGAGGGATTGAAACCTTGGCCAAAGTCATTATCAGCGTCATTCATGGAAACTTTTGCTGTTTGTGTCCATGTGAGAAGCTTCGGGAATCATCAGAGGGAGAACCCAAGAGAAAAAAAAGGTACAATAAGTTAAACATTCCCCCCCCGACTCCTCAACCTTCTCTTAAATACTAGACAGAGATCTCTTCCAGAAAATACCAGTGAGATTAACCAGTAGCATTGAAACAGGCACGTGTTTGGATCATGAAAACGAGTAACTCAGGGGGAAACATGGAAGTCAAGTGCCATGTGATGGATGGATGGGGAACCACATTTAAGTATCCACATTTCAAGGGAACACAAACTCTGGTTTCTGCAAGTGCAGCTTAACCTCATCTGACTCCAGGGGCACCTTCTCTTGCCTTCAGTGGCTCTTGGATGGGCCTATCAGAAGCACAAGTTTCCATGGGTAAGCCATGCACTTAAGCAGCTGCATATTTAAATGCTTAGATGAGCCTCCTTCCTGGCTTTCCCAACATCTGTGCTTCCTCGCCTTGGAAGCCATCCCCCTCTTGGATCTGGACACTCAGAGTGTGCGGAAAGGAACGGGAGCAGCTAAGGACAACATCTCTGCTGTGAGGCAGAGCTGTTTGTAGTGCTGTGGGAGAGCACCTGCGGGTGCGAGAGCTGCAGCCAGATGTAATTCCGCTCTTGCTGCATTAATTGGGACATCCCTCCGCAGGTCCTGGTGAAAATGGCAGGAGGGATGTTGGAAGCCCACAGGATGAGATATAACGTCTTATCCCTTTCTTCCTTTTGTCTACAGCCTGTCCCAGGCCCGTCCTGCCCCCAGGCCCCTTGTGAAAGAGCCAGGCTCATGCCAAGGTGGGCTGAGCAGCAAGGACAGCTTTGCTGCGTGGCTCATTTAGTACCACAGACACGTTTCCAGTGCTGTTATAAAGCTTATCTCCTGCTGTTATTTCCCAATATCAAATCACAGTAAGAAAACAGATTTCCCTTTGCTTAACACAGGTAGTATTACACTTGGGAGTGTTAATGGCTTAAGCAAAGATTTTTCCACCTACAGGCAAGTGACTGATAGTTTATCCATCTGCTGCATAAAACCAATGCCTAAATCCCAGCTTTAATGGGTCACATCACCTGTGGTTTCAAAATAAGTCTGAATTTTCCCCCAATGTAAGATGCAGAATAATGAAAATGAGTACTTGGAAGTGAAATGGGTTTTTTTCAGTTCAACAAACAACCAGGAGCCCATCACTTTTTCAAGTTAAATTGTCTTGAGTGATTTTGTCGTAGGTCAGAGGGAGGTCAGACAAGTTAGGCTTGGTCTTCTTCCCGCGTTGTCATCTCTCAGCAGGAGGAGGAAGTGCACCTCAGCAGGTGTCATAAACACCAATTTCCCAAAATTTCATAATCATTTAGATCTAATTACAAGGCACACATGTTTTTTGACTTTCCCCAGGAAGACTTTGGGGAGTGTCCACCACTAAACCAAGTAAAAAGGGATTTCCAGTGATTTTGCTGCATTGGATGCATTTGCATTTTTAATCCAGGCAATTCAGTTTAATTCCAGAAACTTATTTCAACAGGCAGTGTTAGAGGCTCCAGGTCAATTCACTTATGGCAGCATCACAAGGACAGGGAGGGAAATGACTTTTGCACTTTGATTCAGTGTGTCTGTCAGGAAAAGAGAAAGTAATAAATTGAGTTTTGGAACAGAGTAAACACTTGTGCTGCTGCCTCCATCTCTGCCTCCTATGACAGAAATTCCCCTACTCAGGAGCAATTTGACCCAAAGCTAAAAGGCTGAGAGAAATCCCAGTGATGCCAAATTTGTGTTCTCAGTTCATTTCAAGAAGGTAAAGGATGTTTTGAGGGAAGGAAACCTGTTGGCTCTGGAGGTCATCAAAAGCAACATGAGTGATGGTGGCATTTTTAGCAACAGGTGTCTCACAGGAGAGTCCTCAGACATTGCCTGAGCTGTTTGTGGCGATCAGGAGTGACTCAGATTAGGTCATTCACTTTAAAATCCCGGTTTAGGTACTGACTGGCAGTGTTTGTCTGTTTTCACTCCACCCTCCAGGGCTGCAGCACCGTGCTGGTGTCACCTCTCCCTCTGAAGGCCACACTGAGGTGTTTGTCCTGATGGACCTCCATGGTCCCCTCTGTTCTACAGACAAAGGGACAATTCACTGCCTGCAACCCTCAGGTGGGTGATCATATCCAAAGCTTTTCTCACTAGTAAAGAGCAACTTGCCTTAATGGAGGGACACAGGACAAGAACACCCAAGGTGAGGTTAACCATAATTTACTTCATCTCTGGTGACCTTTCAGAGGGAGCTAAGCCACCACAGAGAGAAAACATTGCTAATATGGATACTACAGTTATCCTTATCTCAGCTTTCTGTCCTTCCTGATCATTAAATTATGCCACAGCCTGTTACAGACAGTCCTTCTATATCCACAGGTCTATTAATAAACCTGCAGCAGCAGTAAATCCCTGGGCCTGACTGCAGACTGTCAGTACCTCCCCTGATTTATTCTCCATTTACCCACCATTTGTTTCATGGATAAAGTGAGGTGGCCTCTAGTTTTACTCCCTTTGTGACCCTTCAGTGACAGTGGTGACAACCTCTGAGAGAAGGTGCTCAGACCCTTCAAGGTTTGTGGCTGTGGCTGTTTGTGGAAAAAAAAAAAAAAAGAAAAATATTAAAAAATCCTCATGTGAAGATGCCCAAATGCAGGATACCCCAGAGAAAGGCAAAATGGGGGTCACAGAACCACTGGCTGGTGGTGGTGGGCACTCCAGCTGGTCCCCATGAAAACATCCACCTCTTCCAGGGGCCACAACTCTTTGTCTCATCCCACACTGTGTCCATCAGCCTCACAGCCATAGGAGCCTTGGGATTGACAAGGCTCATGGACCCACACTGGAGGCAGGTGCTCTGCTCTGTGGCACTCCCAGGCTGGGAAAGGGCTGGGAAGCAGATCCTGAGGTGGTGGGGTAGGTGAAGACCCACAGCTGAGGGATTAACTCCACAACCTCTGTGCCAGGGACCGGGACAAACATGACAAGGAATTGGACAAGAGGAAACAGCCTCAAGTTGTGCCAAGGAAGGTTTGGGTTGTTCATCAGGAAGAGTTTCTTCACTGAACGAGTGGTGAGGGATTGGAAGAGGATGCCCAAGGAGATTTGGACTCCCCACCCCTGGAGGTGTCCAAGGAACAACTGGACATGGCACTCCATTCTCTGGGCTGGGGAACAAGGGCATGGTGGCTCAAAGGTTGGGCTCAATGAACCTGGAGATCTATTCCAACTTTAATGATTCTATTATTCTGTGAAACTTTGTAGAATATAAAAATCAAATATTTGATGAAACAATAAAATATTCTATCATAAACTATTCTATGAAACTATAAAGAGTCCATGAAACTCTAATGGTTCTATGATTAAAGGGACTGTGGAAAGTTAAAGGGAATTTCCAGAGGGACAGTCCTGGTTGGGAGGTGACTCTCCCAAAGCACCAGCTGTGCATCCTGGGGCACCACACTTCAGGAAGGGACCCAGGCAAGCAGGAGGCTGGTGGCAGGTGCCTTGGGATCCTGTCCACAGCAAGGCAGAACAGCCCCACGTTCTTCAGTTCACAACTGACTTGTCCTGTGGTGGGGGAAAGCTTAATAGCCTGTCTTGGCCTGGACAATACTTACACTCATTTTCTGGACTCCAGAGGGATTGTGGTTGGACTGTATCAGCCCCAAACACACTTTGATTCATTTTATTTCCTGGATTCCTAAAGGGATCCTTTTTTGGCCTGTTTTGGCCCCAAGCCCTGTTTGATTCACTTATTTCCTAGACTCCCCAGGGACTGTGGTTGGCCTGCTTTGGCCCTGTCTTGCTGTCACTTTTCCACGCTGGTATGCAATGCATCTGCATGCTTTAGATTTCTTCACTGCTTGTGCTTTCTCTGTAGGCCAAGTCTGGATGTATTTTGCAATATTTCAGGAAAGATAAATACACTTGGTCTGTGTTCCTGCGTTCACCTTGCTAAGATTTTTCTGCAGCCTTTCACTGCCTTGTCTTTCCCCCTCCTTGTTGCATTCCAAGAAGAACTGTGGCCACAGCATGGCCAGCCCAGAGAGGGGCTGTTCCCTGTGGGATTTGCAGCAGGGAGCACCCCAAGAGGAAGCGAAGGACCCAAAGAAGGGGAAAGGTGGAGAAGAGTTGCTACCTACATGGCTACTGTCCCTATGAAGGGTGATTTCATTGTTGTGCACCTTGGCACTGAACCTCTCAGGCTGCTTTCCCACCACAAGAGCAGTTAAAAAATGCTGTGAGGAGAAGTCCCTGGTTGTGCCAGTCCTGGTAACAGGGCTGCCTGATGCATTGGGTAGGTAGATTTAGGTGGTATTTTAGGAAGGAATTGGTGGCTGGGAGGGTGGGCAGGCCCTGGCACAGGTTGGGCAGAGAAGCTGTGGCTGCCCCATCCCTGGGAGTGTCCCAGGCCACCTGGAGCCACCTGGGCTGGTGGGAGGTGTCCCTGCCCAGGGAGATGGCACATCCCTGCACTCACTGCAGTGTTGGCTTTAAAAATCAATTGAGATATAAATTTCTCTGCTCCTCTTGATTGCTGCTTGCAGAAAAAACATAAATAATTAATTGCATTAGAGAAATGTCACTCAGCCCCAGTTTTGCTTCACCTGAAGTGAAAAATGACCACTTGAAAGACAAAAACTTGTCAGGCACTAAATCTTTATCCTGTGCTGCTGGCTTTGTCATCATCTCATGGGTGACCTGGTGTTGCACAGCCATCCCTCCAGAGCCATGAACCATAGAGCTGCCACTGCTGGTGGCCCCTGCTCAGCACACCTGGAGCAAGAGCATAAAGCAAACCCCACCTCTCCTCCTCTGGCACCACTGAGATCAGCTCAGTTGGTTAAAACTTGGTTGTAATAATGCCAAGGTCACGGGTTCAATCCCCTGTGTGGGCCATTGACTTAAGAGTTGGACTCGATGATCCTTGTGGGTCCCTTCCAACTCAGAATAGTCTGTGATTTTGTGATGTTCCTGCCCTGTGTGACCTCATGCAGCCCACATATGAATGACCATGGACAGGTCACTGCCTGGTCTCTGTCAGGATGGAGCAGCAACTCTTCCCCTCCACAGAATTCCAGCCCTGATGTCCTGGCAGGAAGCTGGGATGCAGATGGCCTCCACTCCATGGAGAAGCTGTGCAAAGAAAGAGTCCTCAGTGCTGTCTCTAATTACAAAGGGGGTTGTCTGATGATGTCATTTACCCCTACCACAAAATCAGTGGTGACTTCCCAGTCCCAAACCAGTCTGTCACTGGAAACAGGGGCAGAACAAGCTGAAGAGGTGATGGCTGTCACTATCCTCCTAACCCTCCTACCTCTTCTTGGACACCTCTCCAGCCACCTCTCCATCAGTACCTGCTCCCTCTGAACCTCAGCTTGTCCCAGTTTCCCTCATCCTGTCACAATGTCCTGACAGCACACAGGACTGCGAGCACGGGGAGAAAAATCAGCTGGAGGTCTGGCTTCCCAGTCAGAAGACCAGCTCTCTTTTGAAGAGCCTGTAATGGTGTCCAATGCTGACATGTATAAATCTACAATAACACTTTGCTCTTTGCTCCTGAAATTTCCAAGGATTTTGCCAGAATATGCATAGTTTTGTCCCCCATTAGATTCCTGAAGTGTAAAGCTGCCTGAGGCAGAGTCCCAGGCCAAAGCTGTGCCCTCCAGAGCACACCTAAGGGTAAAGTCTCCCTTTCACTAACCAGAATATTGCACCAGAACTGCAACAACAGGCTTACTTTATTTGTTTTATAACTTACAAATATCACCACAGTGCAAACTCATTCCATATCCCACCAGAACAGCATTTCCATATAGACTGTTAGGAGATAAATGTTTCAGCACAGAATTTATTGTTTACAAAACTTACTCACTTACAGCACAACTCGTTTTTATCAAAATCTCATTTCAGAGCTTAAGCAAGAAAGAAATCCAATAAACTCAAGAGCCTGTTAATGCTGTGAGGAGAAGGCAGCTCTTTACTGAGTGAGCGAGTTTCATTGTCCAATTGTCCCAGGAAATTTAAAGCAGAATGTGTTTTTGACAGCTTCGTTAATGGGACTTTTTTTTTCCCCTTGCCAGAAATTCAGGCATAATTGAGACATAGTGTTGAGCTTCAAATGTTTCCCTGAGTCTTGAATAGAGGACTTGATGAAGCATGTAATATGGCATAACCTCCCAATTATTCACACGTTTAGATAACTATAATCACACAACTCCTATCACAGCCAGAAGGTTATTCCAAGCAGATATTGGCAGGGGATAATGGACAGCATATTGCAAGGGCAAGGAGGGTTTGGAAGGAAACATTAATCAGAATTTGGTAGCAAAGTCATCAATCACAGCTTAACAAAGCTGTCACTCACCGCTGCAGTTCCAGGACCTCTATCAACTTAGAGTTCAACTCAGCAGCCTCCAAGAACAGAACTCAGCAAGGAAGAATTGCATTGCTTCAGTGTGACTGTCCCTAGGACACCCAGCCTGTCACAGCGTGGCTTCTCCAGAGAGAGAATTCATCACTGTAATTGGGGCGTGTATTTTTCAGTCAAATAACATCGCTATTTATTATCACTATTTGATGTTTTCTTGCTCTGGGCTCGAGAAGTGCAACTGCACTCTGCTGTTGGGAATGATTCTGGCTGGGAGATTGACTTGCTGAGGGACCCATAGTGAATTGTGACATGTGAGAAATGTGCACCAGGAGCACAGCAAGCAGATGAGAGGTTGGGATTATTCCCATTTCCCAGGCACTCATTAGATCTTGTCTAAGATGAAGTGTCCAGGCTTGGGCCCCCAGCTCAAATGAAATGCCAATAACTGGGCTGGGTTTAGCAGATGGCCACCAAGATGGACTGAAACATGCCCTGTGAAGAGATTCAGAAGGATCAGACCTTGCTCAGCATGGGAAGGGAAAGTTCATAAGGGCACTTAATAACAACCAGGAATTTGGAGAGTGAAAAATTGAAGGTTTTCTAGATGTGACTGGAAAAGCCCTGAGCAAACTGATCTGATCCTGTTTAAGCCACAGATCTGCCAAGACCCTTCCCAGCTGAAGTTCTGTAGTTCCATGGCTGAAGAAAAACTACATAAAAGGCTTCTGCAAAGGGGAAAGAAACGCTCAGTTCTCTGTGCTTTCAGGGCATGGCACATGGGGCAAAGGATCCAATAGTAGCAAGGAAGACTAAAATTTGGAATCAGGACCCTCGACATCCTTGCCCAAGAGCTGTCTGGGAGGTTGCACAGTGTCCTGTGTTCATGGGCTTCAGTACATCTGGGAGGGCTGTTGCCTTTGTCCAGGTACCTTTCTCAGTTTCTTTAGACAAGGCTCTCCTGCTGGATTAAAGCCAGCCACACCAGTCCTGGCATTGCTCCTGGACAAGGACAATTCTCCTGAGACAGGATGTTTGCCTTTCATCCTTTGCTGCAAAAATTTTGTGCAGAGTCCACACAACTTCTTCCCTAATGAGCCTCTCTAATCATCTGCTCTTCTGCTTTTAGACCTTAAAGACTAAAGTTTTACCTAAGTCCACTCTCTGTTTTGTCACATGTTCCATGTTTTGTACCCATCATCCTCTCCATTTCAGTTTTTAGGGGGTGCCTCTGTCCAGCCTCTCCCCCAGGGCACAGCTGCAAAGCAGTGCAGGAGTGGGGCTTTTCTTTCATCCTCCAGAGCTGACTTGAATCTGCACTCTGTGCACCAAAGGGCAGGAGGTGAGAGGTCTCTGAGTGCCTAAGGAATGAGAGAGCCACTGCAAATGAGTTCCTGAAGACTCAAACTTTCTGTGCCCTCCTCATATCGTCTTGTGTTGGCCAAGATATCGCTTTTTGACAGCACAGGAGCACATGGAAACCTTGATCCACCCAACACATTATGTTGAAAACTTCATGCTTTGGGTGCATAAAGTTTTCCACATAAACAGGTGGGAGTCTGGCATGACCGACACGATTTTAGGCCAGCGCGTGGTGTTTTCTAACACTGCGTGGAAAACTTTGGGTGCTGGCTGTTTTGTGAGGGGTCAAATGAGTCATTATTTTCGTTGGCTTTCTCCTGGCCAGGGTGTCCCTAAGAGGTTTGTATGAGGTCCCTCTCATTCCTCTGGCAGAGCTGCAAGACACCAAAACTCCCTCCTGATGCTGCTTGTGCAAAGGTGATGAGGGACAGTTCCAGGAGAGGGGGTGACCCCAGCAGTGACAGTTGTCTCTCTGCACTCACAGGAGAAGAAAATTTGCCATCATTGTTGGTTTGCTCTATCACCAAATTGCCAATCTATGGTGTCACCTATTTCTTAGGAACTGCAGCCCTCAGTGATACTCAGAGAAAACCATGAGTATGGTGGGTCTGTGTCTGCCCTGCCTGGACTGAAGGGTGGCTTTGTAGGAGTGAGACATCGTTGCTGACACATGCTGTGAAACCAAAAACCCCATGGGGATTAGTCATATCCTGCCCCAGCCATGTGTCCTGTGTTCTTCAGGGTGTCCTCCCCCAAAGGAAAGTAAACCAAAAATCTGAGAGGAGACTTCACATGTACCATTTGCTTACAGGATGGACCAGTGACTTCAGGACTTCCTCCATTTTGCCTTCATTTTGCTTGTACCTGTCAGTCTGTGATGATGGGAAAGCTGCCTGAGGAAATCTGGAGACACAGAGCCTGTAGTTGATGACATTACCATGAGGAAGAACCTTTTTTGGCTGAGGTTTTGTGTTTAGGTAAAAATAGAACATCACATAAGATGGTTGCATTTGGCTGGAGGCCAAATGAGCTCCAGAAAAAGTGGGGACACCCAAAGGTGCTCCATGGAGGAGCAATAAGGATGTGGAACACATACAAGGTGGAAAGGACTTGGGACATTTGTGAGTTCAGGTGCCTGAATCTCTCCCTGTGGCTGCAGTGAGTGGTTTGAACACTGCCCAAAGCCTGCTCTGTGCTGTGGTTGGACAGGGGCTGGCAGGATGCCAGTTGGATGTGGAGCTGTCCTGGAGCCAAGAGACACTCAGTGTGCCCAGAGAAGGACACAGTGAAGGCTTCCCAGCCTGAGCCTTGCCAGTTTGTGTGGCCAGCAGCACCCAAGGGAGGGACCTGGTCATGATCCCATTCCACCTCCTTGAACCTCCCCAGGCCAAAGGGCCAGACACCACCGACATCCAGGTCAAGTGGGGACAGCTTTTACCAGGAGCCAAAGCTCCTCCTTACACCTTCTTGAGTGGAAATGAGACTGTTCTCCCACCACACCCACGAGGGGAAGGGAGGGGACAGGGTGGGGAATCGTTACTTTAGTCATTAGCTGATGGGGAATTTACCAGGGAAGACTGACCTCAGAACCCCACGGCTTTCTCCTTGCAGAAGTAGCCAGCTTGAGGCAAATGTCACGTACTCCAGGACTGTGACAGAGAGGAGAAATCCCTCTGCTTTGGTGATTCTGCCAGGATGAGCTCCCATGCCCCACATACCGACCGTGTTTTCACTTCACAATACCTCGAACTCTGTCGAGATTTTGGGGTGTTTTCTCATGATCTCCAGGCCATTGCTGAAGCCTCTCACTATGGCTAAGGGACCAGAATCATCTCCCTTGTGCAAAGAACCCAAACCTGGGCAGGAGGCTGCATTACAACCTCAGTGGTGCAAAAGGGGACTGCTGTCAACCCCGTTCTGGGGATGACACCTTCCATTTCCACAACAACCATTAGACCCTTTTATTTTATATCTATTCTTGCAAACGATGTTCACATGTACTTTTTCTTAGAACTTACTTTGGGCCTGAAGAATCTTCTCTCCCAAGTTTTTTTGTGTTGTGCTTTACAGGTGGTGGCTCTGGAAAACCCTTTTGCTCATGTGGTGGCAGATGGAGAACATGTCCCACCCAACCTGCAGCACGAGCCACCAATGCTCAACACTCCTTCTGTTTGTTGATATATCCCACAGAATCCATGTGAATGGTTCCTGCACTGTTATTGTTCCAGGGCTCCTGATGGAGTAGAACATTACACGAAACCTGGGTTATTTATTTAAACAGAGAGTGTCCCATCAGGGCCACAACCTGATGTTGTGTTTCCCACCCACTTGATGGTGCAATGGGGAGACCAGAGGCTTGTGTTTGGGAGGCTTTCATACCCAACACAGTGGGCAGAGAGGAAAAGCTGATTTGGGGAGGATTATTTAGGAAGAACAAAGTCCAGCTATTCTTACATCAGGCCCACCTTGGGAAAATGACTCCTGACAGTATAAGTTGCAGATCAAGGCATTTAGATGGAGAAAGTGAGTGTGAAAAGCTATTAAAATCCTTTCAAAAGGGTCATAAAAAACCCTTGGCTAACATTCTAGCCAACACAGACTGATCTAGGATCTTGGAGATCACATATACAAGCTGATTCACCCCAAAGGAGTGTCTGGTCCATCTCCTGGCCCTAGAATCAAATCCTGACTTTCCTCTTTCAGAGCACCCTCAGAGGAAGCCTCAAGCCACACAAGACACATAGAAAAGGGGATCAAACATAGAATCATGGAATCATTTAGGTTGGAAAAGACCTCTTGGGTCATTGAATCCAACAGTTAAGCCAGCACTGCAGAGCCCACCACTAAACTAATGTCACCAACCATGTCACTAATCCTGTCTTCCATGGCACACTTGATCCCAAAGCAGAACATTTGCCCTTGAAATCAGGTGGGAGAAGTTCACCAGGGTGGTTCTCCCACTGCAATACAGGACTCTGTGTCCCAACGAGAGAGATGCTCCAGCTCCTTACCTTGGGTGATCCTACCACTGCATCCAACCCATAGCTGTGCCCTGCCACACTTCCTGTACATGGAAGACCTCCCAAGAGATACCACCAGAGGAGGCACAGAAAAAATTCTGCCCTGTGAGGGTGGGCAAGCCCTGGCACAGGCTGCCCAGAGAAGCTGTGGCTGCCCCACCCCTAGAAGAGTCCAAGACCAGGTTGGATGGGGCTTGGAGCAACCTGGGCTAATGGAAGGTGTCCCTGCTCATGTCAGAGGGTGGAACTGGATGAGCTTTAAGGTCCCTTCCAACCCAAAGCCTTCCATAACTCCATGTGCAAGAGAGGGAAATGTTCACCAGCAGGTGGACAAGGGCTGGACCTCAAGAGCTCCTGTCCGGGGCTCTGCCCTGGACGTGCTTGAGCTGACTCTGCTCCCTGTGTCTCCCTCACCCTTGCCCTGCTGTGGATGTTTTTGGAGCAGCCTTTCTCTCGCTGAGTGTTTGTACAGTGACTTGCATAACTGGATGATGATGATGACTTTACTCTGGGCTTCCAGTCCCATGACACAGCCTGTAGTAATCGAATGCAGCAAACGCTGTGGCAGAAACCAAGCAGGAGTGTGAAAAAGAGAGCTGCCTCTTCAAGGAAAGGAAGGAAAAGCCTCCTGATTTTCTTGCCATAATGAAGTTTGTCCTGGATTTACTTTACCATAGAGAAAAAGAAGGGAAGGGTGACCTGTTAGCAGAGGTTTCGTTGCAGGCTCACTAACGAGGCTGCTTTGTGTGTGTCTGGGTTTAACAGCCGAATAAAGCAAAGATTTCTTTAAAGATACCAAGCCCAAGTCCACCACAGCTGGGAAGCACACATGAGCAATAGCTTTCACATGCTAACAAATAAAAGATCCCTTGCAAAACAGATGCTGAGGTTTGTGGGGCTGGCACAGGCTCACTGCTGGCAGGGAGTTAACTCACAGAAAGCTGAAAGGTTTGGAGATGGAGGAGTATCCAGAGACCGTTTGTTATAAACACAGCTGAGGGCCAGCAACCTGCTTTGTACCCTGCCCAAGCTGCACTGCTGGAGTCATTCCTTGCAGGCTTTCTGCAAGAGACAAGGCAGATATGCAGTTCTCCTGCAGCCCACGCTCTAGAGAAATAATTAAACAGTTTTTCTTAACCTCTTGAACTTTTCATTTATTATTGCCATCCATTATGTCTACCTTCTCAAATAGCAGGATCCTGAAAGCCAGCTCCAGGGGTCAAGGGTTTATTGTTTAATGGAGATAGAACATTCTGTAAATTGCACAAAGTCACAATGTTTAGAAGAGAAGCTTCTGGTGTACTGAATCTTTTCAATTTAACAAACAGTGAGCTTTGACATATGTTCTTCCTCCATAGCAGGAAATTTGGGATAAGTGCAGTACTGGCATGGACATGTTACCAAATCCTTCCTGTAAACCAAATGACATCTGCATTCAAATAAAAACATTCCTTGCACCAAATACCAGGAAATACTAAAAGTATCACTATTCTTCTAAGGTCATGCTAAAATGAAGTTTCTGGCTTTTAGAACACAAAGTAAGTTTGTGCAGGGCCAAGACGTTTTGTTCAACACACATTTGCTGTTACAAATCCCAAGAGATGTCCTTCTGGGTCAAATATGTGCATGTGTCTGTAGAATTTTGCAAGCATTTAATCTTCTTCATATGAAAAAAGAATAAATATTTTAGGAGCGTGGACTTACATTAACAAATATTGCTGTTGCCTTTGTTTTTACTAGTGCTCTGCTTTTCAAAGGCAGAAAAAGGATTTGCTTAAAACAAAGCAAACATCCTCAAAATGCACCATGCCAAAATAATCAAGGGAAAAAATACCTGGGATTTACAAAATATGAATATTCTTTGGTAAATAAACTGAAGGAAGAGCAGGCAGGGGGAGAATGCTGCTGTAGTGATGGGGAGGGAGTGCTGAGTGTAAACACTTTCATCTCATAGATGGCAAATCAAGAACATTTAAAGAAAATAAATGTATGCAGAGCAGATTCTTCCTTCTCCTGTTACTTTTGGGGGGATTTTACTGCTGATAGTTAACGCCACATAAAACCTTTCAAATATTATGCCAGCAGATGAAAAACTACAGTGGCAGAAACAGTTTCCCATGGATAATTAGCATAAATATCTGCTTAAAGCTGAGTAATTTGTTCACTGTACAGGATGTACTTCAGCAGTTTTATGAGCAAAAAAAACACAGGGAATGTTTTGAATGACTTACATTTGAAAGAGCCCAGGCAGATACCAGGCACTTTTAAGTGACTGCCACACAAAAAAAGGCCTCTCTGAGTGACTGAACTCTGTTCCCACCAAGCTCAGGGCCAGACATCCCTGGGAGGCTTCACCCAGACACATCCCTGCAGCTTCCCACTCAAAGGAACATTCCCACTTAATGGGAGGACTGGAGGATCCAGACACTGGAAAAGAAAATTGAAATAAAAAAGAGAATGAGAGGAAAAAATGAAAATGGAGGGGGGAAAAAACCACCCCAAATCAGTGTTTTCCAATGTCCTTCTTAAAAAAATGCGCTGTTTCCAAAATGGTGACCTTTGCCAAAGTTGTTTGGGAAAAAAGAGGGAATTTGTAGACACCAGGTTTGACATGAGTGGCTTGAGGAAGCACCTGGGAAGGTGGCACTGGCTCAGGGGAAGGTCCAGCAGGGTCCCCATGTGTATGTCACCCCCACCTCCAGCCCTCAAAAAGGCTTTCTTTGGTCTTCCTTGGTGCATCCCTCACCTCCAGGACTGGAAGCTGGGGCTTGTATGGTCTGTGTTTCCAAAGCTGTGGCACCTCCAACCTCTCCTGCTCCTGCTAAGGGAGTGCAAGGAGATAAAGTACCCCATGGGGACAAGCTGAAGGGGAGGAGGGGGGTCATTCTGTGTCTTGGGTTGAGATGGCAAAATGCCAACTGCCCAACACAGAGAGAAAAGGTCCCCCCCACAACCAAGGGAAAAGGAGGGAGAGGGAAAAAACCCCCCAAAATTGAAGTAGCAAGCTTCTTATATTACACAAAAGAAAGATGATTAAAAACAGAATATAATACACATATATATACAAACGTGAGAAAAAGAAAACCAGACTAACAACAATAACTACCAAGTCACCCAACAAAACAATACAGATTCTATCTACTCAAACCCGAAAAAACTTCTCAAAAACTCTTCCAGAGAAATCTCCCAGCAAGAGAGGAGAAAATTAACAAGAAAATGTTCAGTTCCCTGGATAACACAAGTACAGAGGGTGGCAAGGCCTAATCTTGGCAGGGCAGGGCAAGGCGTCCTCACCAATCTGAGACAAAACCTAAAAGAGCCAGAAGCTCCTCCTCTCTCTCTCTTTATACCTCTTGGCACTTCTTGATGATGTCAGATGATATGAAATACCTCTTTGGTTGCTTAAGTCAGGTGATGCTTGTCCCTTCTGATCTATGTCACATCATTTGGGCCTGCTAAATTTAGGCCTAACTGAGGCCTAAAGCCAAAACTACCACACCCTGTAAGCCTCATGCAATCCCAGACCTGGAAAAGACCCTGAAAAGGATATGATGATTAAATTGTGGAGGGAGGACAACCAATCTGGCAGTCCTCAGGAGGACAGTACAGCTGAAGAGACACATCCATTCAGTATTTAATGGAGACCCCAACCCACTAAGAAAGTTGCTCATTTCAGTCAGATTCCCCACTTGACCTTTAATGTGTCTATGATGCTCTCAGGTTCAGCTGTAATTCCTGTGAGTGATATCCCTGCCCTGGAGTGCCCCAGGCAGGGCACCAGCAACTCCACAACATCCAGAGAGAGCTGAAGCAATCAGAAATGTCTGTACCTTGGTCTCCTCCAGGATGCATTAATTGCACTGGCCCCAAGAGACCTTGGACTCATCAGGACCTTTATAGTTCTGGCCAGGTGGGGGTTGGTCTCTTCTCCCAGGCACTCAGCAATAGGACAAGGGGGCACGATGGGCTCAAGCT
>JAWWEV010000167.1:61613239-61625317 GCA_035583235.1 Hafferia zeledoni | reverse complement strand
ACTGGAGTTGGCCCAAGGGTTGGACTTGATGATCTCGGAGGTCTTTTCCAACCCAATCCATTCTATGATTCCATGATTCTATGATATTCTTCTGATACCTGTGCACATCTGGGCTGTAATCCCGATGGTCTCTACCCTGGACACTGCAACAAATTAGCATAAATTAGCATAAAGACATGATGGAGGGGAACTGCAAGTGCATAAATAGAAAAAAACAGTTGTTTCTGAAGTTCTCAAGATTATCTTTTTATTATATCTTTAATTAATTTTTATTTTTTTTCAATCCATGCAGTGGAAAGAGAAACTAGAAAGTCTCTATTACCAACTAGAAATGACTCATGTAGGGAGTACGACTGCTCTGCTTCACTGTGGGAGTTCCAATTGCCTGTTA
Source organism: Hafferia zeledoni (assembly GCA_035583235.1). Classification (NCBI taxonomy): domain Eukaryota; kingdom Metazoa; phylum Chordata; class Aves; order Passeriformes; family Thamnophilidae; genus Hafferia; species Hafferia zeledoni. Next base: position 61,624,926 of record JAWWEV010000167.1, on the reverse strand, counting down.
TTCTTTTGATTGATAAGGATACAGAATTACAGGATCACAGAATATGCTGAGTTGGAAGGCACACACAAGGACTGAGTCCAACTCCTGGCCCTGCACAGAACAGCCCCAAGAGTCACACCATGTGTCCCAGAGGATCATCCAAACGCTCCCGGAGCTCTGGCAGCCTTGGGGCCGTGCCCACTGCCCTGGGGAGCCTGGTCAGTGCCCACCACCCTCTGGGGGAAGAACTTTTCCCTGATATCCAACCTAACCCTCCCTTGACACAGCTTCAGGCCATTCCTTAGTGTCCCGTCCCTGGAGGTGGGAACCTTTGGGATCTGATCAAGGTACAGCCAAGTGGGGAGTGCTCAGGGATGGATCTGAGCTCAGCAGTGCCTTCTCACCTGGTTGAAAGTCCCCTTGATGCCCCAGTCTGTCCAGACACCTCAGGGATCCCAAGACCTTTGTGGTTTTACGCTATATTTTATCCTAGCAGAAGTCTCCCACCAGCCTGGATGCAGCAAAACGTGTTGCTGAGGGCCTGGACTGGCCCCACACAGTTACTGATGTGCTCCAGCCCCGATGGAGCAGCTCAGGCAGTGGCAGCCTGCAGGGAAACCCCCTGTCCAGGCTGCAATCTCGGGGTACTGCCCAGGCAGCATCTCCCTGCCGAGTCAAACCCCAGCCCTGGGCTGCAGCTTCTCCTCCAAGCGAGAGCCTGGAGCTGCTATCCAGACCTTATATTTAGCAAAATGTGGGAAAAGAACTAGATCCATTTCAGGGTTTGTATTTTTGTTGGCAGGATATCTGGTATCATTATGGAGAGCAAACCCAGGGTTTTTCTTTTCTTTTTTTTAAATTTTTTTTTCAAAGTATGCATTTTCTTGCCAGAAACATATAGAAGAAGTGGGATCTGATGGGGGAAACTTGTGGGTGAGATGCCTGAGGGAGCAGCAGAATTATTTCATCATCACATCTTTTGCATGCACAGATGTGTGGGTCCCAGGGCTGGGAGGACTCCAGACATCTCCTCCTCCATCCTCCTGCCCCATGGCAGAGCCAGCTCAACCCAGTGATGGAGACACCATATCCTCCTCAGGTACTCCCATCCTGACTTTAATCATCCCTGTTAGAAAGTTCCTGGAGTTTGCTGCAGGATACACCCAGGATTACTTTTCCTGCCAACAGTGGATGTGGGGGACAGATTATTCCCTGCCTTTGATGCCATGAGTGACCCTCAGGGAGCTAAACAGCATGATGGGAAGCTCCTGGAGGATTTGCAGAGTGAGCCACGTTTGCCTGAACACTTTGAACGGGACAGTGAGGTTGTGATTCATCTTGAGCACTCCTTTTTGCAGCAGTCTGGTATTTAATACATTAATAATGTCACCCAACAGCACATTTAAGGACAAAGCCCTGGCAGGGGCTGTGACATACGTACTCTGGCAGACAGACTTGCGTGTCTCTCTTTAAAAGCCTGCAGGACATCTGCTCTGCCAGAAGTCGTGGCAAGGCTCTTGCAGATGGGTCAGCGGACGGCAGGGATGGAAAAACACAATGATCCTGAGAAAGCAACACCCACCCTTTTCCACTCCTTAAGAATTAGCACAATCACCACCAAAACACTGGTTAAGAAGCAGACAGGGAACCTTTGGGAAAAGCCAGCTTGCCTCCAGCAACAGGGACTTGTCATGTGTTGCCCACTGAGCTGTCAAGTTAAGGGCTTGTTCTGCTATCGCTCAGTCCTCAGAAGGTCAACGACTGGCTTTGCTTATCGCCCAGAGGCACTTTACTCTGGTTAATTGGCACCCCTGGTGACAGGGCGGATTGATGGCCTCCCATCAGGCCTTCCACAGCCAGCCCAGAAGGACACAAGGCTTCTCCTCACCCTTGACTACCCGTCTTTTACCCATGGAAATAGGAGACATGGGGCAGGACTCACTCATGGGGATGGATGGGTGTAATGGCACTAATGTCAAGGCAGATCATGGTGAGAGGAGGGTGGGAGAGCAGCATCACACTTGTCCATTCATGTGTCCATCCCTGGATGTCATTGTGTTGCCTGGAGATGGGACGTGTTGCCTTGTCTTAACCCTGCAATGCTGTGACAGAATTGAGGCAGCACAAGGACAATATTTGTTGCTTTCAGACAGATCTTTCCTCACTTGGAGGCAGCCCAAGTGCCCCCATATAGCACTTTCCTGTGGATCACAGATGGGTTAAGGTGACCTCTGAAGTGACTGAGACCCTGTCTCTAGGTCTGATGCGTTGCTCGTGCAGCGTGGAGAGATGCTGGGACCAGAAGAAGACGTCAAAGCAATGTCTCTGAACCTCACTTTCCTGCTTGCCTCCTCTATCAGGTTCCTCTGGACACTTTGTTCCCCTGAGAAAGCCTCTTTCTATTGGTGCTCCCTGAAAAGGAGCAGTGTTACCTTTTAGCTCCCTATTGCCTCTAATCTCTTCCTTGATCCCAGCCCTACTTAAAAGAAACCCCATATTTAGCTCCTCTTGGGGGGTCCTTGGGGAAGGGCCAGCTATTTCCAACCTCCTTTTGACTTCTCAAGGCTCATGCCCAATGGTATATTCCTGCCTCCTGGCATGGCAGGAGGAAAACAAGGCATCACCTCTCCCAGGGCTGGGAGCAGGTTTCTGCAGCAGGGATTTGGTAAGAGCTGTGCTATGCTGTGACTGTTGGGGTGGGCAATTCCAACAGCCTAAAAGGTTTTCCTTGCCCTCAAAAAGCCAAACTTCCCATGTCTGCCTAAAGCTCTCCCTTGTTTTTATGAACATCTTCACTTTTGAACTCCCTAATGTTGTTTAGTGGGTCTGTAACTTGTATTCACTTGCCAGGAGTGCCCCAGACCTGCAGGGACTCATGGAGAAATCCCACATGGATTCACCTCTAGTGTGTTCATCCTTGCTTGCACTTGGTGCATGACCCTGATGGCCCAAGCTCACAGCACACAGATGGTGTTGCTGACCAGGATCCACCATCTGTGTTGGCAAAGGGCTGCAAAGCCAAAGTCAAAGTCTTGTTTTAAGCAAACAGAAATGTTCAGGACATACCAGACTTTGTGCTGGAAACCAGAGCCATATTCTTCAAAACTCTGACCCTTTGTTCAGACGCCCTTTGGAGACCTCCCGCAAATACCTCACTTGGACTTCCAGATGCTAGAAATTAATTTTATTTTATAATTCTGTGCCACAAATCCTTAATTTTGGAATGTGCACTTTTCCTGTGCAGTCCCTGGCTCCTAGAGACTACAAATACATGTGAAATTGCAACAGAGGTTGATAACAAAAGTTTGAGGGTAAACCAACAGCTTTTCAAAGCCTTCTCTAGATAATTTATCCTAGACTGGCAAGTAGCCACAAGCTCAATGGTGGGGAAAGAGGCTGCTTTTGATTTAGCTGATGTTTAGGTGTGAATGAGAAGGAGAGATATGCGATTAATCACTGGAAGCAGGGAGATGGTATTATTTTGATTCATACTTGACAAGTTTTCTAGGAATGCTGAACTTGAGTAGAAATGCATGGTGGACCCAGCTGTTCAAACAGTGTGATTAATTAAACTGATTCCATGTGAAAAACAACACTGGGTCTCACTCTCAAATTGCAAATCATTTTCAATATATTGGGGAAGCGCCAGCCGAGTTTTATTAATTGCTCTGGAGGTGATGAATCAGGGTTGTCTGCAGAGCCCCACACAAGAGCACATTCCTGAGGACATACGTGGTGATGGACTGGATTCACGGCTGCTCCCATCAGCAAGGCTTGTTTTCCCAGAGATGCTGCCATTTGCACACGAGGCAGGGATGGAACCCTCGTGTGCAAACCCTCTGGTGACCTCTCTCCTCCCAACCCTTCCATGTGCAAACCCTCTGGTGACCTCTCTCCTCCCAACCCTTCCATGTGCAAACCCTCTGGTGAGCTCTCTCCTCCCAACCCTTCTCTGAGGGACTTGCAAAGCTGCAGCGGAGTCGGCGCGTGTGTTCTGACCGGCGCTAATAATAAAACCTCCTCTCCCTGCACACGTTTTCAGCTCCTTCACCTGCCAAACCACGGCTCTCTCAAAATACCAGCACACTGAGAGCGGCCCTTGCAGTGTATGATTTGCCCAAGACCACACAGGAAGCCTGTGGCCAAGCTGGAAATCGAGCCCAAGGCTCCCGACTCCAGGACTGGGTCTTGGCCATGGGCTTGGGGCCATCCTGGGACCCTTCCCCGTGCAACGCTGGGGCAACACAGGCAGAGAGACATGAGTTGGACAAAAAGACCTTGCCTGCACATATTTAAACCCAACCCAGTGTTGGGATGCCCTTGCAGCAGGTGCTCAGTGGGCCTTACGCACCCCCAGGTGAGCATGCCGGGGACTCGGCCCCATGAAAAGGCCTGGAAAAATCCTGCCCTGCAGTGGAGGCTTTTGATTTATATTTTCTCCACCAGCTTGTCTGTTTTACTCATGCTGCTGACAAGGAGAGGGATATTTGATACGTGCTGAGGGGCAGATGTTGAGCACCGTGGAGCAGCACTCGCAGGAGGCAAAGCTGCTCCTCAGGTGTGAACCGTCTGATGGTCATAAAACGACTTACAGGGGAGTGGGAGGGAAAGGAATAGATTAATCTGCCCAGTGCTCACAGATGTGGAAAAATACCCTTGAAACAGCTCAACTGGATGTTTGTCACCACAGCTGCCATGGAGGGAGAGTGACAGCCCAGCAGCAAGTGCGCCGACACCTTTCAACTCAACCAAACCCCGCAGGGCACCCTGCGATACCAGGCACTGACCCTGTGCTAACTGGTTTCAAATGTAACGTTTGAAATACCTTGCAAATATACATCTGAGCCAAGATTTCCACCCCAAGCCTGGTGGGGAGGCTCTGGAAGCTTATTGCAAGCACCTGTCTGGTCTTTAGAAGCATTGATCTCCTACTGAGGTCAACGAGAGGAATTAGAGAGACTGGTGGTTGCTGCTCTTTTTTCAAAACCGTGATCATGATCCCAAAATTTGCTACCCAGGGAGCCCTATTCTGACCCCTCATGTTTGATCCCAGCAGGAGGAGTCATGTGTATGGAGATGTGTCCCAGACACCTCATGTTGGTGGAGCCCATGTGGCTCCAACCAGCTTTCTTCAGGGGCATGGCAGCAGGCTGACTCCTGGAAAACATTGCTTTGTCCACCCTCTTCGGACCTTACAGGCTGCTGTTTCTCCAAAACAGCTGAGTGATAGTTAAAAAATGTTTGCCCTCTTTCCCCTCTCTCTGAAAGGAACAGGAGTCTCTACGGACCCATTTATATTGCTGGCTCAACTGAAGTTAATAGGAATATTCCCCTTCTTCTCCACAGGGGACACATTTTCCCCCTCAGGAGATCTGTAGGGCCATTTACTAATTTCACAGACATCTTAGCAATTCCCCCTTGTCAACCTGAGCTTCTCAGGAATGGAGAATGTGATCTCCCCTCTGTCTCCGGGTGATGTGACGCCCTTGCGTTCATGCTCGTGCTGCTCCAAACAACACATTTTCTGAGCACGCTGTGTTTGTCTGAAAATACACCAGGAGGGCTGCCCAATTTGGAAGTGACTTGAATTACAAAAAAAGCACAGCTGTCTTTAACAGCTCTCGAAGCTCATGCAACTAGTCTGCAATTTATTGACTAGGATTAGATGCTTATTGTCTATGACACTTTAAATACCATTACATTGAAGTTTATACAAGAAAGTCCAAGTTTTCAAACTGGAATCTTAGCAATAACAGCTGGACCATTTGTTTATATGATAGACAGAAAAGAATGACTTCTGTAATCTGTGTATTTGGCTTTAGGATTTGCTACGACATGGGGAGACAGAAACCTACCCCATCCCTAATTGGGGATTGTTAGACAGGGCTGAGCAGCACCGGCTAATTTGTCCCTGATGTGAAAACTGCAGCCAAAGCTGAGCTTGAGTCCTTCCCTCATCCCCTCACACCTGACGGAGAAGCACTCAAAACCCTCTAGCCCACCTCTGACAGGCAGGGCTAAGTCTCCCGTCTCTCTCCCCCAGGCTGCTCACATTCCGCATTTTGTTTCTAGCATGAAAGACTTTGTTTTAAATCATAATAGTAACCAGGCTGTAATCACATTATAGCACACATGGAGAACTCGCAAAAAGTCATGTGCTTTGGATTTGACATTCTGATTTATGGTTGTGCGCTCCAGTTACACAGCTGCAATCTCATTTTCGACAAAGATGTTTTCTATTTTTCTATTACTCTGCTTCACCCTGTCTTTATGTCGAAGAAAATGAAAGCCACCAGGTGAAGGCAGCACAAGAGGACAAATGTTTGCATGTTCTGGATCAAAACCATGATCAAATATTTTATGCTCTCCTTTCATAAACAGCTTGCTACGGGCACATGTGGAGGGGGTGTAGATTCTTCATTCTGAGCCATTTGAAGTTCAAAAAAAAAAAAGAAAAGAAAAGAAAATCCAGACTTTTATTTATTCAGAAACTAGATCAGCCTATGAAATTCACATCCCAGCCACTTGATCACGGTGACTTCACCAAAGAGGGAAGAGGATTGCTGAATTACTCCTTAGATATTTGAACAGGCTCTCTGCTTGCTGGGACCCAACGCTGCTCCTTGTCTGCTCCAAGGAGTAAATTTTACTCCTGGCAGAGATGGCAAAGCCCTGCCCTGCTCAGTTAAGAGCAGCTTGCAGCCATTAGCCCTTCCCTCTGTCAGTAACCCGTTCTCTTTGCATTCCTACGAAGAGTAGCAGCATTCCAGCTTAATTAAAAAAGTGAGCACTTTTGCAGTAAATTGCATTAATGTTGGAGAGGGGCCAGAGCTTATGTTTTACATGAACCTCTCTTGTCTTTAGCAGAGTAAAGAAAAGAAAATGTCATCAACATTCTTCTCACAATTTAAACACTGATGAGCTCTCTTTAGGGCTGATGTTGGCTGAGCATTACACAGAGCACGAAACCACTGCTGTGTCCCTTACCAGGGGTAAATTGTGCGTTGCAAACTCATAAACCTTAAAGTGTGGCGTAAAATTTTACTCAGACCATCATTTTCAGTATGGCTGAGGAAGGGCCTAGATGGAAAACATATTTATGGTGGTTCTAGAGCATGTGTTAAAGAGCTGCAAACATGGAGCCTCTGTGGGTCAGACACTGACCACGAGTCCTCACTGCAACAAGGCTTTGACTTGTAGACTTTTTGGGGCTACTCCTTTGTCTCAATAATGAGTTATTTTATCTACTGTATAAATTCTGAAGGCTCTAAATAGGGGAAATTTCCATCTTCAGGGCAGTGCTACTCCAAACTAAACACAGAGCTGGGACCCAGTAGAGCTGAGCACTGAAATGAGGAGTCAGGGTGTTTAAAATATTCCACGGAAGGAAAACTCCAGAAATGAAAACTCCAGAAATGCTGTGTGCATCAAGGGGACCAGAATAAAAAATCATATCTTTTTTTTTTTCCCCCTTGACTAGAAGTGCCCAACACTCAGTGACTCAATTTAACCACAACCTTCAGCTGCTTCTGCAGGGACATGTACAGGTGGGAGCTGGGGGCAGTCACTGCCCTGAGCCACAGTCTAGAAGGGTCCAGAAGTATCTGCTACTCACATTTTTCCATCAGCAGGAACTTGTCTCTGGGGACAATGAGGCTGTTCAGTCCTGAACCTACTGGGTAGCATGAAAATGAAGACTTCAAAAACCTTGGACTTTTCAGGTGAGAGCTACAAAGTGGAAACCTCCCTTCTTGTCCCACAGAACTCTAGAGGAGAAACCCCAAAATCTGAGAATAGGAGACTAATTTGTTTTTCACTATTAGCTAAGTCCCAATATTCTTGCTGTGGTGATAATATTAATCTGTTGATCAGTGTACCAGGTCCTAAATATCCTAAATACCTCTCCCACACAGTGCTTCAATTGGGCAGGCACACACTAGAGTGCAAGAGCAGCTGCTCCCAAGCCAAGAAGAGCAGGAAACCACCTGGACTTCTTTTTCCATATAGTTGGATAATCCCAGAGGATCTCTGGGTTATCATGAGGGTTGGTCCCTCTGCAGAGTTAAGAGCAGAGCAGGTCCATGGGTCTCTATAACTCTTGTCTAAAGCAAGAAGGGCTGTGTCTGGCTGTGTGTGACTGTCCCTGTCCCATAAAAAGCTCAACTTCTGTCCCACAGACCCCAAGATGGACAGAGTGAGACCGAGCAGAAGGACTCAAGCAGAAAAGCCACAGCATTTATTTCTCCCGCACTCACCCTCTGTTTCTGTCCTTAGCACAGCCAGTCAAAGTGTTTTGGACCAAGAGGTTTTCCACTGGAAAGTGCTATTCCTTCTGAAATCAGGCAGGAACTTGTTTAAATGTCAATGACAGTTTTTGGTCGGGGAAAAAGTCAAAACATTGCATTTTGATAGCGTAGTTTCAATTTGTGACATTTTGACTTTTCTATCATAACACAATCCTGTTCTATTAGATTATGTAGTTCTACATGTTCAGCTGCACTTAACAGCTGATACAATGTAAAAGTCAAAACAAATTACCTACTTCAACACAGTCTAATAAAACATCCCAATCCTCTCAGCATTTTTATCCTGGAGGCAATAGTGACTTTTAGCTTTTAATTCTAAGTGGGAATGATTCTCATTTTACAAAACACTGGAAGCCCTGGCAGAATAGGATTTGCTGCTCCTGGCCAGTGTTGACCTGGTCTTGGTACTCCAGAATCATCTTTAAAACTCATTAAGGGGTGGAATTAATTAAGGAGAGTCACCACAGCCCTCACAGCCACCTGTCCATCTACCCTGGAGATACTTGGTCAGCTTAAAATGTGTTATCTTTTAATTTTCTTGTCAATGCCATGGGTGGCTTCACCTGAGCAATTCATCCCAGGATTTTCCTTACATTGAATGAGGTAAAAAAATCCTATTTCATATGTGATTTTCCTGACCTAATGTAGGCATCTCCTTTAGGTTGAGGAGGATGGAACCTGCACATCTTCCTCATGGCCATCCATGTGGCCTAAATACCATATTGAAGAGAGCTCTCTTGCCTATAGAGGGATATAAATTGGGTAGCTCAAATAGACTTTGATGTGCCATCAGGTGAGTTGTGCCTCTGATGCCTTCAGTTAATACATGTCTTATATCTCACACTGGTGCCTTTGGGAAATCTCTCACCATGTGTTTCTTGGGACTGGTCTGAGCTGGAGTGTCTTGGACATAACAGTCATACAGCTGGAGATTAACTGGAAAGGAAAGTTTGGAAGCAATTTCAAAACAATTCCCACTCCATGCTGGATTTTTTTTTTTTTTGGTGATAAATATTTCTCTTGAAATTCGTTTGTTTTACAGTAAAACTCTTGAGCACTAATGAAGTTCAAAGTTGCCTGATTTTGGTGTGATGCACTTAAAGATTTGCCTTCTCCAGAAAGGCCTTCTTTGTAAAAGAAAGTTCCTGAGAAAAAATTTGTAACATCATTGAACCATCACTGAAGTTCTACCACTTTTTCCACAAACTATGTAAACAAAATCATGAGCTGAAATGATGTTTGTAATTCTCCATGTCACAGACAGCTGTTCAGCCATGCACTTGCTAAAGACAGGATTCCAAGCACATGATAACTGAAAAAAAAATAAAAAAATAAAAAAAAACCCTTCTGTGCATTTTTGAGGGAAAAAATGTTTGTGGAAGAATGGCTAAAAATAATTGCCAGGAAAACAGGCCCATCCAGCTCTTGCAAAGTGAAAACATTTCGGGTATTTTGCACGAAACCAGCTTCCCACTTCCTCTGCCAAGGGTCGGTGCAGGTGCAGAGGGATTTGTCTGGGAAGCGGTGACTCATGTTTCCCTTGGGAAAACAAGGAGCTGCAGGCCCTTTGCCCTGCAGGCCATGGGATGGCAGGGTCAGCCCATGGGCAGGTGGTGGGACATGAGGCCCTGGGGCCATGCCAGGCAGCCCTGCCCACCACTCACCAGGCATGGAAGGCTCCAGCCAGATGTGCTGTGCCACGTCCTGGAGAGTGCCAGCCTTTCCCTAAACACCTTTACCTTGTTGCCTAGGGCGGGGGGGTTGATTTTTTTAATTTTTATAGATTTTAGAAGTACTTGTAGCTGTAGTAAAATGTAGATTCAGTGTGCTAATATTTCTAGCAGCTTAAGTTCAGTGCCAACCGATGCCACATATCAGTAGCTCAAATTCTTTTAGTTGTTCAGTCTTGTTTCCAAGGTGGAAGACTGAAGACTATCAGAAAAGCCTGGAGAATGCAACATAAACATGGGGCAGAGTGACCCAGAAGTCAGAACATTGGAAGAACTCCAGAAGCCCGAGGAAGAGGAGGACTGATGAAGAGGAGGTCTCACCAACCCCAGACTCAAATCCTGAGGGGGTGGGACGGGGCGGGAAAAAGGTTGAACTGGAGATGTGTAAAGTAATGATTGGATAAATCATATTATAAAAGCCATGGAAATTAAAGCTTGCCCATGTGTGCGTCAATGTATTCCTGGGTGAGCCTGGGTTCTCATTAAAGTCACTACCCTCTTATCTTATCTCCTACCAAAAATTGGCTGGGAGTCTTTTTTACAGGCTTTTCAGGCAACAGCATGCTTAACACTATCTACTAACGGTATCAGTTAACAGTCCACTCAAAGCTATAGATGTGGCATTACTCTATCTACTTAACTAACATCTTAATTTTTTACCAAATTAACATTACTCTGCCTACTTAACTAACATTCTAATTTTTTAACAAATTGAAAGCATTCCTGTAGGCAATGCCACAGGTGCATTAAAAGAGCTAGAAATTTTAACAGAAGTGTAACCGCACCAAGCAATGTTATTTTTGTGAACTGGTTATGTTGCATTAATATTCTGCATCCATAAGAACAGATCCTAACAATTCTAATTCTTGTAGTTCTTGTGTTACTTGTGGTAAATGTGCATAGATTTGTTCCCAGTTGTTCACATTAGTAACAGGGTTAGTGGTGCTGCAGGGTTCTGGATTACTTGGACAAGGCCACTGGTCCAAAGGCACACCAACCAGGCACGTCGAGAATGGATTTGCTGGATTTGCAACGGAAAGGCACAAGGTATTTGACCGAGTCACATTTGCCAACGTCACCCAAACATTCTGTTTAGGTTGCAGGACAGTCCACCTGTCCAGTGGTGGCACCACCCACCACAGGACAAACACATCGAGCAGGAACCCAGCGTGGACCTGTATCTGTGGAAACACAAGCAAATCCCCTACCCCAGGTTACTAACTCATGTGGGCCAGTTCAGGTGCCAGTGAAAAGATCTTTGACTCGCACCTGGACTTTTTGTGGCACCTTTTCTGTAGAAATTAAAGAGGAAAAATGTGAAAAAATAGGAAGAACATTAAGAGATTTCAGATAAGTAAGGAAATTGATAGTATATACTGCCTTCTCTAACCATGCTTGTGGGGATTCTCCTCTCATTCCTCGTTTCTGTTTTTGCAACATTCTTTTTAAAGTGCTATGCACTCGTTCGACAATTGCTTGGCTAGTAGGGGAATGAGGGATTCCAGTAACATGAGTAACACCCCACTTGGCTAAAACATTTTTGATTCTTTGTGCTATATAAGCAGGATCATTATCTGTTTTAATTTGCTTTGGTGCTCCTAAAACTGCAAAAGCTCTTTGAAAATGCCTAATAGCATCAAGACTACGTTCACCAGAATGTGCTGTGGCACAT
>JAWWEV010000167.1:61587718-61607406 GCA_035583235.1 Hafferia zeledoni | reverse complement strand
GTCCCTCTCCAGCTCTCCTGGAGCCCCTTTAGGCACTGGAAGGGGCTCTCAGGTCTCCCTGGAGCCTTCTCTTCTCCGGGTGAACACTCCCAGCTCTCCCAGCCTGGCTCCAGAGCAGAGGGGCTCCAGCCCTTGGAGCATCTTTGTGGCCCTGGAATTAATTGCATTGTTGCATATTATTAGACACCCAGGGCATTTGGGTTATTGCCCAGTCAGGACTTCAATCATGCCTACAGTACTCAAAAGGTACAAATCAAAATGGTTCCTCTTCTTCCCTGAACCTTTGACTATCTATGGTGGGGTTTTCCCTGTGTGTACATTCCCACAGTGCCCTTTTGGGTGGTGCCCCAAGAGCCCGGCTTGCTTTGCCAGACCCGTCTCCCAGACAGCAGACCCCCAAGGACAGATGGTTTGTTTAATACCCACGCTCAAGGCAGCATTGGTTGAGAGGATGTTTTTATGTTGGGATTGTTTGAAGGACTCCAGAGGTCCCCCATGGTGGAAGCACAGGGAGTGGATGGGTGCAGTAGCTTCCCCTGTGCTTCCTAAATCCTTCAAGTTCTGCTTCAAAAAACAAGTTTATTTTCCTGTGCAAGTATCACTTTTCCATTTGCCAAAACCCACTACCTGGAAAAGAGGCCAATTAACACAAAAATATAGAAGACCACATGTTCTCCTTTGGCTTCCAAGAAAGCCCTTGTGATAGAGACTGTTTGCTCACCATCCCACCAATCTCAGGGGTCTTTTAGATGGGATGCCAGCCTGGCTCCTGCCTGGCAAGGACTCAGCATCATTCCCCAAACAGCAACAATTTTCCTTGGAAAGCTCCATGCGCCGCTTTCCTCTTGCTCTCCCTCCTCCTGCCCCGTGGATCCTCCTTTCACCCACCCTGACTGCTGCACCTCATGCCATCCTCCTCCCTCCATGCCCAGCCAGGAGATGCCCCAATTTAACAGCCCTGGCAGCAGGAGCTTTTGGAGCAGCCTCCCTCCTAGCCACGCTCTCCCAGCTCCAGCGCACATCTGCAATTCCCGGAGCATCCCTCAGCCCCCGCCAGCACCAGGGCCCCTTGGCACGAGGCACGGAGCAGAGGCATGTGAAGACATGGTTTCCTGCCTCAGAGAAATTCCCTCCCCAGAAACGAGAGCCTGCAGAGCAAAACACAGCTGCAAATGGCACTGGGAGCCTCGGGAGGCCCAGCTTTAGGAATGAGCAGCACCTTGGGCTGGGAAGGTCCTCGTACACTTCTGCAGCTAAGTAAACAACAGTAAACTGCTCCTTTTGGCAGGGCTGGAGGCTGAGGGCATAACAGGAAATTCTGGTGGATGATTTTCTTTTTTGGAAACCACATGAAAGTTAACCAAACTTTCCCAAAACTGATGAAAGATCCTGACCAGGAGCAATCGGAGGATGAAGCAGAAGTTGGAAGGGCGATTGTAATCCAGTCTAACCCCAGGCACGGCTGTGCCAGCAGGTTCCTGCTGGGGAAAACAGGCTACTGCTCATCAGCTGCTCTGGGCAAACCCCTCGTGTCCTCAGTGGGTGATGCAACCAAAAGTAGGACACCAGCAAGGAAAGGTTGCCCCGGGGGGTTATGAGAGTGAAGATGGCAGAGAGGAAGTGATTACCCTGCCCTGGCTCAATCCAGCCCCAGTGGGGTAATTCCAAAGAAACTGTGGACCTGAGAAACTGAAAAGTGTTGGAGTTTCAGGGGCTGCATGTGGCTTTTCTTGAATAAACCAGGGACTTTTTACAGGGACTCAAACCAGGTCCCAAAAGCAGCTGATGTGACAAGCCAAGGTGGATCAGTTGTTAACTCTATTAATCCTCACCCTGGCACAAAAGCCATCAGTAGCTGCTCAGCCCCGAGCAGGCTGGTGGCTCCCAGCGTTCCTCTTGGACTGGTTAGAGGATCAACAAGGGCAAAAATTAAAACAAAAAAGGGTTTTTCTTCAAAGCCAGCAGTGCCCAGCCAAGAGACTTCCACACATAAGTGGCTTCTGAAACATGAACCAATCACAGAGGTCTCAGCTCTTCTCACAGCACAAGTGTGTGGGCTCGGCTGGAAACCCTGCTCCAGTGAAGGCTCTGCCTGCTGAACTCGGGCCAGCAAGTGGAGGAGCCCAGCACCAGGCCCTGGGAAGGAGGCACACCGGGTCTCCCAGGCCACTTCCCAGAGCCCCATGGCTTCATATGGGGTCAGGGTGGGCAGGGAAAGGGATGGGCTGCCTCTGGGAAGGGAGCAGCCACCACAGCTGTGAGCAAGGACATCCTCTCCAGCTGCAGAGCCCCTTGGACCCAGGAAGTTTCCATGGGTCAGGACTCTGCAGGCTGCTCTGCAGTGTTTATTTGGGTTGGCTCCTGAGCTTCCCAGAGTGCATGTTTACTGGGGCGGACACATCACTCCAGGCTGGAGATGTGCCCTGGATGTCTCTGTCCCAGAGGTAGCTCACCATTAGGAAGTAGGGGTGCCCATGATGCATTCACATTTAATCATCACTGATTGAAGTCTTAAATGAATCCAGCCACAACCCTGGAAACTTTCTTTGGAGGAGCAGGTCCCGTCTCCAAAGCGCCACATTCAGCGAGCTGAGGCGAACGGTCTAGGCTGGGTTGTAAGACATGAGCTAACTGCCAGCTTCTATTTCCATCTGTCAAGGCAACGCAGCCAAAATCAATAAATCATCATCATTGCCACCAAGAATTTGGTTTTATTGGATGATAATATATTTCCTACTGGTGAGACCATGTACCAGCAGCTGGAAGAGGAACAAATGACTATTTACATTGCAGAGCAGGGAAGACAGAGGAAAGAAATAAGTAAACATATCACATATGTTATATGGAGATTACTGCAGGGTTAGTCTCTGTTATGACATCTACCTCGGAGGGGAGGAGAAGAGGAAGGTGACTCATAAATGTCCCAGCACTCAGTGAATTATTCCATCACTTCACTGCCCTGTATCTTGCATGTACACGGATCCCTTCTTCTCCCCTCCTATGCAAACACAGCACGTGGGCCAAGTGTGGAATTACAACAGATCTCTGGATGCAGCAGGGGCTTTGCTGAAGGACAGATCTATTGAGACCCCCATGGCAGTGGGGATAAGGGCATGATGTTCTCCCTGTGAGTACCAACACGTGGAAAGATTGGAGCATTTGCCTTCAGGAGTCCCTCATTGTCACCCCAGAGGTGGGGTGCCCATGGAGGTATTGCAAACAGCACAGGGGGATGGTGGGAGAGGTGCCATGGGAATGGAATCAAAGCCACTGAGTCTGTAGGGAACATCTGTGCTCAGCCCTGTGCTCACCATGTGCTTTAGGTCTCCCAGACTGTTCCTTCTCATCTGCCAGGCTAAGTTTTCTCTTGGTTATCTTTGGTCTGCAGGTTCCAGGCTGCCTTCTTCCCCCAGGAAGGATGTCTCATGGGGGCAGCCAGCAAAGCAGCTATTACAGAAACAAAGCACTTTCCTGCTGAAATGGAAGGGTTTTCTATTCTGAAGTCTTTTTGGGAACAGGGAATTTTTGTTTGATGAAAATTGCCATTACAATCAGCTCTTTTTTTTTTTTTTTAATAGAAAGCCTAATATAAATATAATACAGTGTCCAGCCAACACATCTCAATGCTCAAAATGTGTTATCCATCCCTTTTAATACAAAGGCCTTCCCAGGAGACAACCCCATCCTCCCCAAGTGCAACCCAGAGGTCCCTGAGCACCTTCCCTGTGCCACAAGGAGGCCTGAGATGGACCCAGCTGGGAGAGGTGGTGCTGGCTGCTCCATTCTTGCTGCATCAGGAAACAGTGCCATTTCCATTCCTGCCTCTCCTGCTTCTGACCATTAGGTCTTGGCCTCCTAAACGGGCTTTCATCACCCAATTAGAAACAGAGCAACCTCCTGCTACTTAGTTGTGTTTGGCAGGGCAAGCGCACACAGAGCAATAATCTATAGAGCTCCGCTTGGATCAGCACATGCTCTGGAGGAGACGTTTGGCAGCCTGGCCCTCCAGCCATGTCCTTCTCCTGCATTCAGCTGCCTCCACTGGTCACTGCTGACCAGCAGCTCCTCAGCTCCTTTAAAGCAGGAGCAACATCCTTGTTCTTGCAGCGCAGCCACCCATCGCTCCCACCTGCTCAGGGAGAGCTCATGTCACCCACATCCCACTGTGCTGCAGGAAAGCTCAGCTTTGGAACCCCCTCCAGGTTAAAGAGGGCTGGAAAGTGGTGCACAACCCACTGTGTGAAGTGCTGGGATGGGGGATCTCCTAGGAAGAAGAGGAACAAAGTTGCTGTTCTTTGTACATCTGAGGTGCCCCCCATGAGTGACACCCCAAAGGTTGGTGTCCCAGCATGTGGTTATCTGAGCTTTCTGCACAGCCCCTCCAGCTCCAGCTGAGGCTTCAGGATTGATGTGGTTCCCAGGACACCTACTTATACCTAGAAAGGGACCTGAGTGGTTGGACCTGTCCAATGCACAGCCAGATTTGCCTTTTCACTGCTGACACCAGGATAGGGTGGCTTTGCCACCTTTTCCCAATGAGGAGACATGGCCAAGGAGGGTCAAGCAGAGCTGTCTGATGGGGTATTCCTACTTTTCATTGTGCTGTGACTAGAGAACACCCCTGGGTCTGTCTGTGGTGAGACCACTTGCTTCTCCCCAAACCCCTGGGTTTAGGCAAATGTGCATAGATGACAAAATCCTTCTGGGCTCTGCTCCTGCTCCCTGCAGCCCTTGGAACAAGTCAGTGGTGGCCACATCAGTCCCCAAAAATACAGATCCTGAGGGGCAGTAGCCACCTGGAGCCTGGAAAGCTGCATCTTGTGTGTCCCAGGGCCAGAGGAAGGCTATGGCCATGCAGTGACAGAGAGAGAGATGCCCCTGGCATTGTAACACTCCACATCACACACTCCCACAGTCACCCCACCACAAGGATTCCACGTCCAGTGCAATAGCACCTCATGGTTTCAATCCAAAATCCAATGTAAAGCAGAGGGGGAGGGCGCAGGTTCCATCTCCACAGCAGGTGCAAGGCTGAGCACTGCTCTGGTTATTGGGGATAAACAAAGCAGCAATTATAACATTTTCTGGAGAAGGGAGATCACAAGGCTCCAGGGACCCTTTTTGCCTGAGGAACTAAAAGGAGGCAGGCAGTAAAAAAGCAGACCTGGGAATAACCATTATTGAGGTGAAGCAGGTCATGGGGAACGGAGCAGCTGCAACACCTGATGGGCACAAAAGCATCCAGCACCTTGGGAGAATTCAAGAGTCCCTCTACAAGGGATTTTTGAAACTAAATTCTGCTTAAATGTGTTTTTAGGCATCTATGTCCATTTTTTGGGCCCCATTCCCCCCCAAAACCAGAATTTACATGGCTACTGTGCACAGGTGTACACACACAGCTATTGCAAGTGGTTTCTAACTTGTTGATGATTTCAGCTCAATTTGGCAGAGGAGTAAAACTTTAAAAAAAAAATTTGGCTTCTGGAAGTTTTTTTGAAATGGTTGGAGGAGGGGCATCTTATTTTTGGCCTGGGTGATGGAAAGGCTCAGCCCTTAGAAGACACCAGAGAGTCCACATTGCCACTGGTCAGGGCAATTGGGCTGTGCCAGCTCTTCTTCCTTCCAGACCCACCTGACAGAGACAGCAGTGAGGGGGCAGGACAGGGGGAGGGAATGGCACCATTGCATGTTAATGAAGTTGGGTAATAATAATTGTTTTATTTATAAGCATCCCCCACCCCTGTTGAATTGCTCAGGCCGCTGCACAACAACCACAAAAACAATTGCTCATTAATTAAAACCACACCAACCTCCCCAAGATTGCAAACAGATGGATAAACACATCATATGATATAATATCTCAGGAGCTGGGAATGAGAAGGGACCACCTGTACCAGCCAGCTCGGGCAGGCAGAGGTTTAGCCTGTGCCTCCCTGGAGTCCTGGCCACAAGCACTCACCAGGACCACAGCAAACATCAGGATCTGTGTCCTACAGGCTGTAATACATCCCCAGAAAACAACAGGAGAACATTCTTCATGTCCTAAAGCCCTGCAGTAGCCTGGAAATGCCCAGAGATTTTGGAGGTGCAGTATTAGTTCCCTGCATAAAGACTAAATAAAAACCCTCTTCTTCCTGGCAATCCTCCTGCCTGAGCTGGGATGGAAGGAAATGTCCCTGTTTCATCTCTGGGGAGCAACACCATCCTCATCCTCAGTGCCTCCATCATTCTGGCACTGTCCACTCCATCCTGGAGCCTCTCTGGGGCTGCAGAGGGGTTCAGGAGAAAACCCAGAGGAGGGGCACAAGTGAACTGTTCATTGGAGTCTGCTGGGTCCTGTAAGTGCCTGCAGCTTGGGACTGAGAGAGAGAAACACAACACAACACATGGATTTTACAAGTCCCTTCCCAGCCCTTTGGTGCCGCACGTGGTTTTCATCTGAGCATCTCCAGCTGGTCACAAGCACCACAGTTTACCTCCAGATCACCTCCACTACATAAGGAGAGCTCCATTCAATCCATCCACCCCAATAAACCCAGGAGTCACTGGGGCAGGCTTGGCCCTTCATAATTTAATCAACAAAGCAAGAGTGGTGTGAGAAAAACAACTAAAAAATCCATCATCCCAAATACCCCTGAGCTCAACCTGTCTCCACGATGCCCTGTGGCAGCCAGGACTGAGCTTTCCACCTGCCTTTCTTCACCACACCTTTTACACATTTTGGGCCTTATTTGAGAAAATGTTCCTGCAGGCACATCCCAGGGGGCCGGTGAGTGGCTGCCAATGTTTTCGGAAAGGTGAGGACGGGCTGAGCCGGCACTCCTGACTCATGGAGGCAGCTGGACACTCTCCCCAGCCAGCTGGAGGGTGGGAACAGCTCCTCGAAGGATGGGGATGCAGGGTGTGGGCTGAGCATCACCCAAGGATCAGCTACATCTGGGGAGGAGGCTGTGGGGGCTGCAGGGTTGCATCCCAGCTGGGGCTTTAGAGGAGGACAATTTGCTGGGACCCCCCAGCCCAGCTTGGCCAGTCATGAGATCTTTTACCTCAAGGTGCCTGAGGTAGTGGATGAGCCAAGGAAAGACCCAGGCCTTGCACAGACCACAGACACAGTGCTTTGAGCTCAGGCTGGGGACACTTTAGCCCTGATTTATGCTGCATAAATTTAGACCTTTGCTTTTCTGCAGCCATTCAGTCCTTCCCACTCTTACATTAGTGTGTGTTACTGAGCAAATGAACTTAATGAGTTGTTGAAATACTGAGTGTGCCACCTCGGGCATCTGTGTCTACATCTTGGAGAAGAAAACTGAGAAAGCACTGGGGAGTAGTTTGCAGGGAGAAGACTTTGTCTGCCCATCCTCCCAGGATGGTTTGGCAATGAAAAGAGGAGGTGTTCCTGCCCTGCACCATTGCACAGGACCACTTTGTCCCCAGCGTTGTCACTCGGGGTATACTTGTCCCAACAGCCCACAGACACCAGTGGAATATTTTCAGGATGCTCCATGCTGACCAACACCTTTCACCCTGCAGCCAGGACACCTGGGAAACTCTTCATCTGGAAAAGCTCCTGTTAACGTGATTGACCTTAGTTTCACCTGGATCCATGTGGGAACACATTGCATGCCTTGCCTGGGGCCAGGGATTTCCCTTCTACCAAGCAAATATATCCCTGCTCCTGAATTCTGACCCCTTGTGCCACATTCTCACCAAATCTAAGTGGTCTCCCTTTGATTGGCACATGACATTGCATCCATGGCTGGGTGGTCCTCATGACATCTCTTTTTTTCAGGTGCCAGAAGGAAGAGTGGTCCATGCTCTGCAGAGGAGGACAGGCCTTGGCAGTCATCTTGCCCCACAATGCCGTGTCCTTCTTCGCATGGATCTCCCTTGGAGAGGGACCAGATGTCCCCAACTCTATTTAGAGTTCGTGGGAGACAAGGAGACCTGGGCTGTGGGAGGGCTGAGACAAGTCACACAAGCCAATATGCAGCCTGGTGGAGCTGCCAGGGATATATGCCTGAGTAGCAGAGGTCAGAGTCTGGCCCAGGGTTATTAATTCTCATTCCTCTGATGACATACACGGCACTGTGTGGCCACAGCACAGCTGGGGAGCTGCTGTCTTATCAGCTCTCACTCCTGGAAGGCTCCTCCAGCTCTTCTCCTCAAAGGCTGACTTTCTGACCCAACTCAGAGCTCCACACAACCTCTGAGGAGCCAGTGGCCTATCTCAGGGCTGGATTTGTCCCCTCAGGAAATTACTGTGGGTCCTGACTGATCTCCAGCGGACCCATCCAAAAAAAGAATAATACAGCTTTTCTGCAGACAACTCTATCTTTGCTACATACCAATCCCATGACAAACCAGTTGGCACAGGAACGCAAGCACGAAAGCAATTTGGCTTCCCTCCTCCTTTTGTTGACAGCTTTAAAGCCGCTCTCTTTAAACTCACCTCCCGTAGGTGGTTCAGCAGCAGAGCCAAAGGCTGTGATTACACTTCCAGAATGTTTGTTAGCTGCAGGTCCCCAGGCACTGAGTTCTGGAAAATATTTTTCAAGCAGTGTCCTCAGGGTCAGAGGCAGGTTCTCTGGCTTGTTCCTGGCTGACTTCACACTGGGGTATGCAGGCAGCAGCCAGTGTGTTTTTTAGGACTGGGAGGCAGACAGACAGATCTGACAGTCTCTCTGGGTACTGGTCCACTTAGATCCCATCCTGAAACCAGGAGCATTTGCTCAGTCTCCACATGGACAGCTGGGAACAAAGCAACCAGCAAAGCTCCCCAGGCCCATCAGATAAGGCAGACACATCTTTCTGAGCTTCATTGCTAAGAAAGGTCTGGTCTAACCCTGTCTTTCTGAACTTCATTACTAAGAAGACTCTGGTCTAACCCTGTCTTTCTGAACTTGATTACTAAAAAAGCTCTGGTCTCACCCTGTCTTTCTGAACTTCATTATTTAGAAGGCTCTGGTCTAACCCTGTCTTTCTCAACTTCATTACTAAAAAAGTTCTGGTCTAACCCTGTCTTTCTGAACTTGATTACTAAAAAAGCTCTGGTCTCACCCTGTCTTTCTGAACTTCATTACTAAGAAGGCGCTGGTCTAACCTTGTGTGGCTGATGATTGCACCACACAGCCCTGGAGTGGCTGAGCAGGAGGATCACAGCAGCAAAAGCAAGGTGAAAAGGTTTTAGGAAGTGTAGTGGGGGTAACAGAGGTGAAATTTATTTGCAGCAAGTGAAAAACAAGATGAAACACCCTTCAGGTATCCACCAACACTGAGCTTGTGTCACTGCCCCACGTCATCCATCTCCTCACACAAGACATTCCCCACCAAAGCTGCCTCCAGCCATGCCTCCCATCCTGCAGCACACAAGTTTGCTCCAGTTGGATACAAATACCCATGAAAGCAATTAGGACCTCAACATTTTAGGTCTAGTTTGATCACAGCTTCCCCTGCAGGACATCTTTGCTCTTGGGTGAGATGTGGGTTTGAAACTCAGGCTCACAATAAGACTGGCCTGGGTTGGCTCATCCTCTCTTGCAACCAGGGTGTTTTCATACCTTTAGGGCATCGTAATATTCCTGTCAAAATCAATCACTGAAGTTTAACCTGTGCTTTAGTTCTGAAACCTTGTATTCCCATGAAAAAAAATCCAAGCAAATCCTTAAAAAAAAACCTCCAAGGGATTGTTTGTCTTGGAAAGAAGAGAAAGATGTGAGGACATGGCGGAGTAGGAAGCAGCCAAGCAGATGCAGAGGTCTGTGGTCAGGACAAGGAGTTTCTCCATGACAGTTGCTTCTCAAAACCAATAAAAAGAAGCACTTTTTCTACTCAATCTGTACAACCAAGCTGTCGAATTCCCAGCCTTGAAACTAAACAGTGTCTCATTTCACATACACCACCCAACGAGCCTCAGTGCTACCTCCCAAGTCTTAAGTCATGTCACTGGTGACGCTGGAGAAGGGAATGAGAAAAAGGAAACAGGCTGACCTATGTGAGCCACTGAAATCACAGTCAAAAATGGCTCCCCTTTAAAGGGGAACAGCTCTGCATGAGCTGCACGTCCTTTCAGCTGTGCTGCCACAAGACCTCTGTACCTTCATTAAATGTGGATTAAAGAGGTCAGCCTATTCCTTGCAATGGGTACAGGGCCAGGCACCAACCAAAGGAGCATCTGTGCCATCTGAGTCACTTCAATTAAAAATCAGTGCAATGAACCCAAGGAGTCTAATGAAAAACCTGCTGTTCAGTGGGATACGATGATGGTCACACACTTGGGGCTATTTGGGATCAAGTCCCTTGGCTTCTTCTTTGTAGCACTGAGGCCCACATATGGAAATACCCAGTGTCCCAGTTCTCTTCCAGTCCTACACACAAAAAAAGAAATTAGGAGGGTTTTTTTGCACTCTTTTACTCAATTCTGTTCACATTGTTATGCAAAGAGGAGAAGAACCTTCTCAGCAAAACCAGAATTTCTTTGAACAAGAATGGCATCACAGAGCATGAATTCTCCATGTTGAAGTCTGGGCTTACCAAAATCAGGTCTCTGGCTGCATATAATAAAGTTCTGAGATGGTTTTTTATGCAAAATTAGCTCTGAGCAGAACCTGTGAACTGACGTGTCACACTTTGTGCCGGAGCACAAAGGAAATAGTTGGAAGTGGAAAAGTTATTGAGACTATAATTAGAATGCCCAAAGCTAAAAGCAGAGGTAAGCTGTGCCAGAAAAGATAGTTTTCCTGCCCCAGAGGCACTCTGACCCAACTCCACAGTTACACACCACTGGTTCACCTCCTCCACTTATCGGGTAATTGCGTGGGAGGGAGAATGGAATGGGATCTCCCAAGAGCCTTGGACACCTGGGGCTGCCTGGTCTGTGTGATTGACACATTCACATACACACAAAAGACTGTTTATAGGCAACCTGTGGTCTTCCAAAGATGCTGAGGTAGATCAACATGCAGTTGCCTTGCCCTCTTTATTTCCTCTTCACTCATTTTTCACCTGTGTGTTTATGGAGCAAAGAAACTCCATAAAGAGCTCAGACTTTTATCTCCTGTGTCAGAGGATCCAGCAATCTGGTAGCTTGTAGCAGCCTGGAGTCCTCAGTCTCCATCCTTGAGTCCACCAGTGCATGAAAAATCCATCCAGGCTCTCCAGGAGCCACATGAGTGCTTCCTCCTCACTGTAACTCACATCCAGAAGCTTTTTTGGTTCACAAACTTTCCTCTGGAGTGCTTTTCTTAAATCCGGATTGCCTGTAATATCCTTGACGTTTATTCATTGCATCTCTAATAACTATTAGTATTCAAGAGGTCACGTTAAGAGCCTGGTGGGTTTCCAGCCACAATTACCCTGCTTTGTTTTACTTACTTGTCCCAGGGCTGGTCTGGGGGGTTATGTTTGTTCTGCTGAGGGAAAGCTTTATGGCATGTTTCAGGGCTGACATTATGACACTAGTAGGCCAGACAATCTGTCGTTGGAAAGAATTTCTGCAAATCCCCAAAGTTTTTCTGCATTTCTATGCTGTCATCTAAAAAGCAGCATCTGCTCTGTAAGGCTGCCAAAAGAAGGTCATATTTTAATTTTTACCAATAAAAGGAAAGGACAAGGCTGTGGTTCAGGCACTGGATGAGCCTTTGGGCAGCCCAGGGTTTGCTTCCCAATCCAGCCAAGACTTTGGGCAGTGGGCCCAGCTGGGGACAGGTACCTTTCCCCATTTGGAAAGCAAGGAATTGCTTTCCTTCCACCCTTCAGAGCATCACAGAATTGTAAGGGTCAAAAGTAACCTTAAAGGTCATCCATTCCACCCCCTACCATGAGCAGGGACACCTTCCACTATCCCAGGTCGCTCCAAGCCCTGTTTGACCTGGCCTGGGACACTTCCAGGGATGGGGCAGCCACAGCTTCTCTGGGAAATTGCTGCTGACCATTTTGTCAACATGGTTCTCCCACACCTCTCCATGACCTTAATGTCCTTTTCTAGGGTGGCTTCTGGGCAGGAGTTGCCTTACTTGATGCATGTGTGCACAAAGAGGGTGAAAATGGTCCAGCAGCACAGACACCACCACTGGTCACTGTGTCTCTCCCACTCCTCATTTTTTCCTGCTTCCTCTGCTTCCTCTGCATCTACCTGTTCCCAAGTTGCAGCTTCTTTCTCCTTTTTATTCTTGAAATATATGCCTTCCTCCTAAATTAGGTTTTTCCTCCTCATTTGGCCTTGCCACAGCTCTGGAAACAAACAGCTCACATTAAAAATGTTTCTAAGGGAGTGTTATTTTCATGCCATCTTTGCTAATGGCATCTCTGTTGGAAACTGTCAGTTGAATGCTGTTTGACACATCCCTGGCTGTCACACACCGAGGAGAGCCAGAAAACGGGAACCTTCTTTCCAAAGGAGATGAGATTTCAATGGAAGTGTCGGTTTTTAACTTAAGTCTTCTCAAATATTACAGTCACAAAAAAGAATTCACCAACAGCTGCACTTCTAAGAGACCAAGGGACTGATTACATCTGTCATGCGGATAATATATTGCCCTTTGAATGATAGGTGTGTACACGAACTTGCAGAGCATCTCTGGCCAGTGGAGGGACTTCAAAGGTGGTGGTGGGTGGCTGTGGTGGTGGTGGGCTGGGCTGGAGGCAGAGCAGAGCCCGGGGCGCTTTCTACCTCAGGTGTTTTCAATAAATCTCATGTACTTCACACAAGGATGCTTTAAAGCCCTTTGACAGCCTCAGCGTTTTAACACCTATTTTCGATTGCGCAACAGCCACTATTTGTAAACAGGTTAAGAGAATGGTATAAGTGAGTTGCATTCGTATTTTAAACAGAAAGCGCAGCACTTCAAATGCAAATAGGAGACATCCTGTCTACGAGGACGTTTAGCCAATTGCTTGATGCATGTGGTTTCAAAGATGGTTGACTTCTATCCAAAAGACACAGATGGGATGACTTAGACACAAACAGCTTTTAATTTACCACTTATGTTGCGTCTTTACTTTACCTGCTGCTATTAGAGCAGTAAGGCTGCAAACACAGACCTAGAAAGAGCATTCCTGGTTAGAGCTGCTGGTTAGACATGTGAGGAAACTGTCCCTGAAATGGTCCTTTTGCACTGAACTCCACAGATAGAAGAAATCCACAGAAATCAGAGCAGACCAGGTCCCCTGTGCAATGGGCAATTCCTCCTTTAATTTAAAACACGGTTCAAAGGTTCAATATTTTAACATCTACAGACAGAGCTATAGCTGAAATGCTCTGCAGGATTCATTGGGACATCCTGGTTCTGTTCTAGTCCCTCAAAACAGTGGCACAGCTCTCTTGCAAAACCTATTAAGAGACACAGTGAAGTTTCACACCATTTAAGTATTAAGACAGATGGGTAATTCATCCTCAAGATATCCAGATACTCTGAGGGGTGATCCAAAGTCTGCTCAGCTCCACAGAAAGGAGCTCTGGGTTAAGCCCATCTACTGGAAAGGGCAAAGAAAAAGCCAGTTTATTCAGTTGCACTAAAACAGACAAAATAGATAAAAATAAAACGTATGACTTACCAGTCCACGTGTCTACAAGGGGCATAAGTTTCCATCGACCTCTTTGCCTCAGGGACATGAAATAATTGTGATTTTTATGTGCCAAAAAAACCCTGTGTAAATATTGCTCATTGCTAAACAAAACAAAAGGTTGTTTGACCAAATCAGATGTGACAAAACAAAAAGAACACCACAAGGAAGTAAACATGTGAACTCCACATTTTCTGAGGGACTCTTGAAAAATGCTCCAAATGAATTATTTTGGAGCTTGGTTTTGTGCAGGTGCTAGGAAGTTTTATACTCAGAATGCCTGGAATATTTTCTCCACTACAGGGAAATTAATAAATACTAGTAAGTTTGAGTCTTTTCTGCCAATACTAACCATTAACTTTTGGCTTCGAGCCACAACTGTCTACTTTGCAGTGGATTCTGCCACCGAGGGAAAGGTCATTACAGGCCTGTACTTTCTTCTCGTTGGAGTGTTCCAAAATAATTAACAGAAGTTGTTCAGCAGATGGTTCCCTTTCTGTCAGCAAGTACCTACAGTTTAATGGGTTCTGCTGGATTCCTCACCGTCACTGGGTGAGGCTGGAAGGAAAATTAAAATGGATGATCTTTGATCCACCCACTTGTAATTAGTTCTTGGGGTTTTACATAATAGAAAATATAAAGGAGGTGGGAGAGGGGAAATGAAATCATTATAAAGCAGGAGATCAGCAGCACCCATGGAAAGCTGTGATTACGTTATCCAGCGGCATTGCTACACAGGCATGGAGTTGTAATTGTTTCAGCTGGGGATTTGAAGATTTACTAATTGTATGGTTTTCAGTGTCCTGGTCTGGAGATTCAGCAGGAAACCACAAAAAAAATAGGAGATGCCTGTGTTTGTAAACTGACAGTGATGATCCCTTCGTGCCCTCGCAGCAGCCAGAGGCCCGAGCAGGAGAGGATGAGCAAGGAGCCAAGCTCTTTGCTGCAATCAGAGGGAAAAAGTATCCCATCCTTGCCCCAGGAGTTTACATTGTCAGCAAACAAAGGCTGGTCAGCAACTGGGATCACTAACTTCATTTACAAAAGGAAAACCAAAACTCTCATCAAGAATTTAAGGGTTGCCTCCTCCAAAAGCTTGAAATGTTTTCCATTCAGATAAAAGCACTGGGGTGTAGCCAGCTGCAAATTCCACCCCCCTGGCTCTCCCAAGGGATCGGTCTCACCTGAGCTCAGCTGTGTAGTCCAGACCCCTCTGCTTCATCCAGAAGAAGGTTTGAGTCACCCCACAGGGACTGTGCCTTTCCCTCTCCTCTGGCTGCCTCAGCACGGGACATCACACTGATGGAAACACTCCAGTTTCCATGGAAAAGCAATAAAAATTAGCCCATCCTAATTATTATTGTCGTCACTTCTTCCATTCTTAGCTCCACTGTCATAGGGCATAGGAACATTCGATGTCACAAGGCAGCACCCCAATTCTGTGCATTTTCTCCTCATGCTGTCACAAAAGAGACTTGAAAGAAGGTTTGTCAGGAGGTCCAGGAAGTACCTGTGTGTTTTGAAGGCTTCCTCCAAGCATGGGAGACAGCACAAAATCCAGCACCATGTGCAGACAAGAATATGGGGAATCTGTGCAAAGCAACTTGATACTGAGTGGCAAGTGGCAAGTGGCATGAGAATAGGAGAGAGGACTGGTATGAATGAGTTTGGGAACCACCTAGAAGTGCCCTGGTGGTGTGACATGGTGAAATCCACATGCTGGCACAGATCCCTTTCCAAGAGCTTTCGAGGTGGGAATTCTGGTAGCCAGAGATGATGTTACAGAGACAGGAAGAGCTTGGACAAAGTTGTAGCTCCACTGGTGGACAGAAGAAACCACATCTTCAGGGAGTGCTGCTAAAATCACCAGTAAATGTGAGCTGGAGGTGTTAGAAGGGCTTGCAGGGACAGATGCTCCAGAGCTGCAACGAGAGGAGGAAGCCCTGTGTGACGTGGAGAGATGAGGTGGGAAGCACCAGACTCCAAGGGAAGGGGGGAGACACAGAGCTGGGAGAGGACAGGGCTACAACACCACCATGGGCAAAGCTGCAAGAGGAGGATGTGTGGGTTGTGCTGATGGTGGGCTCAGAACGGGTTTTTTGTAGGATTTGACAAGTCCAACCCATGGCCAAGCTTTGGCTCTTTGTGTTGGGCAGGGAATAAGACCAGGAGCAAGCCCTGCTGGAAAAGTTGTATTCATGGAATCATAGAATAGTTTGGGTTGGAAAAGACCTTTAAAGACCATCTAGTCCATCCCTCTGCAATAAGCAAGGACATTTTCAACTAGGACAGTTTGCTCAGAGCCTGAGCCAGCCTGACCTTGAACACTTCCAGGGAAGGGGCATCCACCACATCTCTGGGTGTCAATGTCTTACCAACACATTGTAAATAATTTCTTCCTTATATCTAATATTCCTGTATTCTTAAATACACATTTTTAAAGCAGGGGGAGTCTGTTCACACTTTAAACATGCAAAGACTTCACAGCTGCCTCAATGCCTATAATGGAACTGGGGATTGCAGAAAACCAAGGAAATCCAGAGGGACATTTGGGATCTTTGCACTGAGGACCCAGTTAGCTAATGAACATGTCTTTGACATTGTCCTCCATAGCTAAAACTTGAAGACAATTCTTTTCTTTTGTTTCTGGGAGAAAAAAAATTATCCCCTAGGGGTCTGTGGTATTGGTTAAAAAAATATGCAAGATTTAAAAAGGCTTTTTATGGAAAAAGTAAAACTAATTTAACTCTTGTGTTCATGCTTTCAGAGAAGAAAATATTGGGAATGATTCTGAGCTTAGTGAAGCTGCGGAAATAAACACAGGATAAACACATTCAGTATGAAAGGAAGGAGTCACACCTATGTATGGTTTGATGGAGTTAAGAAATGAGCCCAGAACTAAATACTCAACACAGGGCAGAAAAGACGGGCAAATCAAAGCATGTCTGGTAGCAGGGCTTGGAGAAATCTGAATAAATGCCTTTTTTAGACAAAGCACTGCCTACAAGAGGCACTGCAAGCAGGAGGCCATCATGTGCTTGCTCCCAAGCATGTCCTGGGCTCTCCACATTCCCAAGGGGCTCTTGCCTCCACTGCTTTCTCCTCCCAATGCACATGAGCTGTTTCTTCTCAAAATCAGCTCACTCTTCAGGGAAACGGGACTCACACCATGACAAGTGTCCCCAGTCATGCCTGAACCCAGAGCTTGTGCTGCTCAGGCCACAGACCTCTGTGGCTGGAGAGGAAGGAACGAGCCATCAGCTTCCATATGGAGTCAAAGCCACTAGAGGGAGTCGCTGTGTTTGCATGGTTCACACATCCATTCATCTCTTTCTCACTCTCCACTTGGAAGAGAACAGGAACAGAAAGAGAGGAAAACACACCAGGAGACTGCTCAGGACATTGCTCAGCTCCAACTGGTGATGCTGCAGGAGCTCCACTGACTTCAGAGTTTCCAGTGAGTGGGACTGCTCGGGGTTTCCAGCAGTGTAACTCAGCAGAAAATGGACTGTTGGAGTCCCCAGGAATATTGATGTAAGTCCTGAGATTGCCCCCAGGAGAAACAAGGGGAAAATGAGAGGCCATAAAAAGTTGGATGGTGGAGGTGATGGAAAGATTATTCACACCTACAGGGAAATACTGAAGAGATCGAGTTGGTTTGGTTCAGAGAGGAAAAGGCTGAAAGAAGGGACAGGGCAATGGACTCCTTGTACAGAAAAGGTTGTTTTAAAATCCCCAAGCTTCACTTTCTCTCCATGGCCAGTTTGGGAGGAAGGGCTGATGGTTCACACCCTCCATCTCAGGATCCAGACTCACCCTTGTGTCACTGCAGAAGGCTGAGGTAGGAAACCCCTTGAGATCCCTCAGCCCTGCACTTCCATCAGTTCCTGCACCACAACCTACAGCCAAGGCAGTGTGTACCAGAGGTGGAGGTGTGCAGCTGACTGTGACCAGTCAGCTCTTAGGAATACCCTTTTGGAATGGCCACTGTGATTAGCAAAGAGGTAAGAATGTCCTTTGGCACATGGAGTTCACTGAGAGCCACAGGGCCAGTTGGCCTTTCCTTCCTCCGTGCTTCATGGCAGCCAAATTCCATCTCCTCCCAAGGGGGAGCACACACCACTTTGTCCAACATTGCTTCCCAAACAGTGACCTTTCCAGCTGGGAGGAGTTGCTCTGCCCTTTCATTGCCACCATGGGACTGACATAGAATCACAGAATCTCCTGGACTGGAAGAGACCCACAAGGATCATCAACTCCTGGCCCTGCGCAGACACCCCAACAATCCCACCCTGTCCCTGAGAATGTTATCCAAACACTCCTGGAGCTCTGGCAGCCTTGGGGCCATGCCCACTGCCCTGGGGAGCCTGTTCAGTGCCCACCACCCTCTGGGGGATGAAAATTTCCAAATATCCAACCACAACTCTGTAAACGGGCTTTAAGAATCAAGTTTCGCAGAGAACCTTTCCTTATATTGCAGCCTGGGCTATGAGCAGATCAGTGTCCTCTGCAGGTTGTCTGCAATAAATGATGATGAAAAGACGGTGGCTGAAAGCTGCTTTTTTGTGCACCCAAAAAAAGGATCTGAAAGCAGCACTTTGTCTTTTCTTACTATAAATATTAAGAAATCTAATTCTTCTGTTTTTGAAAAAGGAGTTCAAGCCACTCAGGGAAGAGTCAAGTCAAGAACATCCTTGTGACAAATGAATTTTTCATCAGAATATGATGACTCCAAACTGAAGTTCCTAGAGGAAAGTGCCAGTTTTAACCAAATTTTTACCTTGAGAAAAGTTGCTTGTGTCTAGCTCATTATTTCTTATGTGTTAAAGGCTGTCCTGAAATCCCCTTCAGAGGAACTCAAGGAAATGCTCTTTGCCTGACATCTGGGTCACATCTACTGCTCCCCTTGTCAAAGCTCAGCTCATGTGCAGTGACTCTTAGTAATATAAATGTGCATCTAAACTCCTCAAAAACCCCCTGGAAGTCTCCTTACAAGCCACATTCTAAGCCCCCTTTTTAGTCACATCATAATCAAGATGAGCAAAATACAACCAGTAAAGCAGAGTTAGTAAAAAACAGGAAACTCAAATTGCAATAAACTTCTCTTCTCTCTCTTTTGTCTTTTTGTTCATTGAGCACAATATCAAAACTCAGTGTCACAAACACTTCAACACCGCAGTAGCATCATCTGTCTGTTCTCACCAGTGGCCATCTGGAACCACACTGCAGCTGGACCAACATCTTTGATTTCAAGTGGTACGGGACCTACCACACTGAGCTTTACACCCCTGAATGGTCACTCCAGTTTTAGCACAAAAAAGTAAACCTGAAAAGCAAATTTACCAGTTTTCCTCAGTGAGATCTGTGCTTCCAGTTTGCTTGAGGAGATTTTCTTTGAGGGACCTTTATCTTTCTATCTGAAAGCTTCCGTGCTCTCCGGGATGCTGGCACGACAGAGCGGCTGCACTCCAGTTCCCCAAATAAAGTACTGACAAATTTATTGTCTGCAATAATATTTTCCTACCTCTGTGAGGTGGGTTGAACCTATTCCACTTTCCCCTTAGTAAAAAACAACACTGGTGGCAGTAATTTATGTTTTGGTCAAGGCCAAGAGGACTAATTAGAGCATATTAAGCTGAACTGTGCAGGCAGTTCCTGCTCTTCTCCTGGGTCCAGATCCCACATGCCGTAGACATCCTCCTGTCCCTGCTCATGAATGGCTGTTCAGGGGCTGGAAAGAGCATTTTGGGAACAGATATTTGTGTGGTTCCTTAGTAGGGACTTCCACTGTTTCCGAGATTCCTTAATCATTTCCCTAACAACCACGGGTAACAAACGTGACCTTCCCGTGAAAAATGAGGCCGGGTCTATAAACATGTTATTAAGAATAAATGAAGCTTTTAGTGGAAGGGGTGAGTTGGGGGCCTGTGCTGGGCTGTTAGCCCCTGGAAACGTGAATGTAAATAGAAAACAATTAAAAGCAGAGCCCCAGAGGATGCTGTGCTCAGCCAGGGAGGCTGTAATTAGCATTCTGCTGCCGTTAATTGCTTCTGAAGTGAGTGATCATAAATTACAAACGTGTACAGAGTCCTCCTAGGGAGAGGAGAGGAGAGGAGAGGAGAGGAGAG
>JAWWEV010000167.1:61556936-61570076 GCA_035583235.1 Hafferia zeledoni | reverse complement strand
ATGGGATATTGGGAAGGAATTCCTGTCTGTGAGGGTGGGCAGGCCCTGGCACAGGTTGCCCAGAGAAGCTGTGGCTGCCCCATCCCTGGAAATGTCCCAGGCCAGGTTGGACAGGCCTTGGAGCAACCGGGAATAGTGGAAGGTGTTCCTATCCACAGCAGGAAGGTCTTTATGGTCCCTTCCAACCCAAACCATCCTATGAAGGGTTTTCCCACAAGCCCCTTCCCACTTGGGCAGTGCTTTCCTGTCCTGCAGGAGAGATCATCACAGACCATGCACCAGGAATGCAACACTGACAGCACTTGATCTAACAAAAGGCTCATTTAATCTGCAAATGTGACTCCAGCCATGACCAGGCCTGGAGATGGGCTGAAGGAAAGGACTTCAGTAATTAGCCATGGATTTAGCAACAGAGCAACTATTCCAGAGTTCTGCTTTGCAAAGGATCTCAACACTTTCTCCAGAAAAGCAACTCTGTCCTTTTCCAATGAGGCTCCAAAACATGTTGGTATCAGCTTTTCCATATGGGAACACCAGCCTCAAAAAACCAACTTTCTTCCCCAAAACTGGGGTGCTCAGGCCAAGTGCTGCAGCAGCTGGACTTGCCTCTTCTTGTAAGGTCTGTCTTGCATCCACCAAGAGTGATGGAGCAGGAGAAAGGGTGTTGCACTGCACTGCTCATGGGATCCCAGAAATATTATTTAGGAAACTGCCCTTGTTTCCCTCAGAGAGGGAATTCACCAGTTATCCATAGGGAAGAAGTAATTGCTGGAGAAACAGTTTGGATGTTTTCAAAAATAAACAACCCATTTTAAATTATTAAAAAAGAAATAAAGGGGAAAAAATGAATAATAGAAAGAAAAGAGAGAGAACAGAAAGAAACAGCTCTAAAACATGTGATGCTAAGGGGAGGTCAGAAAAACAGAGCCAGCAGGGGTAACAAGTCAGATAAGATCATACCATCAGTGAAAGCACTTGCAAAAGGAAATGGATAGTGTTCTAAACCTCAATTAATTTAATCTAGTGCTTCACTGAAAACAAATTATGATCGCAGATAAAACACAGCTCTGGTGAAACAAAGAACAAAGCTCTTGCAGCCATGATTTACAGTTCAAAGATATTTTGTTTATTTCCTCTTCATCAGAGTTCGTCGTTTCCCCCAGAGAGCATATGAATAATTAAAGGTGGTTTCTTACAATGTGTTTGCTTTGCTCAGTGTTGCCAACCCAAGGACTGATACGGGAACAATGGTGAGCTATTAGACTTGCTGGTTGCATGTTGCCTTCTGTAAATAAACCACAAGACTTAATGGCTTCCCTGCAGTAACAGCAATCAGCCTGCTTTGTTTAAGTCAGGAATCTAAATAATGGGCATATGAAGACTGGTGTGGTTTGTAAAATTGAGTTGTCTTTGAGGAGCAAGTGAGGAAGGCCAAGCTGTCAAAGTGGCTTTGGCTTCTGAAGAAAAATCTGCAAGGTTGGAGGGGAGATGATCCCCTCCCACCAGGAAGGTCCAGCCAAGCTCTGTAGGCAAAACTTGGACAGGAGCAACAAGGCAGAGCTGCTCTGCCCCAAAAAGGAGTGGAACTCTTTGATTATACATGAGGCCAAAACTACATGAAGCACGGAGACCACACAAGTCCAGCTCTTTCATCCACACCACCTGGACTGGAGGACAAGTGAGGGCTTTGCAAGCTGTGCTGGCATCACCTTTGAGCCAGGGAAAGGTCTGAGAACAACTCATCAAGTTTAAACATGCATTTAATAGTGCAGTGAGTTGGGTTTCGGAGGTGCCAGTCTCTCCCCTCTAGCTCTGAGTCATTACCTTATACTTCATTCCTGCCTGTGGCCTTTGGTGAAGGGAGGTGGGTCCAGCTGGGCTCAGGGTACATCTGGCACTGTGGGCAGAAGGCACAGTCAGGCAGTGTTTAGGGTTTTGAAATCCTTTTGATATACAGACTATGAAGCCAGGAGATACCTGGCCAAAAAAACACCATCCTGGAGATGACTTGCCCTGAGTGACCTGAGGAAGGGCAGCTGTGTACTGATACACACTCTTTTTATTGACATGTGAGAGAGAGGGAACAAGAGAAATCCCCAGCTGAAAGCCATAGAATCATAGGATGTCCTGAGCTGGAAGGAACCCACAAGATCATAAAGTCCAAGTCCTGGCTCTGCATGGGGCAATCCCAAGTCATTCCCCTGCATTGAACAAACTGCCTTTAGGAGCAGTTTGACCATGAGAATGAAGGCAAGTGAGAAGACTGCCTCTTTATCTGGGCATGTAGACAAAGCAGGGTATCCAAGGAGGCAAACTGGAGTGCAGAGGAGCACTGACTGGTGCTGGATGCTGGCAGGGACTCCATGTCAGGCTGACTGCACGCAGGGATTGCAGTAAGCAGAACAGAGATGATCCAGAAGCAGCATCCCCAGGGACCAGGGAAAGAAAGTGCCTTCATTGTACCATTCCTAAGACATGCTGGGCACCTCACAAAACATGTGGTCAACATCCTGGATGGAGCAAATGCCAAGCGCTGGTGGGGTCCAGCTGAGAAGCACGTGGGCTGCTGCTGACAGGAGAGGACAGCATTGCTGGAGGCCAGAGGAGGACAATGGCAGGACACTGAGCATCTTGAGGGCTGCCAGCCCTCAGGGGGAGGGCCTGCCTTCGGGTTATTGGTTTGCAGCGTGCCTGGTGTAAGAGGCTTTGGGCCCTGCTCCTGGAATGGGGTCCCTGAGGAGCGACCACAATTGAAGGGAGAATAATGAAAGCTCTGGTCTTAATGCAAGTCACCCACTCTCCCAACGAGGCTGTTCCAGGACCTCTGGTTTAACCCAAATTGACACCAACTTGGCGAAAGCCCCCAGCTGCACATTCCTTCCATACAGTTTTACAAGCTGCAAATGCAAAACCACAAACCAAACTGGGAAGAGAAAAAAAAAAAAATAAAAGGGAGCTTGAACCATGCAGGGTCCCCCCATCTTCCCTCCTGCCCTGGTTTCTGTTCATCATACCCCTGTTGCCAACTCTTTTTCCTCTTTTCTTACCTTTTAAAGCCCTCAACCTCCCAGTGGCATCAATTTAGCTCTTTGCTGAGTGCCAGTGTGTCCTGTCTCTGCACCAAGGGCAGAAATCACCTTCCAAAATGCAGATCATTTCTGGTCAGGTTAGACCATCTTCCTGGGTCCAGGCTCCAGGTGAAGAGCTGGGATGTTTCTGAGCCCTATGACAACAGTCATAACTGCTTTAAAAAACCCCCAAACTACTAATAAATCCCAGCAACAAATGCAAAACACTCCTTGGACAAGGAAAACACTTGCCAGTTGGTCAGGGCTGCTGCAACTTCATCTGTGGAATGATGTGCTTACGCAACACGTCATCACTGAAGGCTCTGCTCATTGGTGAAGTGGCTCACCCGGTTTTTTGAGTAGAAAGAACAGGGATGAACTGCCTTCCCAGCCCAAGCCAACCTCTGAAGCACCAACCAGATGTTGAGCAGGTCAATTCCCACCCTGGAGTTTCCTAAAATGGTGATGTGACTACAATTGTCTGCCTCTTTAAAGCCTGTGAGTTGTGTGCCAACCTCTGCTGGAATCAACAGTCACCGGCCTTTGCCAACAGGAGCTGGATCAGTGGATGTGGCACTTGGAGGCATAGTTTAGTGGGAGTGTGAGGTTAATGGTTGTACTCAGTGATCTTAAATGTCATTTCCAACCTAAACTATTCCATGATTCTACAGATACTTTCCAAGACCAGTGCCACACGTGCATTTCTGCTCCAAGGGACAGCTGTTGTGTCATATAGTTCAACCACACATTGGAAATGGGATGTTGAATTTCACAGTCACCTCTGCACTGAGCTGAGGGAGCAACAAACTTGATCAGTCTTCTTCTCTCCCACTTCTCCATCCAATTCTGATCTTCCATGGGAAGATCTCCAGGGCAGTTTCCAACAGTTCTACTCTTTGCTCAGCTGGGAGCTGGCTGGAGAGCTGCCCACATTCACCAATTCTTCCCAGTCCCTGTGAGGTCTGTGTCGTACCACCAGGGCTGTCACAATGAAGTGGGCCATACAAACAGGTCCTGGGCTGATCTGAGTCGCTCCATCACATTCCCACCTGACATTCACTCTAAATTTAGCCCTAGGGGTGAAGTTGATTCCTCCTCTCCCTTTTTAGGTGAAAGCCATAAGAGCAGCCAAGAAATCACAAGAGGGGAGGAGTCAGCACCGGTGTCAAGGGCTGAAAGTAGATTGTTTTGGGTTGCTTTTATTTCCCTTCTTCTCATCTTGCTTCCAATT
Source organism: Hafferia zeledoni (assembly GCA_035583235.1). NCBI lineage: Eukaryota > Metazoa > Chordata > Aves > Passeriformes > Thamnophilidae > Hafferia > Hafferia zeledoni. Next base: position 61,565,777 of record JAWWEV010000167.1, on the reverse strand, counting down.
TCCAATATGGCTTCTTCTTTTTTTTTTTTTTGGTGTCTTCTGCTGCCAACTTTATTTGGATACTGCGCCACCATACCCCAAACTCTGAGGGTGCTCTGGTACATTCAGTGGTAGCTAAAAGAGAGCAGAACGTTAACACTGTGGAAGAAGTTTCCCAGGAACATGCTCCAGTTTATTAATAGCAGGGAGCTCACAATGGAAAGTGCAGTGCACCTACTGGGTCTTCTCATGCTCCTTTTGGAAGGATTAAAGCTCCCTAGGACAGCAGCTGCTCTCTGAAGATGTGTTTGCATGCCAGCAGTGCTAATGCATAGAATAAACTGGATTTTTCCAATTGCTAATGATTTTAATTTTTTCCTTCTGTTTCTGAAGGGGCTGACAGAAAACAGAGTTGGCTCATGCTGTTTCCTTCCCTTTTCCAGTTCATTTTATGGAATGTTAATCACTCGCAAACTCGGAGTTCACCTTCCGCCTTAGGATGGCCACGGGGCTGTTGCACTTCCACGGCTGTTGCTTTCCACAGCTGTGTCCCATTGCCACGCTGAAGGGAAGATGCTCTCAGCACCTTGCTCTGCAGTTGCATCACACCATCCCTCAGCATTTGTTTCCTTCACCAGCTTTTGCCTGGAAGCCATTCCCGGAATTTGTCAGCTGAAACATGGGACAAACCTTGCCCTCCAGAGCAGCTGCTCCGCAATGGCCAGGCCATGGATCTCTCTGCCTGTTCCTCAGCCTGGAAAGCCACAGTGCAGCTCATGCATTGGACAGCCTTCCATTTATGTTTTGTTTTTTTTTTTTTTTTAGAATTACCTGCATTCAGCAGTTGGGGTTCATCTCCTCCTAAAGGCCAAACCTGAATACTTTGTAACTGAAGCAAAGCACTTTTATGATATAATTTCTTTTCCTTACAGTCACCTCCTGCCAGGTTGATTGGATGTCTCTCACTGATCTCAACAGTCCTGGAATAAGGACCTTTCTACTTTTCAAGGGATGCTATTTCATCCTGAATTTTCCAAACAGGATGCCGGACTTTCTCTGTCTTCACCATTCAAGCGACAAACCTGGTCACCATCACACCATGGCAGTGAGGGAGCAGAAGGCAAGAACCCAATGCAGGACCCCCTAAATGGATGCAGCTCAACCAGTCACCCAGGACACTGAGGGCAGGGGTAGATCCTTCTGAATGAAGAGCACCACTTTCCCTATCTCCCCTCCTGGGAGCTTGTGCACATCTCCACAATTAAGAGCATGGTCCAGGATGGATTCTTGGGGATAAATGGGACAAAAGATGTGCAGGATGCTCCCTCTGTTTTGCTCCCTGCTGCAGGTGGCCCCCATTATTGATAAGCCAAGGGGGAACAGCTTTAAACTGAAAGATTGCTTTGATTTAGATTGGATATTAGGAAGAAATTCTTGACTGGGAGGGTGGGCAGGCCCTGGCACAGGTTGCCCAGAGAAGCTGTGGCTGCCCCATCCCTGCAAGTGTTCCAGGCCATGATGGAGCAAGTCGGTCCAGGGGGAAGTGTCCTTGCCTATGGCAGGGGGCTGGAAATAGATGTTTTTTAAGGTCCCTTCCAACCCAGATCATGCTGGGATTCTGTGATCCTGGACACATCTGGGCCTGGCTGTAACCCCAGCAACACGTGTACGCTGAGTTCACATGTGCTCAACAGAAGTGACTCAAATCAAAAGGCTACAGATCAACCCACCCTTCTTTCTCCTCTTTCCTGCTCCCACCCCCACTGCCAGCCAGTGTGCAGAGCACAAATCTTCCATTTTTCCTCTTCAAAGAGAAACATTCTGTATCTTATTTATTTTGAAAACAATTTATAAGGGCAATAATAACATCCTTTGGCTTCTCGCCTCCATAGCCCCAGGCACTATATATGCCTCATTATGGGAGCAGCACACACCCTGCCATGCACTAACTTATACAGGCAACTCACTATACGCTCATTAAAATTCTGTAGGTATTGGCTGATACAAACGAAGCAGAAAGCGCACGGGACTGCAGAGCCGAGCGTAGAAAATCACTGCAAAACAGGCTGTGTGGTTCAGGAACGCGGTTCAGAGTCCTGGAAATCTGCAAACCTCTTGTGGTTCCGCCATCCCACACAGCCCTGTGCCGTTCCTGGAGGCAGGAGGTGGTGACACGACTGGCTACACAAGGAGGCAGTCGTTGGACGCGGATCCGCGCGAGAACCGCTGCAAAAAAAGGCATCATAAAAGAAAAACAATTCTGCTTGCCTTTTGTAGAAGGAGATAAATAACACAAAAGTCCAAGTGGCTCTGACAGAAAACTTCGGAGGGAAAAGCCAAGCCTTGGAAAAGCCCAGGCTCTGGTTGGAAGAGTAATGGACCTCAAAATGGCGAAGAAGAGGAAAAATGTGCAGAATGTCCTTGTATTGTGTAAAGAGTAATTGCACTGGAAAGGAGTTACAAAGTAAGCAAACATGACTTCCAGTCTGATCCATATTAAGATTTATTGACCCTGAAAGTCAATATTCTCTGCACCAGGGCCAAGGTTAACATTGAGTTTGAGGCCAATGGGAAGGCTGTAATGAAGTGCTGGGTAAGAGGCCCTCACAAAACTATCTGGTTTTGCAGGAGGGGTTGGAAGTCTTTACACATGGCCAGCCCCATCTTCCTCTGTTTCAAAGGCATCCAAATCTGCCAGGTTTTCTGCCAAATCCAGGCCACACTGACGTGGTGCCAAACTGATAAACCCCTTGGAGAGCATTTCCAGCAGAAGTGTAAACCACCTCTCTGCTACAATCGCCCTGATGCTTTGATCATGGTCAGGACCTGTTCATCTCAATCCAGCATAAACACAGATGGGAGGAAAAGTTGACCTCAGCTGATGACAAGCTAAGAACACATTTGATGATGCTGTAGGAAAAAGCAATATTAGTGAACCTCTGTTCTTTGACAACTCCTGCTTTAGGGAAGAGCAAGCATACACTGTAACATCAGAGATTTACAAGGTTGTGAAAACAGAAAATACTTCTTTGGGGTCAATAAAGACATGACAGCTCATTTATAGGGGAAGAACCCGACATGACAGCTCATTTATAGGCAAAGAACTCATCCTGCACTCTCACACCCTGGCCTTGCCATTGCAATTTTACAATTTCCTTTAAAATTCACTGTGAGATGTTAGATGGACAGAGAGAAGACAATCTCTGCATATTAAATATAAAGTTGTTACCCAAAGTCTGCTCTGAGACATGACATTATACTTCCAGAATATCTGTGCCTTCAAAACCCCAGATTTCCAGGGCAGGTTTGGGAACTTGCTTAAAACTTTACTGCATCTGCAGAAAGGCTGATGTCCCAGATATGGTCTGTTTGCCTCAGTTTTACCAATTACACCAGTAAATGATACCAGTTCTCCCATGGAACCTTCACTTCCCTGATAATGATCTGCCAAATCTTTCTCAGCAAGAGCTGAAGGGGCAGAGCTGGAGAGAAGACTGTGGTTGTTATGAACCTGGTGACAGTACAATCCAGCAGAGCTCACCATAAATTGTATTAATATTTTTGGAGACTAAGCAAGACCACAGCCCAGACATGGAACATGGATTGCTTTGGAGCACAGAGGGAAAGCAGCACAGCACTTATTTCAGCCCATTTCCAGAGGAGCAACTCACTTTTGAAACTACTTTGAATAAAGTCACAATGATTTCCCCAGGACTTTGCTGGGTTTGTGCATTTTAATGTCTTTCTCCAGCTGCTTGCTTTCTCCTTGTGTTCATTAAGACATTTGGTTTTGTTACAAGGTCTGGGCAAGAGAAAAATAGCTGTATGTATATTTAAACAGGCCATTAAAATAAAGAGCACCATGTACTGGCACAGAAGAATTCGTGGTGTTATTCAAATGTTTCTGGGTCCAGTGAGGCTGTTGTTATGCACAAACAGCATCTCAAGCCCAGCTTTTACCAGTGTTCTCATCACAGCCTTGTTCATCCCTGCTTCATTTTTCTTTCCTTTCTTTGGATCAGAACCTGGAAAACACAATGGTATTCCAGAGGAGGGAGGATCTTGAGAAAATTGGTCCCTGATGATCTCTGTTGGCTTCCTGTCCTGTTGAACACCTCCCTCTGACCCTCTGCAGTTGTGCTTTGCTCTGTGGCAGCACCTCCTTTAATAATCTAAAATAGGAAGCACCTCAGCAGGTTCTAAGGGGTGTTTATGTTAGAATTAGGCATAAAAGTGGGGAGAAAGAGAGATAAATGGGAAGTGTCATCAAATGGGAGCCAAACCCTCAAGCCACATTCCCAGACCACTGGGCCAGGTCTGAGGGAAAGGAGATTTACTGCCTGTAGTTCAATGAAGATACAAATACATCCCCAGACCCACGTTGTAACCCTTCCTCAAAGCATAACCAGTAAGAAGTCAGCTCTCAACCTAAACCTTTATTTAGCTGTGTTTTCCAATTACCACATAACTTGGCATCTTGGGCATGGCCCTACATGGACTAGGAGAGTGCTCAGAGAACAGGGAAGGGAGCTGGCAATGCCGTTTTCCCACACTTTCTTACAGAATCAATTTTCTTCTCCCAAATGACAAACAGAAAACAGAAGAAGGAGAGGAAAGCTGTTGCCATTTTCTGGCTCTTGGAGTGTATTAAAAATTACATGGGCACAGCAACTTCGTTCTGGCAACACAAGATACAGCCTTTTGCATTTCTGCACAAAAACGTGTTTTGTCCCTAGAAGATGTCACTCTTCATTTTGTGCAAATTAACCACACATTCCCACCCAAACCTTTCATTAGCACTCGGCTATTTGAGCCACTTAAACCTTGCAAAACAAAGTTTTGGGGTCCATCATCAGCGCAAACCACCCTTTTGAGAGCAGAGAAACAGCACAGGCAGCAGCTCTGAGGTTCCAGAGAGACGAAGCTCCAGCTTTCAACTCGGAGAGTTTATACCTTTAAGAGGCACAAAACAGAAAAAGAAAGCCAATCCTTGAGATGAGTCACTGTAAAGTGTGCCCGATTTTCCCCTCGCAGGGCTGAGCAGCCTCACACAAAGCCCCCGAGGCACAGGCTCCTCATTTGGCAGAGCTCAGCCAGCAGCGGGGCCGGGGAATACCTTTACGCTGGAGAATTTGGCTTGTAACGAGGCTTTTCAGGAACATGGCAATTGCCCACGTGAACGCATGGCTTCCTGCATTAATATGCTAAAGAGACAAGACAAGCATCTTTAGCTACAGCTGAGGACTAATTAAGACTGCTCTTTTACAAATATTGCATGGTTCGTTCCATTCTTCCCCGATTAAGAACAAAAGAAGAAAGAAGTCATTTATTGTCATGAGTCACTTCAGATACAATGGAAGGAATTCCAACAGATGACTGAGACAAAACAAAAGCTGACATTATGAAAGCCATGTCTAAACACTAATTTAAGCTGTCAACTTGCTAGTGAGGAAGGTTCATGACAGAGGGAGAATTAAAACTTAAAAGAGCACATAAATCATTGAAGAGATTAGCAGCGTGTGATGGGGCCAAAGTATTCCGGGCTGGAAACTCTCTGAATGGTAGCAGCTCCCTCTCAGTTTGGGGGTGAATGCCGTGTTTTGCCAACAGGCGAGGACTAAAATGAGTAATTTGGGCCACGTTCCCAGAAGTGGGAGCTGTGTGAGTCAGTGGCCTTACTCCCATTTCCAGCAGGTGAGGATCAGACTCTTTGTGTCCTGAACAGCATCTGAGCATGAGATAAAATCTGGCCTGAGCTTTCCTCCGACTTATCGGAAGAGCTTAATTTCGGGAAGGAGCCAAAAAACGGCTTTGGGTCACATCCGGAGCTGCTGTAAATGGTCAGGACTGACTCCCACAATCTGCCTGCACCACTCAACAACCTTTCCCTTTCATTAACACCACAGTATCTCCCTCTCTTCTCATGTACAGGGGAGGTATCTTGAGGTAGTGCCTGTTAATTCTCTACAGACCTGCTTTCCACCAGCAGAAAACTCGCTCATCTCCACTGGAATAAAGAAACATGGCAGCTAAAAGTGCACTGTGTGCTGCAGGGTTTCACATGTGGATTTCTTTTTCCTACACATTAGAACAATTTTTCAAGCAAGCATGTCCTTTTCAGCCCAGCTGGCTTTTCAAACGGGTAAACAGCCTCCAGCTATCACACATCACTCTACAGCCCATCTTACTCTGTGTAAGTCCTGCAGGAACAGTGAGACACAGTTCTGCAAAATGAATGAATATTGGGATTACATCATCTAAAATCTGTGTGTCTCCATCTACTTACTCCCTTTGTTGCTGAAGCTCCCCAAACAGAGAAAATGTTACAGATTATCAAGGTGGAACCATCCATATTGATGGATTTAAGAACATTTATCACCTATTTTAAATGTTTCAAAATCCAAGTGTGCCTGAAGTCCACACAAATGAAAGCTCAATCTTTTCTTCAACTCATCATCCAGGTTCCTTCCCTGCTTCCCTCCCAAGACAGAAAGCCAGCAGTGAACTCTCCAGCCACAATCCCATTCACCAGAGTTTACCTTTGGCAAAAGTAAAAGGCCAGGAAGTGTTTGATTTGTTGCTGAATAAGATTTCCAAAAATGCAGTTATTTATCCATCTGAAGGCATTTTATCCATTGCTGTGGGAACCAGTGGGCAATGATGTGTCACTTGGACATCAGCAATGAAGACCCTTGTTCTGCACTACAACTCTCCCAAGAATGGGGATATCAGTCTGGGCAGATCAGAGGTTCCCTTTAACTGTCTAAACATCATCCAAAGTCCATGTAGAGACTGCACTGAGAAGGTCCAGGCCTTCACATCCTAGAAGTGCTGCTGGAATTAGGTCACTCTTAGCTTTGGCTCCAATTCAGGCAGAAGTTCAGAGAGTCAATTATAAAATAAATAATAAGAGGGAAAGTAAATGAGATGCAGAGCCCTTTGACTTAGAGGGATGAAATCACTGTGGAAGTTGGGGACAGATTTGCTGTGAGTTTAGGAGCAATCAGGATCCTTTCCAGCATCCTCGTGTTTTGCTAAGCTTGTTGCAGATGAACAGATTTTTTTTCTTCCCATCCTTGTCATGGAAATCACTACAGATTTTACTGAGTTATTGTTGTCAATCTGTTCTGTGATAGTCATTGGGCCTGTTGTGTGGGGCACTGTGGAAAGGCTGAACAAGAGGAATGACCTTGTTCAGTCAAGAGACAACAGAAGACAACAGGTAAATGGTAGGATGATACTGGCCACAAGACAAAAGGAGAGGTTTAAAGAGAATTAGATGATAGCAATAACTTTTTTAAGCCACCCAACAAGGCTCATGCTTTGTGTGCTTTGGTTACCCTTCCATAGAACCTCCAGTGGAAAAGCTGAAGCTCCACAGGAGCCCACTGGCATTGATGGAATCATGCACCAAGCTGATATCTCATCCCACAACATCACTTTAACATCACTGCAATTTTCCCAAAAGCCTCAGCTCAAAATTGCTGTAATTCAAGGGTGAATCAGGCCTTTTCATGATGATGACAGTAAAGCTACACCCAGGCTAAAATTTGCCCCAGGCCAGTTCTTCTGACACTTTCACAATAGCACTTTCTGAGGTTTTGGCTTTGTTTTGCCTCTTTTCCCCCCTCCCTTCCTTTATTTTAGTGGTTCTTCACTAAATTCAATTCCACAGCATGGAGAGGGAGGGAGACATCTCTGTCTGCTTCATGTGAGAGAATCACGAGGCAAGAGTCACTGCAACTGTGCTGACAAACAGATCACACTTTGGAGATCTGAGTCTGAGTGTTACCTTATGTTTTAGTAGCTTGGCTCCAGTGTCTGGGACTATTTGAATTTCCCACCAGCTCAGCACAGCTTTTTTCCACATATTTTAGGTGTTGAATTAATTTCAAGCTCAAAGCAACAACATTTCCAAGCCCTTGATGAAGAGTCCATCACTCGAGAGCAAGAAGAGCTGCCAAGAATTTTGAAGGTTGTTTGCCTGAATCTGAAATGTGGATGAGCCACTCGGCCCTGTGGGGTTATTTAAGGACCTTCTGGTATCTGCCGTGATATGAAGGCAATGTAAATATCCTTATATGTGTGTGTGTGGATGGGACAGAGGTCCATAAATACACGAACAGTTGGCTGCATTTTTTGCTCAGTTCCCATCCATGTTTGTAAACAGTGTAGAGAGAGCCCCAAATCTGTGTCCAACACAGGCAGTCCCAGAACATACTGTAATTCTGTAATGCGAAACAGAGCGGCTCGGCCGATCTGCAGAGAATTCCTGACACGATCCTTTTACGTATTTTATGTTAATCACTTCCATCTCAGGAACACACACAAACAATACCCTATTAGATGTTCCCTTTGGCTCTCGGACAACAGCTCAAGCTGCCTCATGTACCCGAGCGCGGCCGGAGCAGCCGCAGTGGGGCCAGGAGGCCATCGCTGGATGGGCTGCAAATGGGAAGCAACTGAGGGACAACGTGCAAACAGCAGAGCTGTGACTGCTAAGTCTTGCTTTGGGTTTCTTCACTGGTTTTCCCATGGGTTTTCCCAGGAGAAAAACATCCAGCTGCTCATCCAAAAGGGCTCGTAGGTGTCAGAGTGCTGCCATGATCCCAAAGACTCTAATGCTCCTCGTCATGGATGTAGGAAGGACATGGTTTAGCCTGGAGAAGAGGGGGCTCAGAGGTGACCTCAGCACTGTCTACAACTACCTGAAGGGAAGTTCTAGCCAGGTGGGGATTGGTCTCTTCCCCAGGCACTCAGCAATGGACTCAAGCTCTGCCAGGGCAAATTGAAGTTGGAGATCAGAAAAAACTTCTTTGCAGAGAGAGTGCTCAGGCATTGGAATGGGCTGCCCAGAGAGGG
>JAWWEV010000167.1:61526059-61539089 GCA_035583235.1 Hafferia zeledoni | reverse complement strand
CCATTGTGCCCCCTTGTCCTATTGCTGAGTGCCTGGGAGAAGAGACCAACCCCCACCTGGCCAGAACTTCCCTTCAGAAACCAACTTTTTCTTATATGGTGACAATAAGACAAAATGTTCCCAAGACCTATGAAATTTAGAAATAATTTCTCCATCAAATGCAGGTGTCTGGTTTGAAGCTTGGGGAACCAGACCTTCTCTCAAGAAGTGTGAAGCTCTTGATTTCCTCCTCTGTGCCAAACACTGTCAGTACCCCCAGCCCCTTGCCAGAGCACATCACTACACACCAGGCAGGAATAAAAACAGGAGTGAAAACAAACTGGTCAACCCCTCTGGGCCCTTGGCTGGAGTTTCACAAGGTCAACAGAGGCCAAGACACAACTAGAAGATTAATTCCTCTGCACCTGCAAGAATTAGTCTGTTTATTTAAATCAAACCAAAAAAACCCCACAAACCAAAACCCTGTGTTCACATATTCCAACATGCTCATACCTTTTTAAAAAAGCTACAGCAAGCCTTGTGCCCCTCTGGTGCCCCTCCAGTTGCAGACTGAGGTTATCTCAGCTTGGTGATACCTCAGGCAACGCTGAAACACCATGTCTTCTCCAGGAATTGCCCCTGTGGTAGTTTGCTCGTAGTTAACTCGAGCTAAAAGCTGTGCCTGAAACACCTGACTGTGAACAATTCTTCCCAGCGAAATCTTGAGCAAGCAGAACGAACAATTTTCTCCCTAATAAAACCAAGACCTTCAAAACCGAGGGAGCCAACAAGTTAATCAAGTTTCCTACTAAACAGGAAGTTGTGGGACTGTGGCAGGAGGAGTAAATCTGTGTTATGGCTAGAGAGAGAGGAGAGGAATAATACAAATTAACCACTGGGGGGGTTGTTTATTTGCCATGGAAATACCCTTCAAATGCACCAGTCTGGGCAATATCCAGTTTGATAAGACTGGCAATAAAACAAAAGCAAAGCTGCAGGAGCTTCAGACAAGGGAAGGATAAAGCCACCACAGGCATGAGGACCATTGTAATTAAACCAGTCCCACTATTAATATTTCTTAAGATTGCTACCACAATAGTTGTTATTACCACTAATTACAACTGTAGCAATAATTGCACTGCAGCAGGGTTTGGCTTTTCTGCCCTGGAGGAGCATCCCAATGTGTTGCTCAAGTGTGGAATAAAATTAACAGCCCCAACCCCAAAAGAAGGTTTATAATGTATCTTACAAAGGAGAATAACTCACTGCTTCTTCCATTCTCCTCCATAACAAGCCAGGATTCCACTTTCCACTTTCAAGGACTTGCACGTTTGCCTGTCATCTGATGGGCAATTAGTCCCCTGCATCCCACAATGGTGGCGACAGACCAAATCAAGAAGAGCGAAAAAGTACCGACAAAAATGCAATCATGTCATTTCTGCACAACATTATGACCACATTTTGCTTCAAGCTACCAAGCAGTGCTATGGGATGTGTGTATTCATGTGAAAATATGCCCAGCCAGTCATTGAGATATATACAAAATGGATGATTCATGATAATTGTTACACTGGAATTACTTGACAAAGAGAGAGAAGAAAGCTGTTGATTTCCAGGCACCTCGAGAAAGACCACAGATACAGATAAAATTAATGTTATGGGCACTGTGGACGTGCAAATTTCTGCCTGCAGACTAACAGACAGGCCTGAGAAAAGAAATGAAGAAAAGCACACTCAGTAGATCCAAAACAACTGGAAAAAGTTGCACATCCACCAATTCAAAAAGGGTGGAAGTCACTGAGTCACAGCAGCTGAAACCATTGAATAGGTCAATGACCACTCAAAGGTCCTAAAGGGCAATACACCCTTTCTAGCCTTAAGCCTTTGAAATAGTAAAGTTCCAATGGCAGAGAAGGCCAGAAAGAAAACACATAGATCATAGGCTAGTTCTGGTTCTTCAGTTCTTTGGGATTTATCTTTCTCCAAAAAAGCAGCCCTACTGAACCCTCAGTACAGTGAGCGACTTGAAAGTGTAAGTATTTGTTGGATCAAAGTGTGCATTACTTCAAAAGCATAAAATGCCTAGATTTTGAAGGCCATAAATCTTCCTCTGTAAAATACATGCACATATAATTTATATGATAAGCTTAATACTGAGATTTTTAGCTTGGCTTCCAACAGACATGAGATGCAGGCAATTATGTTCCCTAAGAGCGAGTCCGTCTGTCCCCTCTCAGTCCCAAAGAAAATAACTTTTAAGCCCATGAGCCAATTTCAACCAATTTTGGCACTGGGATAGAAGGCTTGAGGGTATTAAGTTCCCATCTGCTTTGTGATAGTAGGTGGCCAGGTAGGAGTGGCAGGCTCAGGAGCACATGCCTTGGAGAAATGTCACCAGTGTAGACACAGCCCTTCCTCAGACCTCAGAGAATCCAGAAAAGCCTCATGGATGCTCAAATAGGGATGCATGAACCAACAGCTTGAGTTGAAATTCACATCAAAACACAAGACTTGTTTTTCTCCTGCTGGTGGAACCACCCATTTCTCCCTCTCCTTTGCCTTCAGAGCACCTTCCCATCCCAATTCTCCACTTACTGCAGTTGTTTCTTCCCATTTGATGGGAGCCCCATTGCATTTTTGTGCCTTAACTCATAACTGTCAGGCTATCTCCTAACATATGGAAACAATTCATTTTCTTTGTCATCATTTGGATCTGAAACTCGGGTACTCTGAAATGTAACTATACATGAATTTCCCTGAACTAATTACATAATATTTATCCTATTTTCTTTAAAGTAATACTTGCTAGCTAAGAAATGAAGAACTGCATTGCTTATAATAAACTCTGCATGCTACATTGTAATCTAAACTGTACAGTTATATATGGTGAAGAACTAAAAGGTTTGAGTTATTCCCCTTGGCAAACATTTTTTTAAGGATTGCTTAAATAAGCAGTACAGAAACCAGATGTCATTTGGTAAGAGTATCTGAATGACCAAAAATTTGCTGTCTGGGTAATTTTTTTTTAACTTTATAAAAACATGAGAAATTCTTTGGATTTATATCATATTTAGCAGCTGTGAAACGGTGCAAACATCTGTTTGTACCTATAGGGAGCTGACCTACGGGGTCCTCATCTCTTAATCACCAAGCAACAAGCTAGTCTCATATACATAGTTTATTGTTTTCTTTTCAGCTGCCTCCTGCACTTCAAAGTTTTTATACTCTCATGTTCTGTTATCACGGCGAGAGGGACAGTCCATTCATTACAAGCCCAGATCTGTGCAACAACTCATCAAAATCTCCACAGAGCACCGTGGACACAGAGTTGCCCTCAAATACAACCACAAGGAGCTTTGAGTGTGTCATAAAAATTGTTGTTTCCCCTTTTTCCCCAATATTATTTGCTGTTGGTTTGCTGCTGTGGGTTTGTTTTTTTGAACATAAAGGCTGGAAGAACAGAAGATGAAAAGGAGCAGAAGTCTCTTTTTATAGCCAGTCCTACTGTGGGAAGAGGAGCTGACAAGACAGCTCCATGAGATCCCATACACTGTATTTTTCTAGGTTTCCACAGTTGTCAGTTTTCATAGGAAAAGACTGCTATCTTCTAAACCCATACAGCATCCCAATGACTGGAAAAGAAGGAAAATAAAGTAACTTTAGTGGGTATCCCCTCCCAATGATGTTCTTCTGCTATGCCTGTGTCCAACACAAAGCCTGAGTAAGATCCCATCCTCTGTCAGGACTTCTAAAATAATGCAAGACATGGAAGGGAAAACAAATTTATTTGGGAAGTGTTTTGCCCTACTCATTACCACATTATTTACACACACACTTCATCCTTTAGTGATTTAGCCAGGGGCAGAATTTTTCAGCCTCCATGACAGTCTCTCCCCCTTCCTCCCCTAATATAATTCTGACTTTGGGACCCCAATTTTTATGCAGTGAGAGAAAGGTGCAAACAGCATGGAAGAAAAGATTTGTGGGCCTTGGACACAAGAGTGGAATCAGCACTCCCAGATATACCATGAAAGCTTAAACCATACTCTGAACTAACTCTGAAAACAAATGGGAAACACTGTATGATTCCATCCCATTACAGTACAAATAAATCATTTCTGGAAATCTAAAACAAATGGCCCAAGCTCAGCTCTATGGATGATCCAAATGCAAAAAAGCTGCTAATTCGAGAAGGCAGATGCAAGTAACCAATTAAGAATGCAGAAAAAAAAAAAATAAGGAGTGTAACTTGTTTAGCAGGAAGATGTTAAGGCCACAGAAGTGGGTCTTCCAATCACCTTTTTTGGTATTCCTGAGCAAACATTCTTTTTTGCTTACGTTAATATGGAATGTATTATGACAACGTTCTTATGGATATCCATGCCTTTTGTCTATCAGTACTTGCAGATACATTCAAAACAGCTGCAAATATTTTTTAAATTATGTAAAAGTCCCAAACACTTTGAAAAGAATATTAATATCCCTTTAAAACAGCAGTGCATTATATTAAATTAAAGATAGGAATTTAGAGAACAAAAAAACCCCCCGTTGTTAGCATTAACATTTTCACTGCTTTCAAATGCAGTTGTCTCAGATAAGGCTTGGAATTATTTTGGTTAAATTTAAAAGCATTATGGTGTTCTCACATTTGGATGACAAAGCACATCATCACACTTAGGGATTACAAGGAAAGGTTTGTCTTCTCAAAGCTCAGCTGGTTTTTTACAACTATCTGAAAAGACCTATAATTTTTTTAATATCTCACCTCTTCCTACAACTTTGCTTCTTTGAAACCTGCAGATCATCACAGCTACAGCCCCATTCCTGGGGCAGATGGAGTTGTTATTGCTCTTAGAGCTGCTTCTTCAGTCTTTGTCTCTGCAGCCATAAAAATAAATAGAGATAATAAAAAAAAATTTACCTTGGAAGGGTTTTCAGAAGGGATCTGGCAAGGGGAGGTATCAACTCTTGCAATGAGCCTCTCAACCATCTTCCTGTGACGGCCTTTTCACATCCATGACAAGCAGGTTGGCAGCAGGAAAGGAAGTTACGGGGTATGAGTGGGTCTTTCTGCCCCTCTGCCAGAGTCCTGAGGAAGAGAAAATCCTAATTAGTGTTTTTCCCTGGCCATGGCATCAATGTCACAGGGCCATTGGAATTATCCAAAGATCACTGTAAAAACACCATGGAAAAGTGTTGATAGTCAGTGGGTCTTCAAGCCCAGGCATGACTTCTTACAGGTCCTGGCCAAGGGAAAGAATGAGAACCTTCTACAGTCATCACACCCTTCCACACAGCATTTTTGGGGAACACCTGCTCTGGAAAAGCCAGAGGACTTGTGACTTGAGTCCAGCAGCAAAGAGAAAGGACAGTGAAAAACATCCAGGAAAGCTGAAACAACACACTCTGAAACGGTCACACAAAACCAGATACAGGGAAAGATGACCAAAACATGGAAAAGTGTTTCCTGGCTCTTTAGACCAACCCCTATTTTGAATTTTAGGAGACACTCAAGACATAACTTGGATGTAGCACAGGTAAGTGCTTTCCTACATTCCCTCTGACTGTTTCTTTTCCCACAAACTGTGATGTCACATCACCTGGTCAAGTGTGTGCAGCTCCACTTCCTCCCTCCTGGCATGGACTGGTGACACGGCAAATAACAGGGAGGATGGGCAAAAGAGGAAAGAATAAAGCTGATTCCATGTGCTAACTCCTTTACTTAAGAGTTGTGAATTGATGTCCCTTTTCTTCCCTTTTTTTGTTTTGCTGGGATTAAACAGCTAATAAATACAGATTTCATGTCCCATAAACAACTTTGTGCTTGTCAGCTCACTCAAAGAATAATCAATAATTAGCTCATGAGGTTTTCCAGTACAACAAAATAAGCTTGGTGTTTGCTCTTCCCAGAGATACCTATGAATCCTCCACTTTGTTTTGTTCCTACCTAAAATACCAGCTATACATGTTATAACCTATATGTTACACCTATTTTTTTAAAAAACACGGAATATTCTCAGTTAACCATTTTGAAATATTGGACTCTGGAAATTAATTTCCAATTTATCTGAGACTGAAAAAGTCAAAGAATCACAGAATGGTTTGAGTTGGAAGGGACTGTAAAAACCATCTCGTTCCACTCCTGCCATGGGCAGGGACACCTTCCACTGTCCCAGGGTACTCCAAGCCCTGTCCAACCTGGCCTTGGGCACTTCCAGGGAAGGGGCAGCCACAGCTTCTCTGGGCATCCTGTGCCAGGGCCTCAGTGTTAACTCAGAACCAAATCATCATCATAAAACTATCAGATGATTCTTTGTTGGTCACAGTGACAAAATATCAAAACGATATAAAATCTCATTTTTTTTATCTGTAACTTTTTTAGCTACCCACTTGTTTTGTTCCTTCTGCTCAGCCTGTTTGGACAGAGGCAAAGCAACATAACCAAGGCATTAGTATTTCTGCTTTTCACCTTTACCTTCCACCTCCTGGGTGGTGCTTATCAAATGTGCTTTTGCACCTGCACCTAATTTAAAGGTTATAGTTCATCCACTAACCCTGCCAACACCACCCAAGAGGCCAAGCAGCAATAATCATTTAGTGTTATCTGGAACTCTGTGCTAAAACATTGATTAAAAATTAAAAAGGCTTCTAAGCAATGTTTATATATATATATAATTATAGATATATAATTATATCTATAGTATATTATCTGTTATGTGTTATATTTTTATATCCTCTACTAAATGTTGTATATTATAATATATTATATGCAATATAATATATATCATTATAGATCTTGAAACAGGGGCACCATTTTTGACCCCACAGACTCCTGTTCTGGGTTTACCTTGAGCCCAACTCCTTCATGTGTGCAAAAACACTGCGATTCAGCAGTAGATCCTTTTTGGGTGGCATTCCCAGAAACCCCAGGAGTCACCACCTGGTCTTCTTCATTTGCCTGAATTATTTGCTCTTCTCTAGGCATGTTTTAGTGTTTCTCCCCTCTCTTGTCCACACCAGCCCTGTGCTCTGCCCTCTCCACCCCTGGCATGGTGCAAAGACCCCTTCCCAGTGCCCAAAATGTCCCTTCTGAGGCTCCTGAGGAGGAGGGGAAAGCTTTGCACAGGAACCACTCAGCTCCTTCCCAAATTCCCCAGGTTTTAGCAGAGGCTCTGCTGACCCACAGCTCTTTCACTGTGCCATGCTGAGCTGTTCTGCCTCTCTCTGCAACCAGTTTATGAGATCTCACACCCCACAAGAAGCAGCACAGAGGAAACCAGCCCTGCACCCAAGACACAAAAACCACCAGAGCAAAGAGCAGGTCCCACAGGAGGAGCTGAAATTTGCTGTGTCTGCATGTGGAAACAGCTCTGCTATCTGTGCATGTGGTTACCTGGCAATGCCAGGGGACAATTTTTGGATTATAACTCCACTACCCACTCAGCTACCAATTCCTGCAACCTGTCCCTGCCAAGAAAACTCCAGGAGAAATGAAATCCCCTGAAAACTTTGCTCACAATACTCCAGCTCAGAGTTTGGCAGGTTCCCTCCAAAATTTAAGTGATTAAAACAGTGCTAATGAGACATTCATCCCCTGCACCTTTTTCCTTCAAATAAATATGCAGGGCTCTGCATTACAGGTGCATGAAAAATTGCTTAAATAGGCACCTTGGAAGCACAGGGAAAAAAAATAAAAGACACTCTAGCAAAAAGTTCCCCCAAATACTTGAAAATATAACTGACTAAATAACTCTTTTTTTGGACTGAAATCTGCAGACCTTAGCAGATGTGTCCAAGCTAAACCAAATATCCAGGGAACTGGATCTCCTTTCTGATGAGAAATAATGAAGAGCACTGCCCTGGCAACGAGACAGGCTGGAAGAACCTACTGGTCTTTTCCAGCTCCGACTTCCGTGATAGCTCAGAGTTATCCTTAGGCATTGGCTTGGTCCATCAATGGAGTCTCTTATTGGGAGCCCAGGCCCCAGGGCTGGCAAACCCACATCCATATTGAACTGGAAGCATTCAAACCTCCATGGAGTGAATAGGATTATAGGATACTTACAATTAAGCACATGGCCCTGACTTTGTGGGAGTGGAAGCACTGGAAGGATGATGGAATAAAAGAGGGGATAAAACTTCTCTTAGGGAGAGGAAAAATATGGGGGCTGTTTTTTGAAAAAATTTTTTTCTAATATTTAAAAAATTTCTCCATAGAGGTGTCAGCTTAAATTACTAGGGAAAATACTAAGGCAAATAAAGAAATCACATTCCACAGACCTGTATGAAGGTGTAAAGGGGATATTTTCAGTGAGGGTTTTTTTCAGGCCCTGCTCTAACAGTACCTGCCATTGTATTTGCAGGGCAGGGTGTAAAATCTGCTTACAGGATTTTTAGCTGTGCTGCTATACTTGGAAACCTTTATGTTGCAGGGCCCTGCTCCTCTGAAGGTGAAGTCCACAGCAGAACCCTTTTCCTAAACAGCAATGGAAGCAGGAGCAGGCCCTGAGTTTGTAAATATTAACTTATTTTGAATGTCAGATTATTTACTCTCCGCTCTTACAACCACCCAGGCCAAGTGGACGGGGGCCAAGTTTGTTAACAATAGCTCTTGGCTGGGACACGCCGTAGCAAAGGTTAAATCCTGTTTGCCTTGTTCCAGCATGGAGCCCCAGTGACTCCCCCAGTGGCTCTGGGAGGGAGACAGGCTTTGACATTGGGATCTGCCCCCAGTTTTGCAGGATGCAGAGAGCCCTGAGCCTCCAAGCAGAGCAGCAAGACCCACCACAATGAGAGGCTGAGCCCCAGCCAGTGTGGGTTTGTAACCACTGAGGACAGAATCTGCCGCCACAGCACTCAGGCACATCCATCTGAGCCCTCTCCATGGGGCTGCATCTCACTTGGTGGGAGCAGCTGTGGCCATGGTGGGGGTCTCAATGACAAAGGAGATCACAGAATCTCAGAATGGTTTTGGTTGGAAGGGACCTTAAAGCCCAACTCATTCCATCCTCCTGCCATGGGCAGGGACACCTTCCACTAGATGAGCCTGCTCCAAGCTCTGTCCAGCCTGGACTTGGACACTTCCAGGGATGGGGCAGCCACAGCTTTTCTGGGCACCCTGTGCAGGGCCTCACCACCCTCACAGCCATCAAGCCATTCCCCCTTGTCCTGCATGTCCTCATGTGCACATGAGACACTTCTGCTTGCAAAGTCTGGTCTTACCCCTTTATTGATCAATCACACAACAGCAAGCAATGGAAAGCAGCTGCCATTGAACCACAAATCTCCACATTCACACCAAGGAACAAGCACTGGATGCCGTGAGGGACCATCCCAAAACACTCCTAGCATGGATGGAGGAGTTGCCTTCACCAGAAGAAGCCAGAATTGCCTTTTCCAGGGGGAACAGCAGTGGTACTGACTCACCCTGCAGGCCTTCTTCAGACTGTGTATCATCCTCCTCTTCCTCCCTCACTGCTGGTGCCGCTGCAACAAAACATGCTGACCCATCAGGGCACGGGGCGTGCTTTGCCCAGCGTGACCCGCGCCGTTGGCTCGCAAGGGAAGCGCTCCGAGGCAAGCCAAGTGGCCACAGCGCCTTTGGCCAGGAGCACTCATGTCCAGAGACATTCCTGTCCTGATTAGGAAGGCTGAGTGAGAGCCAGGGGTGGGTCAGTGATCTCCTTCCTGCGGCTGCAGCCATTCCTGCCACAACTTGGATCACACCTCTCGGAGACACTCTCGGGTCGGGCACGGGAAGTTCACGGCTGCAAACGCGCCGGCGGGGAAGGGGGAAGAGCACAGGGATGGAGGGGAAGTTCACCAGGGTTCAGCCAAAGCTGGGGCCGGAAGAACAGAGGTCTGATAAAAAGGAGAGAGCAACTGCACTGGACATGACCTACCTCATCCCATCTCCAGTTGGTGCAAGGTGCTGGACACATTGAGAATGAAGAGACAAGCTCCAACAAACTCACAGCTCAGCGTGGAGTGAATAAAACAAGGTACAGACCTACTGCCACAGCTCAGTTTGATGGAATCCAAAATCTCCGGGTTGGATCGTGGTGTTTCTCATCTCTTCTGGTCCCCTTGTTGCGAACCGTTGCGCTGAACTTGGACAGGTTTGCTGTGCTGCACACGCTGTGTGCTCTACAACACAGGAAAGACTAAACAAATCTCTCCAGGCAGCCAGGGTCAAGCCATACCATTTTTATCCCAGAAGCCAAGAAGGAGAAGATTGCACTTCCTAGCAGGGAAAACAACGACGCAGCAAAACGAAAAAAACAAGGGAAGCATTACTCAAATTATCTCCACAGCGAGTGGAGGGATGGGAGTCCAGAGAACAAAGAGATCAGATGACCAGATGGGACAGATCAAGCTGACCACAAAGCCTCTGTCCAACATTTTTTGACAACTGACAAAGCCGTATGTTCCTAAGGAACTGGGAAGGGTGTGTGGACTCAAAGAGAACCCAACCACACTCGGAGCTGTGTGGCTGCAGGGTATGAGCCAGGGAACCTTTGGTGTGCGACCCAGATCACAGCCCTGCACCCTGTGAAGGGAAAGGAGCTGGTAGATCATTTAGCTCACCTCATGATGGGCTCTGAGCAGCCCTTCCCCTGGGTTTCCTCATGTTTGGTCCATCACTAATGAGCCATGTTCTGGGGGGAATTCTTAGGTCATTTATTTTGCATCATGTCTGGTAGGAGAGGCAGCAGGACCATGGCTAATTAGGAAAGCAGACAGGTAGCACCAAACAAAACCAAGGACAGAGGGATCGTGGCCATGCACACGAAGGATGGGAGTGACCCTTTCTGCCAGCTGCCCCATGAACAGGAACATCAACACTCACTGAGGGCAGAAACAGCATGTCCCAAATGGCCCATCATGGCTTTGGGTGACATCCCTATAAAAAACACACTTTCCTCATTTATTTTGTCAGCTGCTCCTTTTGATTACTTAGTGCATTCCAAGGAGTGCATGGAAATACGGCGGATGATGCTCTGCCCAGCGAAGGTGGCAGTTTTCAGGAGTGGTGAGTAACGGCAGGTACCCTGCTGGAGATGTGCAGGGACACTCAGCCCTGCCCTGGAAACGTGCAGTTTGTCACCCACTAATGAGGGGATTCATTCACACGTGGCAAATTCAAGACCCTCCTCAGCAGGACACGGGGCCAACCAGCCTCAACTACAGGCAAGTTTTTCCTCCTTAAAAGTGAAGGGAATTTACGCCCATAATGCTATTTAATTTTCACCCTGAGGTGAGTGACTAAGGGACTTTCACACAATGAGTTTTCAAACTAGCCCTAGGCTTTGAAAGAGCCTTGGAGTCCTTCTACTACCAGAATAACATGGAAAAACTTCCAGCAAAAGAAGAAAAAGTGCCAAAAAGCACTAACTATGGGCAGAGGTGTGCTCCTGTCTGCCTGCAAAACACCTGCAGGACACCCTCATGCTGCACCACAAGCAGACCCAAGACCCCTCTTGTAGCTCTTTCCCCGCCACCTTGAAGCCCACACAAATCCCACACCATTACCTTGATCCCCACATGACTTGTATTTTTCTTTCACCTGAAGGAGGCCAGATTCCTCCTCCATCAGCAGATCCAGCTTGTGCTCTGTGCCTTGCTGTAACTCCCCAAAATTCTTGCCCAGAGGGTAAAACACTTCAGCTTATTTCTCATCCTAAAGGCTTGTGGTTTTATTGGGATAGTGCTGCTGGAATTTATATCCCACAGGCTGCTGGTGGCCAGTGGTGGCCAAAAGCTCAGCACATGAATGGACCAAGTCCCTGGTACAACCAGTGCCACGTTCAAACCTCTTGTACACAGCAAAGGAACGAAACCAGAGGAGGCCACCAAACTGATTAGAGGGAAGGAACACCTCTGCTGTGAGGAAAGGCTGAGAGAATGGAGATTGTTCAGTCTGGATAAGACAAAAGTCCAGGGTGAACTTCTTGTGGTCTTTCTGTACCTGAAGGGGCTTCAGGAGAGCTGGAGAGGGACTTGGGACAAGGGATAGAGGGACAGGACAAGGAGGAATGGCTTCCCAATGCCAGAACATGGGGTTAGATGGGATGTTGGGAAGGAATTCTTCTCTGTGAGGGTGGGTGTTCCTGGCACAAGTTGGGCAGAGAAGCTGTGGCTGCCCCATCCCTGGGAGTGTCCAAGGCCAGGTTGGACAGGGCTTGGAGCAAACTGGGCTGGTGGAAGGTGTTCCTGCCCATGGCAGAGGGTGGAATTAAATGAGCTTTAAAGTTCCTTACCTCAACCATTCTATGATTTCATGAATTAAAAAAGGGGGAAACCTTGTGAACAGCAACATTCCCACTGTGACTCCACCACCCGAATTCTCTGAAGGAGCCTGGGACAGCAGCACAGCCAAGAACTCAGCAGGGAGGGAGTTTCCCATCACTGTGATGGGAACATTCCCCTTTGCCAGGACAGCACATCTGCTCCACAGAGTGGCCGTCAGTCCACAGGGGCTGGACCCGTGCAAGGAGCCCACCCCTCCACTTCATCCAGCAGCTCTGGGAGGGGGCTGCTTGTCCTTCCCCACCCTCCCCCGCCCCTGGAGGCAGCGATGCTTCCCGGGCAGATGGAACCACCAGCCAGGTTAGCAAAATCCGTGCGATCCCGCTCCCGGCGGATAATGTAAACAGGGCTGTCGGGCGCGGCGAGTGCTGCCAGGCTTTGATCAAACCCAGCTGCATGTCCTGCCTCTCCGCAGGGCCATGTCCTGCCCCCCTGCCCCAGCCTCTGCCGGGACGGGAAGGAAGCTCCCACGGCTCTGCGGCTCACACCAGCGATTCTGGGATGCGGGAGAAATCACTCCGGTTGTGCCAGAAGCTGCTGGGGAGTACTGGGGGGGAATTGCTCCCTGCTTTCAGCTCTGAGACAGGGAGAAATGGCGCCTTGGGTTTAATCATAGAATCATAGAACAGAATCATAGAATGGATTGGGTTGGAAACGACCTCCAAGATCATCAAGTCCAACCCTTGGGCCAACTCCAGGCCCTTTACCAGATCATGGCACTCAGTGCCATGGCCAAGCTCAC
>JAWWEV010000167.1:61488623-61519472 GCA_035583235.1 Hafferia zeledoni | reverse complement strand
CTGGCAGTGGGAAGCCATTCCCTGTGTCCTGTCCCTCCAGGCCTTGTCCCCAGTCCCTCTCCAGCTCTCCTGGAGCCACTTTAGGCATTGGAAGGGGCTCTCAGGTCTCCCTGGAGTCTTCTCTTCTCCAGGTGAACCCCCCCCAGCTCTCCCAGCCTGGCTCCAGAGCAGAGGGTCTTCAGCCCTTGGAGCATCTCCATGACCTCCTCTGGACTTGCTCCAGCAGTTCCATGTCCTCCTGATGTTGGAAGTCCCAGAGCTGGACACAGAAATCCAGATACTTCAGTCTGTCCCTCTGTTTTGTTTTTCTGGGTAGCCTGAGGAGTCACTGGCAAAAAACCCACTGAGATAATACCCCTTTCAGCCCTAGACCTTGCAGGAGAGTTCAGCACCATGAGGTGTGTAAATGACCACTGGCTTTGAGAAGAAACTCTTATTTCAGGTGCCTCTGGGCAGAAGGTGAGCCCTGGCTCTTCCCTCCCAGGAGAGTTCTTGGGGGGCAAAGTCAGGGCAAAGGTCTCCATCCTGCTAGGAAGGCAGAATTCCCAGCAGGACTGGGGGATGTGGAGTGCTTGGATCACACAGCAAACCCTTCCAAAGCCAAGACTTCCCACTTCAAACCCTGTCAAAACACAGACTGTGGATGCATCCAACTTATTCTCAAAAGGTTTAGCAGACTCTCGTTTTGCTGGGCTGCTTTCCTGGAATCAAAGGCAGAAGTCTTTAAGCTGCCAGGTCGCCAAAACCTCTGATAAAGATTTAATCCTAAATGCAGGCTGTGATTGTTTGATTTTTTTATGTTCTTTTTTGCCTGTTGTCTGTGGATATCTTCACCTGTGTCACAGGCAGCCCATTGCTGCGAACAGGAAAGATCACCACGAACAAAACCCTTTACAAGGGATTAAATTTCATCTAAAAGCATGTAATTCTCCATAGCCAGGAGCAGTTTCTAATCTTCATATATAGGAACTTACAAGGCAAGGAATTCAAAGCCACCGGATTAAATGAAAAATGTGAATGAAAAGCTACATGCTGATACTCAGCTGACCTAGGCAAGTTACTGTACATTTTTCAAAGTTTTAAATTACCACTAATGGAAAACGTGGGGAGCAACTCTGAAGTGTCTCTCTACATCATTACTTCCAAAAAAAAAAAAAAAAAAAGAAGTCCAAAAACAATGAATGAATATTTGCAGATTAGCCCCTGATGCTTTCCAACATGGTTGGCCTCACTTTGCTCTTGCTGGATAGATCAGCAGGTATCATTGGATTAGATTAAGACCAGCTGTTGGTTTCTAGTAAAGGAATTTCCCAAAAAGGTAAAATATAATTCAAGCTTAGCAGCCTAGATACTTTGGAAGAATAAAACCCTCTGCTCGTGACTGTAAAAAGCAGAGAAAAAAGACATTATGGAGCGTTTAAGAGCTTTGGTTTCAATTATTTTATATTAAAGGATAGGTAATATTAAATTGCTCGGGCTCTTTATAAAAATAAAAGGGATTGTAAATAAAATTGGAAACAGATACACAACAACCGAGTTCCCACAGGTGCATGTTCTTCACTGGGGGAATACCCGTGTGAATTTGCAGTTTCCCATCATGTAAGAGGAGACAATAAACTCTGAAGTTACCCCTTTGCCTTCGGACTTTGCCACAGAAGAAGCAACCTCTTGTCTGTTCAGCCCCTGATGTCCCCTCTGTGTGTCTCACACCAAAGCAGAGGGTTGTGCCTCCCGCCAGGGCTCACCACGAGATCAAAGCTTTGGGCCACTCACAATAAAACAAGAGGGTAAAGCCCAAAGAATCAGAGAAACAAAGGAAAGGTTTAAGAGATAAGGATCAGCCCCAGATATGATATTTCATCCAGATCAGATCCGGTGCAGAAGTTCAATTCAAAGTTCATAAGACAAAAATACAAAGGGATCAGCTTCAAGGTTTTGTTGTTCTCTATCTCTCCAGGTTCACAGAGACATTCCCATCTTCCAGGCGACAAAGATTTCACCTGTGTTATGCAAAACTATATAACTTATCTCATCTCCTCCTCCTCCAGGCTATGCATCTACTCAAATATGTATTTCAGGTATTTTTAATATCCTCCCCCAGCCCTAAACCAAACGCCTCCAGCTGCATCTCCCAAACAAGGCGTGAAGCTCTGGGGTAACCAGCCAAACCAGAAACCTGCTCCCTTCCTTGGAGAAAGGCACCTCTCTGCTCACTGAAGCTCAACCAAGCCAACATGCTGAAACATCTGGAGCTAAATCCTTTAAAACCAAGAAAAAAAGAAAAAAGAAAAAAAAGGAAAAAACCGCTGCACCTCCAGATTTCTCAGAGGTGCCAAACCTGATGCATATTATATTTACAGCTATAATTGTCTTGGCTTACAGGGGAGTGCTTGGGAATTACTTGGTTGAAAGAGTCCATTTATCAAGAATTTTGGAAGGGGAGGATGATGGCTGGGGAGGTCTGTAGGTGTTTGAAGGAAAGGGAGGCAACTGGGAAGGGAAATGTCATCGCCCTCGGGCAAGGTGCACATTTGGTGCTGCCTCTGCTGGGAGCAGCTCATCTGAACGTGTGAGAACACCATCAGAGGCTCACAGTCAGCTGCAAGCAGGATTAGAGGGACTGCAAATTGCTGTGCCTCCAAAAATCCTGTAGGTCTTTAAAGCATTTATAAAAACTCAACAAACACAGCATATTCCTCACAGACACTCAGCTTTTTTCATAGAATCACAGAATATCCTGAGCTGGAAGGGATCCACAAGGGTCATCCAGGCCAAACCCTGGTCATGCATAGGACAATCCCAACAATTCCACCCCCTCCCTGAGAGTGTTGTCCAAATGCTCCTGGAGCTCTGGCAGCCTTGGGGCTGTGACCATTCCCTGGGGAGCCTGGTCAGTGCTCACCACCCTCAGGGGGAAGGACTTTCTCCTGAGATCCCACCTAAACCTCCCCTATCATATCTTCCTGCCATTCCTCAGGTCCTATCACTGCTCATCAGAGAAGAGAACAGCTTTGCTTTTGCTTCATCCAGGTCCTTGTCACAGTGGCAGAGTCACCAAACCACAGCCAGAAGCACCCCATGTCCCATGGATGGATGGGTGGATGGATGGATGGATGAATGAATGGATGGATGGATGGATGGATGGATGGATGGATGGATGGATGGATGGATGGATGGATGGACGGACGGACGGATGGACGGACAGGTGGATGGAGGGATGGGGGGATGGAGGGAGGGATGGAGGGATGGATAGGTGGATGGATAGGTGGTTGCTTCAGGAGTGCAATCCCCACAAGAAGGTCACCAGGACAACTCCAGCAGGTGCCAGACCAGCACAAACCTGTGCAGCCCTTTGGGGTGAGCAGGTCACAACACACCTGACAAAAGCTGGGCCATGGTCATCCACAATGAGGAGAACAGCAATGAGCGATGGAGAGATGCACATGGAGAGGTCTAAGGGGATATAAAGCCTTAGGAAAGGGTTCAGCATGACTATTTACCACATTTTTTTGGAGTAGCTGTGGCCTAAACACATTTGTGATTGTCTGACTTGCCAACCTCATGCCATGGTTTGCAGACACACAGTTTATTTCAGGCAGGGCTGAGCAGAGCTCTGAGCTGCCTCATATCAGGTGAGGCTTCTGCCTGAACCCACATCTGGCAGAGGCTGCTCTTGCAGCTTCACACCCTTTCACTCACTTCCCTCACCCCACTGTTCAAACAGAGCCACCCTGTTCCACAGATACATCCTAAAATACCTACAAGCCATTGATTTCACCTTGTTGCTAAAAAAACAAAAAAAAACCAAAAAAAAACCCCAACAAAACAAAAAAACCCCAAACTCTCTAACCTTGTGAAGTCCAAAATCGAAGGCAGCAGTTGGATGTTTGGATGGAGCAGAAGAGTACACAGAAGAGTCAAGGAAAGGTTTGCAAGGACTGATGAGCAGCCCTCTCTGTGCATAGCATGGGTCACATGTCATTGCTTCCACTGGCTCTTAGGAAAAGCTGCACAAAGCTGAGAGAGGGAAAAAGTATGGGAAAGGAGGTTTAGAAAAGCAAAAAAGAAGAATTAACTGGAAGATACAGTTCTCAAATCTATGAGTGCTGCAGGCTTGAGGTGAGGTCAAGGCGGTTAAATATGTGTTGCAAATACACAATATAGAGCAAATGGGTCAGGGCACAACACAGAACCCTTTCTCTTACAGGGATGCCTTTGGCACTAAAATATTAAAGGAACTTGGACTCCAAACACCAGTGCCTCCCAAAGGAGCTGGGCTGTGCTCTCAGGGAGAACATGTGGAAAGAGCAAAACCTCGTGGCTGTTTCAATACTTTCTGCTTTGAAAGAGGTTTGTGAGAACTCACATGTAGTCCCCTGGCACGTGAAACCTCAGAGAAATAGAGGCAGACTGGAACATGAAGACCAACCCCACCACTGTTTCTCTGGTGCAGCACAAGTCCCTCAGCTCCAGAGGTTTTATTTTGGCCAGGGGGACGATGCCTCCCTGTCAACACCACGTACAAACCGACCCACTGTGGGATGTGGGGATGTTCCTTTTGCCCCCAGAGATCACACACCTTCTGGAGTTTCCTCACATGTTGCCTCCCAAGGTGCTTTCACAACATCCACACTGCAGATCCATTGGCCACGACTGCTGAGTGTAACTCCAAACTCATAAATCTTCCAGCAATTACTGAAGCCTCGTTCAGCCTTCCCTGTGAGATGAAACAACTGCTGGTGGGATTATTTTCTGCCTTTTTCTTTCCAACACATTGAGCCTGTGAGGTGACAACTGCAGTGTGCTGGTCAGCAGTGCTTGTGCCACAAACCTGTGCCTGGGGCACTCTGTGCATTCCAGGATTTCAGTCCCTGCTGACAACAAGTTGATGCTTGGGCACATTAAACAGGAAGATATCAAGGCTGGGATGCAGAGAAGGTCACACCTGGGCACTTGTATGCCCAGAGAAGCTGTGGCTGCCCCATCCCTGGAAGTGTCCCAGGCCAGGTTGGATGGGGCTTTGAGCAACCTGGGAAAGTGGAAGATGTCCCTGCCCACAGCACAGGTTTGGAACAAGATGATCTTTAAGGTCCCATCCAACCTAAACCATTCTATGATTTTCTCATTATTCTCTCAGAGCCAGGTGAGAGACCTGGGTGAGTCTGGGAAAAGGCTCTCCCTGAGCTCAGTGGGTTTGGATGCAACACCAAGATCCAGCTCAAGCTTGGAATGTTTTCCAGCTGAAATTACTCACTGTGTTGCTGTCACATTTGTTGAGTCCTCACCACAAGATGCTCTGCGTGCACAGGGGAGCTGCTGAATCTTGGAATCATTTATGTCACAAAAGGCCCTTAAGATTTCAAAAAAATTAAGATTTCAAAAATGCACATGCCATTTATTCTTCCCAAAGTGCCCAGGCCCACTGTGCCATGGTGCCATCACTCCCAGCATCATGGGAATAGAGAGAGCTGGTGTAAGGCCAAGCTTGGCATGAAAAGAGGGTACACAGCAACTCACCCCATACCTGGGCAGACAACACTGAGCCTGAGAGAGCTTCATCCCATCAGGAAAGAGGTGGGATAGCCCAGGATGACCCTTCAGCAGGGCCTGAGTGCCCTGCAGTGACTGGGACCTGCACCACTGCTGGGACTTGGAGCAATAAGATAAACCAACTCTCAGTTACAACAGAGAATAAAATAGTTCAGACAAGATTATACCAGAAGTAAAAATAACTTGTTCTTCAATACGACAGTTGTGGGGGTTTATTTTTATTTTCTTTTACTATCATTACTCTTGCTATCATCATCATCATCATCATCATTATTATTATTATTATTTACTATAATTAGTTCCTACAAGGTAGGTCCTATGGCAACATAAAGAAGATAAAAACAGAAGACGAACTCCCCACCCCATGTTTAAATTTGCTTCTGTATTAAGTAGTCTTGAAGCTTTGATCTAAAGAAAATGGCCAAATTTATCTGTTTTCACCCATTTTTACCTTGTCACAGCAGTAGCCCACTTGCTGAGTTTTTGAAAAGGCTCAAAGAATCATGTGGGGTTGAACAGAAGTCAGAAGTGCAGTCACCTGGACAACTTAAACACCATGTCCCCTGTTTAGGTAATTGGTTAAAATAAAGAAAATAATAAAATATCATGAAGGATGCAAAATGAAAAGGTTGGGCAAACTTCTATGTGAGAATCCACACTTACATGAAACTGAAATGAAACTAAATTAATAAGACTAAATAAAAACAATAAAATTAAACAAAAATAAATTTCAGTTAAATGACAATGATTTTTTTTTTTTTTTTTTTTTGCACTGAAACAAATCAGGCTTTCAGGAATTTCAGAAGGTTTTTTTACCCTTTTTCTTTGACCAAATCCCATCTTTTGCTGGAGAAAATACAATTACAAAACCTGCAAGTTAAACTGTGATTTGGGGCCCCACATGAGCAAAGGTGAAACAATATCCTCCTCCACAGTCCCACAGAGCTCACAGCAATTACACGAAGCTGAAGCAGCATTTGTAGTTACATATTTTTAGATCCTAAAGGATTTCACCCTTCCCAGCCCCAGGATACTGAACCAGCTCATCTATTCCTGATTTCTTCAAACAAACTATAGACCAATAGGATGGTTGGGATTGGAAGGGACTTTAAAGCTCATCTCGTTCCACCCCTGCCATGGGCAGGGACAGTTTCCTCTATCCCAGGTTGCTCCAAGCCCTGTCTATCCTGGCCTGGGACACTTCCAGGGATGGGGCAGCCACAACTTCTCTGCCCAACCTGTGCCAGGGCCTGCCCACCCTCATCAAAAATTTCTTCCTTATATGTAGCCTGAAACCATCTCCTTTTAGTTTAAAACTGCTACCCCTTATCCTACCAAGCATCACTATTTGTGATCCACCAGGGAGAGAGAGACGAATCCAGTTACTCCTGAAAAGGGAAGAAGTCCCATGTCCTGGGAGCCCTGTTGGCATTGCTGGTGGCAGCCAGGTAAGAGGAGCCCTGTGCAGGCTCTTCAAAGCCATCTTGCTTCAAACCCTTCTTGCTTCACTACAGATTCCCACAGCTGGTTTGCCCATAGCTAAGAAATGTGGGAAAGACCTGAATTTCTGGCTGCCTGGCAGGTGCTTCCCTTGCCAAGCACTAGAGGAATGAAGTCACGGGTACCCTGCACAGCACACTCAGACTTCCCCCTGTTCCCATCAGCAGTGGAAAGTTGCTTGGGTGAGATGGGCAAACAGCTTCCTTTTGGAAGCTCTTCCTTCTCCAAACACATGACTGTGCTACTGGAACCCATTCAACTCAGCAAAGTCATTAAGTCATCTGAGCACATTTTTGCAGCCAGAGGAGGCTGCGTGGTGGGCTGGTTTGGGAGAACACTTGGATGTGAAGCTCCCCAGGGGGAACAGATGCAGATGACATGTTGCTATCTAGTTGGTTTTCCTACAGCACCATCCCCTCCAGCCCCCGAGCTTTACTGCAGCTGTTCCAGGGTGGTATAAAGCCATTTCTACTTCTGCCTTCTGCCACAGCTCACCCCAGAGCCCAGCACAGGGGCCTCTCTGCTACCTGGCCCAGAGCAGAGCAGCTCTCTGGCTGCTCTCTGTAGTTGTTGTTATTTTTATTGCTCCTGTTCAGCACAGCTGAAGCATCTTCCTTCCAGATGTTTGCAGGGTGTGTTTGTGCTCATTCTACTGATGCATGAAAATAGTCACAAGACAAGATGCTCAGCACCAGCCAACAAGCCCCAGCCAAACCAGCAGCCTTTATTTCCACCTCACCTGTCTTCAAAACATGACGCATTTTGTGATTTCCTATGTGTGTAATACAGTGTTCAGCGCTGAATAAATAAACAGGAAACCCTTAGGTCTGATGATGTTGCTCAAGAAAGGCACAAAAGCAAAAATTCCACTTATCTGAGCATCCCTCCCAAATATGCTTCCCACACAACCTTTTGGGAGATCACGTTTGCATCAGTTTCCTCAATTACTGATTCTATCACTGGTGCGATTCTTTAAGTGACCTCCCAAGGGTACCCCAGAGATGAGCTGGGGGTGGGAGGAAAGGGGGTGTAGTAACTTAGCTCTTGTTTTCCTGAGTGTGCCTGAGGCCACAATCCATGAGTTTTCAGACTGTGATTTAACCAGGTTTCCTGGAAAGGCAATTCCTCGTACTTTCATCCTACACCTTCCTCCCAGCCGAGCTCCCACCGACCCACTGCACGACAAACCATGTGCTTGCCACACTGAGCCAGGACTTGCCAGGAGATGGGCAAGGACAGAGCATAGAATCATAGAATCATAGAATTGATTGGGTTGGAAAAGACCTCTAAGATCATGGAGTCCAACCCTTGGTCCATCTCTAGTCCATTTACCAGATCATGGCACTCAGTGCCACAGCCAATCTGTGTTTAAAAATCTCCAGGGATGGTGAATCCACCCCCTCTCTGGGCAGGCCATTCCAATGCCTGATTACTCTTTCTGTAAACAATTTTTTTCTGATATCCAACTTAAATTTCCCCTGGCAGAACTTAAGCCTGTGCCCCCTTATCCTATTGCCTGGAGGGGCTGGGACTGAGCAGAGCCCCAGTGCATGGAAAGAGGTCTGCACTCCTGTACAGGGACTGAGAGATCCAAAATCCTCCAACACGCAGTGCAGCCGAAGGAAATCAGAGCATGGGATTGAAAGACCGCTTGGAAAACATTAACAGCTCATTACTGATGGTCTGTTTAAAAATCCCCATTAATGTATATACATATGTCCCTGGACAGCACGTTTACCCCCAGCTAATGGCACTGAGTGGAAGCTGGAATGGTCTGTGCCTAACGACTGAGCAAACTCCCAGCCCTCCCTCAACTACAGTTTTCCCGCACCGGCTCCTTCTGACCTCTTCAAATCCCATCCCAATTACAGCCTCCCACTTACCCTTCAATGTAAATAAATCCTGCGTGGTGGGGATTGCTGCTACCAGCACAGGGAAAAACCAGCACAGGGAAAGACCAGCACAGAATAAAACCAGCACAGGGAAAATCAGTGGAGGAAAAGCACAACCTGCAGGAGACCCTGGAGAAGGTGGGAGTGGGGTGTGGGATGGGAGGTGACACCCATTGGGATGTCCAGAGCTTGGGCACAGCTCAGTCCTCTGGGGAGAACAGAGAATAATTTAGGATGGAAAGGACATTTAAGATTATCAAGACCAACCATTCCCCCAGCATCGCCATATCCACCACTAAGCCATGTCCCCTAGTACCACATCCACAGGGGTTTTAAATCCCTCCAGGGATGGGAACTCCACCACTGCCCTGGGCAGCTGTGCCAGGGCTGGACAATCCTTTTCAGGAAGAAATTTTTCCCAATATCCACTCTAGACTTTCCCTGGTGCCACCTAAGGTCATTTCTTGTCCTGTCCCTTGTTCCCTGGGAGAAAATCTGACACACGCACTCCCAGCTCTCCCTTCCTCTCAGGGAGTGGGAGAGAGCAAGAAGGTCCCCCCTGAGCCTCCTTTTCTCCAGACTGAGCCCCCCCAAGCTCCCTCAGCTGCTCCTGCTGCTCCAGACCCTTCCCCAGCTCCATTCACTTCTCTGGACACACTCCAGCCCCTCAATGTCTCTTTTATCATGAGAGGCCAAAAACTGAACCCAGGAGAACTTGCAAGGAGAAGATCCAAAGCAGCATAAAGCTTTCCACGCCAAATAGGTGGATAATCCTATGGGTTATCCATGCACCTGGGACTTCTTCTTGCTTGGGTGCATAAGAAACTTGCTTAGGAAACTGCCTAATGTCCCTGCTAAGATGCAAAGGGGCTGAGATGTCCCCATTCACCACATGCTGGGGGTTGGAAATGCCAGATCTTCGTGACATACAGAGTTCTCTTCTACATCTCTTCTATTAACGAGGTGTTGACTCAAAGGAAGGATTTTGAACCAGTTCCTCAGCAGATGTAACTCACTGCAGTGCCATTGGCTTTAGTGGTGCTACGCTGGGTTTACACCACTGAAGCACTGGATCTTCTTCCCTTGGGAAAAAAGGCCACTCAAGAGGGCTCAGAGAGAAAAAGTTGGATCTCTCTTGGCTTCCTGGGGCATCCTGAGGCTGCTGCTACACTAACAATGTTTTCCTTGGATTTGCAGAGACTTAAGAGCACTTTTGGACACAAGGGGCAGGGCAAATGCCATGTGGATATTCCTCCCAGCACAGGGTGAATAGAGGGAATGATCCAGCTAAACCCATCTGGGCTCTTCACTCCTAAATCTCATCTATAAATGCATCTCCCTCAACTTGCACCAATCTCAGCACAGCCTGGGCCACATTGGCCACACACTCATCCTGGGGTTGGGATGCTGGGACCTCACGCTGCAGTTTAGCCTTTGCTTCCTTTGGAATTCCAGGCCACTGGTGCAACAGCAGGCGAGACAGGTCCTGAGTCTCAAGCTGCTGAAGGTTGGGGATGTCCTTTGGATATTTTTTCCTTAATTTTGGGCTTAATGCAGGACTTGCCTACTGATCATTAAACAATTATCCTGTGGCTTGAAATTGTTTTTAAAGGACTAAATTATGTTAAAATGTTCTGAAATTGTCACCATAATACATGGGGCTGCATTCAGTATAAATTACAGGCAGTTTTCGTGCCACAAAAGCCACGCAAGTTCATGGATCCTGCCAAAATATTCATCAGGAAGTCCTGCCAGGCTGCAGGGCCCATTTTGCCAAGATGTGCAGGTGTTCACTACAGAGAGCAGCCCCACCACCAACCTGGGCAATGCCACATCTCCCCCCAGCCAGGCACACTCTCCTTGGGTCACCTAAGCCAAAGCCTTACGTGATCCCAGAAGCCACAGTGGGGATCTCCAAAGCTATTCCAGCCCTGGGGGATCATGGCCTTTTGTATGCAGGTGCAGAAGCTGTGGATGGAGACCTAAAGTAAAGAATAAATACAGAGAGGAGGAACTGGACACCACACACAGACCATTATGATGGAGTGAATTCCCCCTTATTACACACCATACACAGTTTGTATAGAGTTAAAGCTACTTACAATTGGTTAAATTGAACCTCACACCATGTAACTGCAAATCCCCATTGGTTATAACCCATATCTCACAAGTCCAATGTTTTGGAGAACTTATCCTAGATGTTTTCAAGAACCTCTCCGGTGTGCTGTGAGAAACCTGAGGGGCTCCCCTGAGAGACCTCTAGGGAGCAGCTAACTCCTCCAAGCAGCTGTGACTTTGTTTATTCTTAGCTGCCTTCAGTCTCACAGGCTTGATATATAGATCAGAATTGCTCATTCTTAATTTTTCTGTACCTACAGAGACCCTTGCTGATGGTTTTGGAGAGGTGTCCAGCTCCAGGAGGAAAGCAGGGCAGCTTGGCTTGGTGCTCTGGGAGCCACTGGAGCTTTGTGCAACTGCAGCGACACGAGGCCATCCACTTCTTTCTTGCTCACAAAGCAACACTTCCCTTGTCAGGAGGGCAGGTGGTTTGGAGGCTGGAATATCAAGGGACAGATTGGACACGCACAATCCTGGAGACAGGACCCAACTCACACACATGGACACAGAACAACTGCATTGGACACTTTCTTAGCAAAAGCCAAGGCCACAGCTCTGCCCTCATAAATCCCAGAGCTGGGCCATCTGCAAATGAAGTTCATCCTTTGGAGGAGATGTGTGAAGATCAGGATGGCAGTGCCTGCAAAACAGGCACCTCTATGGATAATCCTAATTATCCCAACAGCTAAACCATCTGCTGTTGGGATTCTGGAGCTTCACATGAACTCAGTGCAAGGGAAAGGTTATTCAAGTGACTGCATTTTACTGTCATGTTTTTTCCATGTTTTGGAAGGGTGTGGAAAATACTGGAGAGCACACCAGGAACACATCTGTCACATTCCCTCCATGGAATGGTGCTTTGAGGCCTAATCAATCTCCAAAACACCCCCACAGGCTGAGAAAAATCCCACCTGTACTCTGACCACTAAGAATTCAGGGGTTACAAAGAGCCTTCTCTGCCCCTCCTGGAGCAGATGGAAAGACATCCCCAAGGCATTTGGACAATGTCCTTAATAATGTTCTCTAACTTCTGGTGAGCCCTGAAGTGGTCTGGCATTTGGACCACATGATCACTGTAGGTCCCTTCCAACTGAAGTTGTTTAATTCTATTCTATGCCAAAGGACGTTTAGGACAGCAATGGGGAACTACCAACTAATGTTGCCTCATCTCAGCATAAATATTGGCTTCATAGCAACTTGCAGAAATAATAATCATCATTTTGGATGCCCAAGGGCACTTGGCTCACTGCTCAGCTGGACAAGGCTGGGATGAGTGCTGTGAGGAGCCATCAGCCCCCTTCAGTCCTGTGCACCAGCAGTGCTGTGGGAATCCTCTCCTTGGCCTCCCTCTTCTGTTCATGCCACAGAGATGGTGGGCTCCAAAGCTGGGCAGAAGCCCCAGCACTTGGAGGTGCTTCTCACTATGAGTTCCCAGCAGGAGGGGAATGTGGTCCTGCCACCACCCAACCTCAGGGAACATGGGGAATGATGGAATCCCACCAGTTTTCATGGCCAATTTATCCACCAAGTGCTGACTCCTCCAGGTGGGGATGGAATAAGATTCAGAAGCAGTTTTGTATCAGATTCCTGCACTGCATTCCTGGCTGTGCCCTTTCCCGGGAGCAAAGGGAAGAGTCGTGTGTCACCATGCAAGAACAAGGTCAGGAAATACTTTGTCCATCCCTGCTCCTGGTTTTGCTGACTGAAAGGAGTTGCTCAGAACAAGATAAGAGGCCACGAGCAGCGGATGTGGGCAGGATGCCACGGGCTCCGTGCAAAACATCCTGTTGTCCTCTACACTGTGAAGTGACAGTGGCAAACCCAGCTCATCAGGGCAACACTGGGTGAGCTGTCCCATCCCTGCATCCGCACCACAGACCTCTTTTAGGGTGTACAAACTCTCTATATCATTTGGATGGCCTTAATTGCTGGACGGGCTGAGCTTGGTATCAAGGATCCTTTGGAAAAATTAATTGCAGTAGAGAGAACCCTCCTGCCACGGTGTCAGAGAGAAGGGAGGGGAGGGACTGGCCCCCAAAGCACAGGTACACAGTTGGCTCTCCTGGATGTCACATTTGGCTCCACAAATGACACTTTCCTGCAGAAAACACTTCCCAGCCCTTCCCTTCAGCCCTGCTAATCATCACTCAGTGGCCTCTGGATCAGGCCCAAACCAATCACATCTGCGCCCAAAAACGAAAACGTCCGCTTGTGTTTCCCTCACTTTTATGGGAGTGTTAACACATTTCAGCCACATAAAACCTTCACCTTCAAAAGGGGAAGGGGAGAGAGAAAGAAAAACCTGTCACATAAAGCCCTGATTACACGCTGAACACACCAACCCAGGAGGAGCCGACCTGCTGCAAAAGGGTTTTCCTGCTCAGGGTTCCGGATCCAGCCAGGATGTGGGGATGCCCAGGGCCAAAAGGATGGGATGTGGGAACACTGTCAGGACCATTGCACCCTAGTTGTCACCAGGATGTTGGGATGCTGCCACCACCCCAGCTGCAGACAGCCATCACCGCCCCATCTGGGGGGTCTTCTGCTGGTGGTTTGGGACTTCTTTCCCACAGAAGATGCTCCTAACCAAAACCAGATTTGATTCCCAAATATCCCCAATCTCCCTTAAAGCTTACAAATCTTCCACACCTGTGTTTGCTCATTCCTGCTGCTCGGCCCTGCCCTGGGAAGGACGATGTTTATTCCACTCCCCCACAGCTATTTACAATGGGGTTTTGGGATGGGGATGGAGCACATATTTGTCTAATGGCAACAGGGCGGTGAATTTAATTCTCCTCATTAACAGTCATCGGCTTAACGGGAAGCAATAAAAGATCTTTTAAATAGCAGCTGCTTGTGAGATATTATTTATGGCCATGCTTGTCAGCAGGATGAGTGCACTGCTGGCCTGCAAGGGGGGAAACTGAGGCATGAGGCCATTTACCGACCCACCCTGGACCACACAGAAGGAGGTGGGAAGAAAATCCAGCCCTCCTCAAACCCATCCTGAGGCTGTGCTGCCCCAAGGCCACACAAGCCACATTGTCGTTACGGGCCATTATTCACCCTACAGGAAAAGCAATCTGTGAATGGTGCTATTTCCAGCACCCAAGGGAGGCATGGCAGGGCTCCCCACCCTTTTTCTCCCTTCATGAGCCACCTCCAAATCCCTCTGCCTGGCTGGTGACAGAAACTGCCTCTTCCCAGGTTCCCCCAACTACCCATAAATCCAGAAAATGACATTTCTATCCCCATTCCGATGACGAGAAATAGTTTTTTTCTGAGGTTACTTCTCTTTTGACCACAGCTGGTGACACCCACAGTGACACCTGGGATTGTAAGTCCTCTCTTAGTGACTTTTGGTCAAGATTTGCACCTGACATCCTGCACTCAATGTTACAGAGATCCCCAGGAGAGCAGAGCTGCTCCCTGCTGTCCTGAGATCTTCCCCAGTGGTAAAGAGGATTCACCTCCGCACAAGGACCAATTTTTGACATGGACAGCACTGTTGAAATGGTCTATCTGAGAGTTCACCTGTGAGAACTGGCATTTTTTTAGCAGTTCCCCAAATATTCCTGCTTGGAGACAAGCAGCCCTCCCCCCCTTCATTGGGAATTACCCCAAAACACACAGACATAACTGCCCTCCAGCATTCAATTTTCCTGGCAGGACAAGACCAGGCTGTTCTTTAAGATCGTTTGATGCTGATACCAGTCCAGTAAGGTCTGAAACAACTCCCCATGAATGCAGGGATCAGAAAGCCACTCAGTATTTAGCCCTGCCTTTGGCAACTCTAGGGGAAAATCCTCACTTCATCCATCCCAGGTGTTGCAACTTGGGCTCTCTTGAGCTGTTTTCTGACCAGCAAAGCCCCCAGGCCTTTGTTTTCTGCCATGCCCAAGAGAAGAACTGCTCAGCTGTCCGTGCAACCCTTCTCACTACACTTTTGTACCATCAAACCTTGCTCCCAAATTCCATCCTGCTGCTGAGGCACATGTGAGTCCCTCTCAGTGCTACCATTGGTTAATCAAATTAAAAATATTATCTTTGCAAACGATCCTTGGGGACTGCCTCTTACTGGGAAACTGTCCAACTGTACAAACTGCCTTTCAAGGAACACTGCAGTGATTATTTTTAATACTTTTAAACACCAAAATAAATATCGACCACTCAGGCTGTATATATTAACTCTCCTCAAGTGACACCTAGAAATACCTGGTTCTGATGCTCCAAGCGCAGAAGCAGGAAGGATCAGCATGTTCCACAGGATGTCTTGCTCAGTGCCTCTTCCAGACACCTTCATGGCTTGAAGGCCCTTGGGTGAGGGTTTCTGTGATGAGGAGCACAGTGCCATGTGGGATTGGAGCCCTCCTACTCAGACATCCAAGTGGGACCCAACTCCCACCTCACCAGTGGAATAAGGGCAAGTCCTACAGCCCTGTTTTTCCTTTTGGATGCAAACCAACAGCAAGAAACTCTCCTCCAGGACTGACCCAGCAGCATGGGATCCCTCACAGCAGTTCCAGAGCACAACCCCCAAAACCCAACTACATGAACAGCAAGTGGAGCACCACTGGGGCTGTGCTGCTTCCACCAGTCCCACACACAACCCACAGCATCAGCCATTCACCCCCTACTCCCCAAGAGCTTCTTCCAGCCCTTGGAAGCATTTTCATAGAATCATAGACTGGTTTGGGTTGGAAAGAACCTTAAAGACCATCTTGTTCCACCCCTTGCCATGGGCAGGGACCTTCCACTATCCCAGGTTGCTCCAAGCCCTGTCCAACCTGGCCTTGGACACTTCCAGGGATGGGGCAGCCACAGCTTCTCTGGGCAGGCTTTGCCTGTCTCTTACCCATTGTGAGAAGTGCAGGGTCTCTTCACAGGTCCCTCAGACTGAGAGCAGCAGCTTCACCAGCACAGTCAGGCTCAAAGCTGCAGTGGGCAGTGTTGTGGTTGGTGGGCTCTGTGTGGCTGCCCTGGCTGTGCTCTGCAGGGCCCAGCAGCTGTAAAGACACCCACAGCAAAGAGTCAGACTTCTACCCCAGCTCCATCACCTCAGTAACCAGCAGGAAGAGTTCCCTGCACCACTCAAAGCACTTGGTGTTTGAGCAGCACATTTATATTATATACATATTACACAGATCATATATGGTATTGTCATGTCCATACATACTCAGGATTGAAGGAGTTGTAAGCCAAAAGCCAGGCCAAAAAGGACATGGGTGGCTCTTCACTGAGCTACTCAGTCCTCCTTCTTTGGACATAACTGCTTAGTGTGGCATTCAAACAGTGTTTCCTTCTATTTATTTAATTCCCTATTAAATGCTCTTCAACACAGACATCCTGCCCAGGGCTCCCCCAGAGAGGTGTATAATCAATTTAACCTTTCTTAGTCTATCTTGGCATGAAGGATTTCACCAATTTTGGTACATTACACAGCACAGACTAAACAAGCAAAGCCAATAACAGCAATACAGATTGTTACTGCCTTACATAGAATCCGATGTGTGAAACAGCACAGTCCACATCAGGTGATTTCTTCATAACACATGAGCTTATATTTCTGAAGAAAGAGGTGAGGAACAGGTGGAAAACCAATTGCTCTTTGCCTGTTGGACTCCAGACTGAGTCAAGCTTTTGCTTTTCTGCAGTGAGAAACCTCCATTCAAGAGTGAAGGAAGTAATTCATGTTACCAGAACAGGTTTTGAGGTGTGAGATTATCTGGCCAGGAATGGGCAGAGCTGAGACAGAATCACAGAATGGCTCTGGTCAGAAGGGGCTTTAAGGGTCCCAACCCCCTGCCATGGGCAGGGACACCTTCCACTAGATCAGGCTGCAGGAGCTCAGAAGAGTTTAAATCCCTGCCATAAATGCAACACAAAGGCCATTACCTGAGGGCAGTGCAGAAAGTCCTGCTCCTGCCAGAACCCACCCAGCAGCATCCCCTCCATGTTCCAGAGCTGACTGGAGAGGAAAGAACTCCCTGCCCAGTCCCAAACTGGCTGGGGACAGAGCTGGGAGGCAGCTGCCCACCCTGCCCAGGGATCTGAGCAGCAGAAGTCCAAGCAGCACCTCTGTTTGAAGAGAAAAAGGAGATCAAAGCTCTCTGCAACACTGCAAAGGACCTCCAAGGTGATGTGCACACAAACACCATGAGTTGCCGTCGTTACATTTAAGATGCAAAGTGATGCATCACTTTGCATCACTTTTTGCAGCCCCAGATAAGTGCTTTACAAACACATTTTTACAATTTCAGCTTCTTGATTAACTTACTGAGGGATCTTTTCCATGGCCTCCATCTTCCACTGTTATTGCCCGAACTGCTGGAGGTGGCACTGCTGGAATTTGCACTCAAAAGGGTGAGTCCAGCAGGGATCACCTTCCACTCAGGAAGACCTGCAGGTCCCCCCAGCTTGGTTAGGGCACAGCAGGGGACAAGGGTGACACATTCAGCAGAGCAGAGATGTGATCTCTGGAGCAGAGGAGGGAAATGCAAAACAGGGGCTCACTGTGCCCAAAAACACAAGAACTCCACGGCATGAGGATGAACTCCAAGGTGATGGTTTCAAAACAAAAAAAAAAGGCAGCAGTTCAAAAGGAAGGGATAGGCAAAATGTGGAAAATACTGACACTTAATTACTTACATTAATCTGAAAAAAAATGATTATAAGA
This sequence comes from Hafferia zeledoni, assembly GCA_035583235.1. Lineage (NCBI taxonomy): Eukaryota > Metazoa > Chordata > Aves > Passeriformes > Thamnophilidae > Hafferia > Hafferia zeledoni. The sequence continues at coordinate 61,501,736 of JAWWEV010000167.1, read as the reverse complement.
TTTATAAAGTAATCCTATAAATTTCTGGGAGTAAAATCCACACTGGCCTATTAAATACAGTGACCCTGATTTTGGCCTTGGAAGGTCTGTCCTGTAAACAGCTGGAGGTTGATGGGTGCTCTGGGAAAAATTGGTTACAGGTTATGCTCCTGCCTTCTCCTACAGCACAAGGGGGACCTTTGGAGAGAATTAGCAGTGACTTTTTCCCCTTTTTATTTCCTGTGAATATAGAGTAACTTCAACATTTTCCATCCGTAGTCTGCTGGCACTGGGAGCCAACTTCTCCTCTGGGAGCTGTGTGGTCTCCCTGGATTTGCACATCTGTGATCTCCAGGAAAAGGGTGAATCAGACCACAAGTGGAAAGGAAAATCTGCATTTATAAGCACACCCTGTGCCAGCACCTGAATGCAAAGAAGACTGGCAGAAGTGTTGATGATATAAATATGACCAACCTGCTACAAAGCACCAAAGGCAGGTGAGCATCTCGAGATGCAGCCACACCCAGAGCATATGGACAGACCCAAAGTGTAGGCCTGGGTTTGGATGAAGATTTCCTTGGCTCCCTAATGGAAAGGGCAACTCATCACAGGTCCTTTCCAAGGTGGAATCCTACTGGTGATGGCTTTTGGTTTGAGCAGAAGGTCCATGCAGGCTTTGTGGTCTGTGGCACACCTGGGGCTGGGAGTGATGCCCCATCCCTGGAAGTGTCCAAGGCCAGGTTGGACAGGGCTTGGAGTAACTTGGTCTAGTGGAAGGTGTCCTTGCCCACAGCAGGGGGCTGGAACAAGATGGATCTTCAAGGTCGCTTCCAACCCCAACTATTCTGGGATTCTATGATTTTATGTCCCTGCCCATGGCAAGGGGGTTGGACTAAAATGCCCTTTAAAGGTCCCTTCCATCACAAAGGGTTCAATGATTCCACAATGCCTCTCATGGACACGGGTGCTGAGCACTCTCCCATGAATGTCACTGCCACTGCTCAGCAAATGGGCTCAGAGCAGCTCTTTGCAAAGCCAAACTTGAGTTCTGGGAGAACACAAGGGGTCAGTGGGATCCTCATATTCTTGAGTAAGATACAGAATCAAGGCACGAGCAGGGGGCAGTGCATGAAAATTATTGACAGTGTGAAAAACAGCTCCAAGCTGGGGCAAATTCTGGATGGAGCACTCAGAACCAAAGTCCCACCATATGTGTTCAGCTGCTGAGTGGAATAAATGACTCATGGCCAGTCCAACAGAGCCAGAGCTCCCCATGGCTTCATACCTTCTTGGGCTCTGCTAAGCTGCAAGGGACTGATGGAGTTTGCCCTTCACTGCTTGTGTCTAGATGGATGCTCTGCTGTCAATTAAGGAGGAAGTTTGGGGCACTTCTTTGAGAAGCCAGGTGAAAATAATGTATTGAAAACCCTATTTTACACTTTCAAAGTTCAGTGTAGGAACCATAAAGGGAAAACTAATGTCTGGGCCATTTCTGATGCTCCCTCTCATGGTCACTGCTGCCTAGAGAAGAACAACGTGGGCTTTGTAGCTTCCTCTTCATTATATTACACAGGAGTACCCCAGTGCTTTGAGATTAAGTGGTGGATCTTCAGAAAGGAAGACTCAAGACCAGAGAAGAGTTTAGTGTTTAGAACACAAGACAGGCACTGAGGTGTTGACACTTCCTCTGGCTCTGCCTGTTCTCTCTACATGACTGTGCCCAAAATCCTTACCTGCAGGAGGGCAGTAATATCTCCTCTTACCTGTTTAGGTCCTGTGACTTCAGAAAAGGACTGTGCACATAGAGGACCTTCAGACCTGCTATCATTCTGTGAAACCCCAGAACAGAGAGAACAAAGACTCTGTTGATGCCAAGATTCAATCATTTTTAAGCTGTGACACCTTGACTGTGCTAATTGTGATCAGTGAGAAGTTTGCCAGAGGTGTCCAAGCACTGCAGTCAGGGAAGGGCCCCATCTTCCTCTGCTGGCTCTGCAGCAAAGCCTCGTGTTCCTCCCAGAATAGCAACGTGCAAACCTCGGTGCTTCTCTTCCAAACACATTCGCGTTTTTAGAAACTAATTTGCAAAGCCTTGGCCCCTGTGGCCACAGGCAAAGCCTGGCTGTCTGTGCAGCCTCCTCAGCCGTGGCATCTCCAGCCTTTTCTCAACGTGATGATTTAAGATTTGACCTGAGAGGGTGGATTTTTACCTGGGAGAAGAAAATTCTGCCAGAAAACTCTACAAAGAGGGGAGAGGTTGGGATTGGTGTGACCAGAGGTCTCTGGGGGGAGCTCCTGACACATGGCAGAGCCTGGGTCCCCATTTTCCAGTGGCCTTACCCCACACCCTCACCTGTGCTCAGCAATAATGTCATTGCACAGCATCCAGTGGCCCTCACCAAAACCACTGAGACCAGCTCAGCTGGAGCCATGGAAGGTTAGCAAAACCCACAGAGATGTTCTCCTCATTTCCTATATTCATAATCCACACAGACAGTACTTTTTAGGTACCAAAGCCACAGATTTCCTGTGGAAGGCACAAAGATGAAGTCCCCTCATGGTGAGCTGCAGAGCATCTCCCATCCAGCTCACACTTCTCGGGATGCTGGTCCATGGGCACAGCTGCCAGGAGGACACCAGATGGTGGGAAGTAGCTGCACACCCACCTTCAACCTGGTCCCCTTTCATTCACAGCTTGGATTGAGTGAGGGGGGGATTCAACTGATATCCCTTATCTCAGACCTTCCAGGGATTTCTGCCCCAGCTGACACAAACAAAGTGCCCGCTCTGAAATAAGTAACATTTGCAAATAATACAGTCCATGGTCAGAGGGATGATGGCACTTAGAAAGAAGATAAATTTGTCGTATTTTTACGCAAACATAAGCACTGGCTGCCTGAGATTAAACCACCATTCCAGCTCTGCTCTGCTGAAACCATACTGGCACATCTATGGCAGGGAGCACTTGGCAAAGAAACAGGATTGGTCATCATGTTAATTCCTGCACTAAGGACTAAACCCCACAACTGCTGCAAGAAATGCACAAAACGATGGCCAGAAATGCTCTGGGGAATTCCAGGGTGTCCCTGCACTGGTGCTTCACTTGCAGCTTCCCAAAGGCAACTCCCCTCCCCTCCTTGCCAGGATGGTGAAGAGAGTTTGGATTAACACCAGTAAAACGCAGCATAAATTAAAGTGCTGGGAAAGAAAACACCACTGGTTGTCAGCTGGAAACTAGAAAGGGACTAAATCTGGTCTCCCTATCATTTTGGTGTATCTTCCTATTTTTAAACGGTTTCTCAGATCGAGAATTTCTCTAAATGCCTCTCTGATCACTCAAGGCTGTGCAGTAGTTTGACACCCACACGTGACAGGGACACACACACAGAGGGAGCAAACCCTCAGCCTCTGTGCTCTGTGTAAAGTGCATAAATTTAGAGTAAATTCCATAATGCATCCATGAGTATTTTGCCACAGAGATCACTTTTACCCTTAGCAGGTTTATAGCCACAGTTTAGATTCCTATAAAATTTACATAATTAAAACACTTTGATTTTTTTTAAAGAAACAGTTAACTATTTTCCTGCAGTTTCTGAGCAGAACACCTCATACAGAATCTCACCAAGCAAAGGAAAAACTCCCAAAGGCCATGGAGGCATCAGGACAACAGCAGCACCTACAGAAAATCAAATGCCTGTGACCTCCACGGGGTTGAAGCTTTGATTTCATCATTGAAACGCAATGCAAAAAGAAGCACCAAAATAAACAGGTCCATAAAGCAGCAGGAACGCAGCAAAGCAGTTGGAGACTTCTCCAGTGAGAATGACCTAAATCCAAGAGGCTTTTGTGTAGATGTTGCTCAGCTCCACAACACCCTCCAGGACAGCCCAGGATGCAGCGACCAACAGGGAAGCAAACCTGGGAAAAGACTCTTTCTTTACAATAAAGTCACTGTGATTTTTTTTTTCCCTCTCCAAGGCACCCTCCTGCCGTGGCTGCCCCACATCCAGGAGGGCCGGGGGTGGGGCCTGGAGACCCCCTTTCCCGGTGCGACCCCGACCCCGCAGCGCCGGGGTTATCGATGGAGATGTGTGTAATTGCCCTGTCAGGCAGCTGAAAGGCGCTCGCCTTTAGCTGATGCCACTTCAAAATGAAATTCTTTCTTTGGCATGGCTATGTCTGATATGCAGGCATCAAAGGGGAGGCAGCAGGTCGCCGATGCCCCAGGCCACGCATTTCCCTTCTAAAAGCAGGAATGAGAGTGTCAGCTTGGGGCGAGGGGGCCCTGGAGACCCGACACCCACCGCTGCTTCCTGGGGTGCTGGAAGGATTAGAGGACCCCCCCAGCACCCAGAGACACCCAAAGGCTCTCCAGCAGCACAGGGGACTCTGTGGCCTGCACACCCCTGGGATGGAGGGGTGGGAAAGTCTCCCTGGCACAGAGGAGGTTGAGGGCTGGGTTTTTTTGCTTCCAAGAGAAACACAGGGCCACGCTCACCTCCCCCCACAGCTCCCATCTCCTCTCTCCACCTGCACTCCTCAGGGAGCCAAGGCTTTTGGCAAGCTCTCCACTCCAGTTTTTATTGGTTTCAACTGAGCTGCCCCTTTCGGAGGGTTGGGAAAGCTTCAATCTTTAAAGGAAAAGAGAAAAAATAAAAAGGCATGATGCACCCTTGCCCTGCTGCCCCTTCCCACTCCCACGAAGGCTGAGGACACGAGCCCCACACCACACAGCTCCCTATCCCTATTTTCCAAGGCAAACACACTCCCTTCCAATCCATTTGAGTCAAGAGTTTTCAAGGCTCTCAATACCTCCAACTGTACCTGCTCGGCTCGATCACCTTCCTGCTCGGAAGCAATTTAGAAAGGACACAGCACAGGTAGCTATTAGCTAACACATATTTAACTGCTCCAGATATCTTTTTTTTTTTTTTGGCATTGTGATGGAGTGATTTGATCTTCAAAGGACCCGTGGAAACCTTTGAAGCTTCCCCATCTCCAGTGGGGAAGGGAGGAGGGGGGGTAAATGTTAATAGTTTTAAAACCTGGGGAATCCTGAAGTCGTAGAAAGGGTATAAAACCCAGTGGGTTTAGCATAAAGCCCTCAGGTAAATCTTCACCTTCTTTTCAAATGCATTTTTGGTGGGTTGCTTTGCAAAGGCTTGGGCCAGGTTAGCAAGGTCGGCTCTATTCCCAGCGGCTCCTAATCTCCAGGGACCCTCATCTCCCACGTGGCGCAGCCCCAGCACTGGGGGATCCACAGAACCTCGGCAAGAAATACAGAGACTAAAATTTGCAAAGCCTTTAAGTGGAAAAGGAGTAGGGGGGGGAAAGGGTAGAGGAGGTGGGGGGGAAGAAGATAAGGAGAGCAGATAAATTCCCTGCTGCACTCCCAGCCAGCACAGCGCCTCAGCAGCACCCTGAGAGGCGAGACACAAAATGCGTTTACCTTTAAAATAATGACTCATTTTATTTTTTTCTTTTAATATGTAGTTATAAATATATTTTGTCAAAATATATGATCATTATTGTCAAAAACATTTGCACATAAAGTCATAAATAAGGTCAAGGTGAACGTTTAGTTTAGAGAAGAGTCCAGCTATAGCAAGCAGTTCTGGGGTGGGACGGGAGGGAGAGAGAAGGGGAGGAGAGGGCGGCGGGGAAGGGGGTCAGCGGCACCCGCACCCCTCCACCACCATCTCCTGGTAGTTTTTCAGGACCACCTTGTCATACTCATCCAGGTAGAGCATGGAGATGGCGCTGAGCTCCGTGGGCACGCAGCAGGCCTTGGGAATGCTGGAGTTCACGGAGTTCACCAGCGTCTGCACGATGGCGTGGTTCGTGGAGTTGAGGTGGTCGGCCAGAGGGAAGGGGCAGTCCCCGTGGCAGTAAAACGCCTGGTACCCCGGGGGTGCCACGATCCAGTCGTTCCAGCCCACGTCGCTGAAATCCACATAGAGGGCGTGGCGGCGGCAGTTTTTTTTGTTCTTGCGGGAACGCTGGTGCTTGGGGCTCCGCCGGGCTCTGCGGGTCAGCGCGTGGCCTCGCCCGTCGTGCCCAAAAGTGACCAGGAGCGGCCTGAGCTGCGCCCAGTCCCCGCGCCCTTGAGGTAAAGATCGGCTAATCCTGACGTGTTTGCCCTGATGAGTCTGTGCGTGGTGGAGGTGGGTCACCTCGATTACCAGCCCGTGGTTCGGCTGCTTGTCCTTGGTCCACCGGATCACAGCCGGGCTCACATCAAAGGTCTCCCAGCGCGTCACGTTGTGGTGCACCAGACGCGTGTCCAGCAGGCGCGTAATGGCCTGAGCGCGCTCCGACAGCGGCTTCATCACTTCGTAAATGTTTATCCGGTGGAAGCCCCCCTCCCACGCCGCGCTCGGCTCCTCCACCTGCTCCCGGTACAGCCGCAGCTCCGCCGAGGAGATCACCTCGTTTTCCGGCACGCTGCTGAGGTTGAAGACGAAGCGGATCCGGGGCGCCTCGCTGGGACCCGGCACGGTCTCCAGGTGCTCTGGAGGGGAGCAGGGACGGGGGAAAGTGGTGAGACAAGCAAACAAGAGCACGTCAGCCCCGAGACACCCAGCCACGGCCCCCGGAGCAGCCACAGCACACACCCACGCTTCACCTGCCCGGCACCGCTCCGCTCCCCCGCGCATCCCTCCCGGCTGGACCCGGAGCGGCTCCGGCCCCGGCACCGCTCGCTCGTCTAAGCCCTGACCGGGACACCCCTTCCCATCTCGCTTCCCCTTTTAGAGAGGCTTTTTCCCCCCTCTCGCTTTTCCCCTTTTGATTTGCCGCTCCCAGTCTCTCCAAAATCATCCCCCCGGCGAGATGCGGCGCCACGGAGCACAGAGGTGCCTTGTTACAGGGGGCAGGGGGAGAAAGAGAAGCAAATTCCAACGCAGTAATGATGCGGCTGGATTAATAATTCAGATTTACTTTGGAAAAGAAACATCCGCTAGGAAACATTTGGATCAGATTACAAGGGTCTATTGAATAAACCTTATAAACACACAGCTGTAAGTATTAAATTCGAGTTGGGGTTTGGGGGGATATTTTTTCCTCTCTCTTTTTTTTTTTTTTTTTTTAAAGAGTAAAAGCAGGCAGCAATCGCTTTGATAGTTCAAAAGAAACACTCCAGGGGCGAGATCCCGCCCTCGCTTTACTCCCGTATCCGATCCAGAGCCATTAAATCCACGCGAGCCCAGGGAGTGACCTCGAGGCAGAGGCGCCGAAGGAAACTCGCTGTTGTCAACAGAAGCAAAAGCACTTCAAAAAATGGTCAAACTCGGGTTAAGCACAGGATGCTGGAAAAAATACAGCACAGCACGCCTGTCACCCACACACGGCAGGCTGGGGGGTGGTTTCCCTCCCATAAATTTAGAGTTGGGCACGTCCTGCTTCTAAAGGCATTTGTGAGCTTCCAAACGCAAGGAAATCCCGATCGCTACCGGGGCTGGGAATTTACCGCCTCCCATCACTGACCTTCATGGTGGAAGCTCCTCACGGTGTTTGCCCGGCTGGTCGATCGCTCAGGGTACTGCAGGCTAATTTCCTGGAGGCTTTCCTCCTCTTCTCCAGATTGGAGTCGATAGAGATCCAGCATGTAACTAGGAATGACGGCTGACTTGCTGGGCTGAGGCCGCCTTCGCAGCCCAAACATCTGCAGCAGAGTTGTTTCGAAACCCCGCAAGAGTTCATGGCTTTGGGCAGAGCGGCGTCCGGATCCGGCTTGTCCCTGAAGCTCTGCCACTTTCTTCCTGCCGGTCTCGGGGATCAGGCTAGCATGGTTAGTACCTCCTAGAAGGACTTGGCATAGTAGGATGACCATCAGCATTCGGTTACCAGGAATCATGGTGTCTCTGGGGTGTAAAAAACGCGACAACAAACAAGACGAAAAGTCAGGATGAGAAGCAAAACTCTTCTGAATAAACTTTAAAATAATAATAAATAATAGTAATAATAATAAATGACAAAAGGACACGGGAAGCAGCCCCAATTTGAGAGGCTGCCGGCGCGTCCCGGCGGGCAGGGACCAGCCGCCGGCTCCGGGCTGCCCGCAGCCCCCTCGGGAAGCGGCTCCCAGGCAGGTCCCAGGCGCATCCCGGCCCCGCAGCCCCCTCGGGAAGCGGCTCCCAGCCAGGTCCCAGGCGCATCCCGGTCTCGCAGCCCCCTCGGGAAGCGGATCCCAGGCGGGTCCCTGGTGCATCCCGATCCCGCAGCCCCCTCGGGAAGCGAATCCCAGGCGGGTCCCTGGTGCATCCCGATCCCGCAGCCCCCTCGGGAAGCGGATCCCAGGCGGGTCCCAGGCGCATCCCGGTCCCGCAGCCCCCTCGGGAAGCCGATCCCAGGCAGGTCCCAGGCGCATCCCGGACCCGCAGCCCTGCCGGGACGGGACGGGAGCGGGAGAAGTGGCGGCGGATCTCGGCGGGGACCGAAGGGGTGCGCGGCTCCGCGCGATGCGGAGCCATCGGTTCGAATCCCACCGCCGGACACCGGGAGGGGAAAACCGGGATAAGAACACCATAAAGTTCTTTAAAAAGAAAAAAAAAAAAGTAAAATAAAGCCCCGCGCTGAAAACCAAAAGCGAGGATCGAGGCGGAGGAAGAAGAGGGCTGTACTCACTGACAGCAAGCAAGGCATATCAGCACAGTCCATGATTCTGGAGAGCCAGCCCGGACCCAGCGCGCCGAAAGCCCCGGGGCAGCGGCTGTGAGCGCCTCCCGCGATCGCCGCCCGGCGCAGTGCGGCCGCCGCCGCCGCCGGCCCCGGTTTTCTGCCGGCCCCGCAGTCACGTGGAGCCGCTCTCGCCGCCAGCCCGGCCCGGCCCGGCCCGGCCCGCCGCCCCCGGCCCGCCCCCGGCCCGGCCCGGCCCCGCGGGGGACGGCCCTGCCCGCCCCGCACCAGCCCAGCGCCCGCGGGCCGGGAGGGACCGAGCGCAGGGACCCCCCGGCGGTGCCGCGGGACGGGACGGGACGGGCGCGACCCCCGCGGGACCCCCGCGCCGCTCAGGTGCATCCCCGCGGGACCCGCCCGCACCGCCGGGCGCCCCGAGGGAGCGGCCCGGGAAGGGAGGCTCGGGAAGGGGCTGTGCCCCAAGGAGAAAGGGAGGGACGAGAAGGAGCTGCGCGGGGAAAGGGACGGCGGCAGAGAGCGGGTTCCTCCTGTGCTCCCACCACACGCCAGCCCCCCGAGGGTGCCCTCCCCGGCGCTGGGAGCCCATGCCAGTCCTGGGGGTTATCCATGCTCCCTGCCCTGCGATCCCACCGCCCTCCAGATTTTCTCATCCTCCTGCCCCTCCCTGGCTGCCTGCACAGCTCTTTCCCCCTTCCCCCCAGGCCAGGTTCCCGGCCACCCCACCTGGATGTGCAGCAGGCGCCTTTCCAAGCCCACAGGGGCTGTGTATGGCCACTGCTGGCTGCTCCAGAGGGGTACAGACCGGGATCTCCCGGAGAAAGGATGCTCCCTGCCCCGCAGTTCAACCCCAGCATTGCCCTGGGTCAGCTTTGGGGCTGAGACTAAGCGCCAGACACCCCAAGGCTTGAGGCTGTTCCCAGGTGGAGTTTGGGAACGAACTGGTCTCCCACTAGCACAAATCAACTGGACACACTGGGGTTGATGTACAAACAAGGTGTGGAGAAGGCAGCTCCAGGGAAAGACCCTCTAATGAAGGGTGATGGACGCCACAGGTTTTGGAGACACAGAGTAGATTGAACAACCCACGATAAAGAAAGGCAACCCAACCAGGGCAATAAAATATTGCCCCTTTGCCCTGCTGGGTTATCCCTTTGTGTTGGGCAAACTGTCACCCATGGTGAGAACAGCTGGTTAATTTATGAGACCAAAAGATGTGGTTGTGGAGTGGCCATGGGAACTCCTAAGCTCATCAATTAACCACAACCAAAACCCAGCTCAGAAACGATGACTGTGAACCAGCCACGTGGCCACAAACCACCGGGCTGCTGTGCCCAAGTGTGCAGCAAGCCCACACCAGCACCTCGGCGTCCTTCCAGCGCTGCCCCAGAGCTCACACACCATCACAGATGCCTTCTTTTCATATTTCACTTTCTTTTTTTTTTAAGCTCAGACCTGACCCATGCATTAGAAAAGCCCAGGGATGTCACCGAAAGGACACGCACAGATAAAAGGCAGTGCTGACACTGTAATATCTCTGAGTTATTCCTATACCACTCTGAGTTTAAAAGAAACATCTGTTAGCAAGGTATTTGGACTATGAATCCATCAAAATTGGTGAAATATTGCTATCGCCATTTCAAATGTATCACACTGTGTGTTATTCTTAACAAGGGAAAACAATTTGGGGAGTAGCTGCTGTGCAACTTTTTAAAGTTAAATAACATTTTCATTGAAAATACTCCAGTCTATAAACAAAGTTTACACGAGGGCCTGTATAGCTCTGCTCTTAAAACAGACCTCTGGATTGGGAAAGGCAACAGGCTCTCTCTTTGTCTAAAGACCCCACTCAGATTTTGTGCTGGAAATGTTTGTCCCTGAGGAATTCAGTCCCACGGCATCCAGTGCCTGCTCTCTCCTAAGCCATCCCATGGAACAGAGACCCCCAAAATTGCTTATGTAAGGCTGGTTAACCGTGCCCTGTGAGGAGGTGGCCAGCTGGGGCTGGAGAGCCAGGGCAGAGCAGTGTGGTTTGGGCTCTCGTAGGAGGCAGGAGCGTATTTGAGTAGCTCCCTGGTTGCTAAGAAGTGTTAGTCATGGGGAAAGCTGTAGTATTTATTCCGTAAAATGTAAATACATAACCCAAACCACAAAGGAATAACCATGGATGGAAATAGTGTAGCGTTTACTGAGGGAGCTGAGCTGCCTTTCTACAGGAGCTGCATTTCCTCAGCCCCATGGAGTGTAATTCACCTTGAGCGAAGCTTCTGCTCCAGCCCGTGGAGTTACACATCGGCTGAACTCAGTCCAGGCACACTAAACAACCCAGTGTGTTATATATTCCAACCAAAAAAGTGATGCCAAAATGGAGCTAAAAATACAAATGTGGAAGGTTTGAAAAGCAAACACTGCTTGATTCAGTGGTAGATGCAACTTTAAAGATCCAGCATGTCAAAAATAGAGAACATTGTGCTCAATGCAAGGCTCACCACCCCCTGATGACAGGGGTGAGGGTGGGATTGGTGGGGTTCTTGCCTGTGACCCAGTCCCAGCCTTACTCGGGGTTCTGCTGCCAGGTTTTTATTTCTCTGTGCTCTGTGAAAAACCTGGGAATCTCTGCACCTGGACCAGCAAGACCATTGGTCACCTCTGGAAGAAAAGAACCAGATCCCTGGGGACTCACCCTGCAAAGAATGGCCAGACAAAGAGGTGATTCACCATGTGCAGACCTTGGCTGTGACAGAAGACTTTGTGGTAGCAAGAAGTCTTGGGAGCTGGCAGGTCTCCTGGAGCCCCAGCACCCAGCTCTGCTCACAGAGGTCACAGATGAGGGGCAATTATTTGCTCACTTTTGTTCCAACCCAGTGATCGTGGATTTGCCCAGATGTGCTCCTGATAAAATCCCAGCCACTCACACCTGACCCATTTCCAGGTTTTGTGTGCTCAGGACCTACCAACAAGCACTGCAGGTCGATGTTCAGCACCTCTAGAAATTAGGCCAGCTCTGTTTTCAAGGCAAACTTCTCCTCTAATGGCAGAATTTCAGGAGATGCCTCTGGACACCAACCTTCCCAAACCAGTTCTTGCATCCTATGTTGTTTTTAGAGCTGCTGCACCTTTTTGGGCTCTAAAGTTTGCAAACAACCCACCTTGAGGAGAAAAAAAAAGAACTTGCCTCATCAGATTTGTGCTTGAGCAGAAACAACCTAAAACCATAAATAAATAAATAAAGGCATATGGCAGAGACGTTTTAATGACATGAATTACAGAAGGAGATGTCCATAAGTGTGCTCAGATCAAGTCCCTCCTACCCTTTCCTTTCAACTGCCTCAGCCTGTCAATTAAAACAAAGGGAACTGAGCAAACAACTCCAAGGGATTACATTTTCCAAAGTAGCTCTTCACTAAAGAGCTGGACTGCAACTGGTAAAAACAAGTGCAGCTGCTTGAATGGTGAAAGGAACATTTTTTACAACCACTCTGAGATTTTCATGATTTCTCTGAGTGCTTCAGAGCTGGCCTGTTCTACCAGAATTTTCTACCTCCTCCTGAATAAATAAATTCATACTTCTAAAACACAAGACTGGGCCCAGCTTGGACTCTATTTCTGCTTTACATTAGAGTGTCTCTGCTGAGGTGTCAGGACCACGTCTAGAACCACTCCTGAGCTAAGAGGAGAATCAGGTTCAGCATTGCTGTTTTATTCCAAACAGCCTTTCTTTTTTACCAATCCCTACAAAAACACTGTGTGGGAACATTAAAATAACGTAGTTCTAAAAAGACAGTCTTTGGTAATCAGATACATGGCAGCTGAAACAGTAGGATTGTCTGCTCTTTTCTATTTTTAAGCTTCCAAGGATGATTTTTATTTGTTTGAGAATGCTATTAAAAGGTTGACAGTGCCACACAGGGAGAATCTTAAGTTGCTGTTGCTGGACTTGTTCACTTTGTCACTACTCAAAGATCCCCAAGACTGAGCAAGGCTAGAAATGTTCATACAGACAGTGCTTGTCTTCTGTTGTGAGGCTGTGAGGTCTCTGCTGACAAATATTGTTCCTTTAGAGATGCTGGTGCCTCAAAACCAGGAGGTCTGGGTCTTTCAGACCAGACCTTTTTCAGGTTGGACATCAGGAGGAACTCCTTCATGGAAAGGGTGGTTAGACACTGGAATGGGCTGCCCAGGGAGCTGATGGAGATGTTCAAGAAATGACTTGGTGCTCTGGTCTAGTTGACAAGGTGGTGGTGGGTTAAAAGTTTGACCTGATGACCTTGGAGGTCCATTCCAGCCTTAATGATTCTGTGATTCTATGACTAGGGAAGTGCTTCAGAACATGAGGCATGAAGTAAAGGTAGAGCCATTGTAAAGGTCTGCTAAAATTCTTCAGAACTGTGTTAGAAACACGTCTGATGTAACATTGGTGTTATGGTTTCACCTAGATGGGCCTGGGTCTGAGTTTTTTGGGGTTCAGCCTGGGCCTGGGGGCTGTCAGCTGATCTGGGC
>JAWWEV010000167.1:61437815-61451529 GCA_035583235.1 Hafferia zeledoni | reverse complement strand
TAAAGGGACTGGAGTTGGCCCAAGGGTTGGACTTGATGATCTCAGAGGTCTTTTCCAACCCAATCCATTCTATGATGCTATTTGCAGAAAGCTCATCTGAGAGGAACACACTGCAGGTGGTGCTCCTCCTCCCTCTGGGATGTGCCCCCCGTGTGCAGCCACGTGAGTGAAAAGAAGGACCCAAACAACCTTTGGTTCTGCTTCAGCACTGAGTAGATACTACCAAAGAACTGCAACATGCAAAGCTACTCCTGTGTGTTTCTACTCACACAGTGGGGACTCTGCCATGACCAGTATAAGCTCTGGGATACACCCTCAAAGTTAAAACCAACAGCTGTGTGCTGGCTTATCTACACTGCAGATATCTGGGCTTTAAAAATCACATTTGGGCTTTCTATAGTTGACAAAGTTACTCTGGAGTTTTAAGATCTTTGGTGGCTGAAGTTGTATAGAATCATAGAATCCCAGAATGGTTTGGGTTGGAAGGGCCTTAAGGACCACCTGGTTCCAACCCCCTGCCACGGTCAGGGAACCTGTACCTGCCAAGCCTGTGCATGTATCAGAGTATCTCTGTCCACATCTCCATTCAAAGTTAGTATCTGTCAACAGAGTCTGCTTGAAAAAAAGAAAAACAACCCAAAGACTTCAGCTTGCTCTACTACACCTAAAGGAATTATTTAAAGCTGGAGCTACTCAAGAAATTATTTGTTTCCCTACGAAAAATTCATTAGGAAAATTAAAAATAAAACCCCTTTTCTTTAACATTTTCCTACTTTCTGTTTTAAAATGAAGAAGTGTCTTTTCTTGAACTGCTTTTGTTGTGATTTGGCAGCCACTGAACCATTTGAGAACTCTTGCAGCAGAAAATGATCCGTCCAGCTCTTTGGAGAACATCAATCCTGTGAAGATTTGAGTCCTTGCTTATTTTAATACAACTCCCAAAGCAAACCCTCTCTGCAGAACAAGGTTTGAAACGCTGGACTTGGCAAAAAACTCCATGTGACATATCTGAAGGAAACTTCAAAACCTTGCTTTAGTAATGAAATGGACTTATTTTAACTTCTCAGTAAGTTGCTTTATATAGCAAAGGAAGCAGCTGTGGGATTACTGGGAATGCTACACACGATCTGTAGCTGAGCACCACTTGACCCGAGCCAGACGTGGCCCCAGGCACTGTTTGCTGCTCCTTCATTCACCCCAAGAAAAGCAGAGCCATTCTCCTCCTTATTTCTGTCTGCACTTGAAGAATAAGGAGTTTAGGACAATTTAAGACCACCTCCTTAGGCTTGAGCAAAGTCCCAGTTACTCCTTGCTGGATGGAGGGGTTTTAAAGACAAGGGGCTTTAAGGAAAAATTAATGAACAGACTGAAAGAGAAAAATTCAAGCGAATTAGTGGCAGGACAGCCTTGCAAGTCAACAAGGATCCTCCAGAATTCTGCAGGAGGAAGCCCAAATTCTTGCTCCAAAATGATGCCCTGATTTCACAGGTATCAAACCCACCCTGGTGAGCTCTGACCTTCTCCAGACTCTTGGCATGAGGGGTTAGACCCATAACCCCACTTAACCATCTGGCTAATAAATTAAAAAGAGGAGGTGAATGATTTACACTCAGGAGTAATGTTGAACCACTTCACTATCACTCAACTCCAGTTCCTGCTCTACAGGAGACAGTGACAATGCCACAGGAATGGAAACTCCAGCTCCTGACAATTATTTTTACTCTGTTCTTTCAGACTTTCAGAGTTTTTGCTGTGCTACCTGTGACTAAAACATCATATAAGGCTTTACTGAGGAGACAAAATAAGAGAAGGGCCTCAGACACATGGTAATCAAAGGCAGCTGCATGCAAGACATTATACTCAAGCTCTAAGAATAACCATTAATTGCTTGTGGGGGTCAAATAATTAGATCCCATGAAAAATTAATATCTAAATGAAGACTAATGAGAGGCTGGTTAAGTGTAGCAGACAAAATAAATAACAGTGAGGGAGAAAAATTTAGGAGCCTGATTCTCAATACCTGGGGTACCCAAAAGTGATAGTGAAGCTGAGAGTGTGAAGTCTGATCCTTCAGGCAGGGCTGGGGGTGTTTATCAGTTCAGTTCATGGGTCACCTTCATGTTATTTAAGGGTGTCTGGAAAAGCCTGTGCTGTTAGTGAAGTGGAAAGGGCAGCAGGACCACTGAGGTGAATCAGAGTCTTACCCTGGGAGGACTCTGGAACAAGTTAGCAGGACAAAATACGGAAAAGGAAATTTTTTTCTGCCAATATTGTGCACATGTCCCAGAGATGCATCTCTGAAAACAAAGAGGGCAGTGCTTTGAGCAGACTGTCTTCAGCTCATCCATTTGTTTTGCTCCCCTTACAGTTCATGTTGTCTTCCCATCCAGGCTGGAGGCACCTCTGCACAACTCATGGCCCAAAGAATAATCTCAATCCATCCACAGGAGTCTAAGCAAAGCAGAGAAAAACCAGCTAGAGCTCACCCAGCCCCTGGGCCCATGTCTTTGCACAGGCTGCAGTTGGGGTTAGGTCATAGTGATAAAGTCAAATTGATAAACTTGGTAGTCAAGACAAATTTGAAGCTCCCAACCCACCAAGCTCTCAAAAGAAAGGCAGAAGGGATCTGAGCTTATTGTAAGGGGGACAACTCTTCCCCTTCTATGCTGCAGTAAAATACAGGGGAAAATATCCCATCCCACAAACTGCTGTTACTGCTGCCAACAGCTGGTACAGCAGCAAATACAAGACTGCACTTCTTGATCTCTGGGTAGCAATTAGACCCAGAAGGTGGTCTCATGTTTTGCCCTTCCCACCCCAGCACTGAGGCAGCAGCAGCTCAGCAGCCCCAGAGTGTCTCACTGAGCAGCACTTTGCTCTTTGGGGGCTGATGGTACCACAACACCACAGGATGGGCAACAGCCTCCTCTCCATGTGTGTGTGTTGGGATCTGCCAGCCACCTGTCTGGGAGGGAGAGGGACAGATAATCTGGGATCAAGCAACTCTCAGTGAGATCTTGCTCTTCCACAGGGAAGTATGAAGCCAGTCAGGGAATTTGTTCTTCTCATGGAATCTTCTCATTTCAGTTCTGCCGTTTGGTCTGTCAAACAGGGAATGGGTAATGGATGGGTAATCCCCAAGGAGCACCAGCCAAGTTCCCAGACTTATTTCTCAAATGCTTTGCATTTCACTGTGCAAGTTGGAACACCAGCAAAACGACCTTTCTTGGTAGCTGTTCTTCTATTCCTGGAACTTGGCAAAGGGACACTCAGTGATGCTGGAGATGCTCTGGTGTTCCACAGGCTGACAGGCAATGCAAAACCTTGGGGAAAATGCAGCAAATGCAAGGCCAAGAGAGAACATTTCTGGCCATGAAGATCAACCCTAACCTTTGTAAAATGCCTGTCCATGACAGTACTTTTGTTATTACCAACTCTAGCCCTGCTGGTCCTGTTGAGCTGAGAACTGGTTCTGATTCATATTTTATCTGTGTTGTTCTGCATCACAAACCTCCATCCTTTTGCCTAGTGCTCCAGTGAGGAACTTAACTCTAGTATTTCACAATTAATCCATTGTATGTGGGATCCTCTATTCATCTGGAATCACATGGTAAAACACAAAATGTCAATACCTTGCACTCAGATTTTGGTGTTTGTTGAAGTTTTCCAGAGTATTGCATAAATATATTTGAGTTATGGTTTGATTTGAGGTGAGTCCTGTATCTGTAGATCCAAGTATTTGTATTTACTGTGAACTTTGAGGCATCTGATGGAGTTGCTGTTTCTCATGCAGTGACTGGAGCTATAAAAGTAAAAGGCTCTTTCCAAAACTCCTACAATTTGACTCCTTCTCTGAAGTCACATCAGTACATGTATTGTTAAACATTTCATTTCTGGGCACTGCCTTCTAAGAAATGACCCTTGTGGTCCCTTCCAACTCAGGATATTCTATGATTCTATGAAAACATTCACTTAAAAGACTGAAAAGCAAAAAATAATATAATCAAGTTAAAGACCTTTGTTTGAACATAATCTTTCTGTGCTGAGGAACTGTATTTGAAATGAAATTTTTAACTCAAGCACTACTAATTAAGGAAAGCAGGTATCTCACTACAGCTCCTTTGAGTTGTGTCTCATGGTGGGGTCTTTAGTTACAGCATCATTTCAGACCATTTTTAGAGATCTCATTCACGCAGAGCACAGTGTTGAATGATTGAGCAGCTACTCAATATTTTGCCCCTCTCTCACTGCACACTGTCCTTACACCTCCTTTTGCAACCCAAATCCTGCTCTGAAGGCAGGATTAATAACTTCTCTTTAGGTTTTCCTAAGGAGCATTCCAGTGGAGGATATGAGTGCTTGCCCAATAGTAATCAATTCCCACTGACCCTGCAAAATGGAAAGCTGAATCACTTCCCACCTCACAGGCTGGGACCTGAGGCACAGACAAGAGGTGAAAAGTGCCCATTAATTTTCAGAGCCCAATTCGATGTGCCTTGGGCATGATTATTCATGGCACTTAGCATTAGATACTACTTTATACATCCAAGATCCTGCTCTTGTTGCACAAGGTGGCTGCTGATGGTCCTATGCACTTCATGTCAGATTTGTAGGATCCCAAGGCAGGGACATGGAGGGTGAGCAGCAAAGAGTGACCCCCAGAAAATATCCAGTTAAGGGATGGATGGTCCCACCCAGGGACTCAGAGGCCCCATTTTCCAAGGCAACATGACAGCACCTTCTTTTTGGGACCATCCTGCTGGTCATTCATCACACCATTCCCAGTGGCTGCACCAGCAGAGACAGGAATCTTGCAGATAACAACCACATGAGTGGGAGAATGGGATTGTTCATCCAGACATTTCTCCCATTTCCAAAACAAGGCAGTGGTTCAAGGGCAAAAAAGCTTGTGGAGCTAAAATTACAGGTCTCTATCCCATTGCAGGGGAGCACATCAAGGGCAGCTTTATGCTGATATTTCCTTCACAGTTTGGAGAGTTGGTAGAAGGAAAATTTTGGGTTGGCCCTTCAGATTTGCAGTAGAACATGCTCAGTTTTCCAAGGGGATGGGTTTGTGGGTAGGTTATCACAGAATATGCTGAGTTGGAAGGGACCAACAAGGATCACCAAGTCCAACCCTCAGCCCTGCACAGGACCATCCCCAAGAGTCACACCCTGAGCCTGAGAGTGTTGTTCAAACACTTCTTGAGCTCTGTCAGCCTTGTTGGGACTGTTCAGACAGACACAGTCCCGAGGCTGCTGAGCAGCTGTGCAGCTGGGCTTGTGCCAGTGCCCACTGAGGAAAAGCCTTGTCTGAGATGATCCATTTCTAGCTGAGTCTTAAAAACTTCCCCCTTCACCAGCAGCCTGTTTCAGTCCTGCATTTGCCAGGAAAAAGTTTCCTTAATGTCCAATGTGAACCTTCCACACTGCAATCCATGGCCTCTGCCCCTTATTGAATCATCTGCCACTACCAAGGAGAGTTTGATCCCATCATCTTTGTAGCTGCTCTTCAAACAGTTGTTAAATCTCTCTTCACTTGGCCTGAACCCTGAAGGAAGCCAGGACTTTCTGTCCATTCTTCAGGGCCCAGATACACCCTTGGCCCAGAACAGGGCTCTGAATCTTTCAGAGTTAAGGCCAAGCACCTGTACAACCATCCCAGACCTCCCATGAGAACCACAGGCTGAGCTTTCCCTTCCATGTAGGCAGCTGGGGAGGGTTGTTGACCTCTTTGATATGGACTGGGGACACAGCCAGAGTCGGCATCAACAGAGGAAAATCCACATCAGGGGTTTTTTTGAGAGCAGAAAAGGCAAAAATAGTCTTTGATGTGTAACTTCAGTGCTGTTCTGTGCTGTAAGGCCTCTGGGACAGGGAGAGGGATGGAGGCACCTTGAGTGGGTTACCAGGACAATGGGCCAGTAGAGGCACCATCCTGTTAACCCTGAGAAACTTAAAAAAACCCCAAAAAAGCTGCTTTCTCTGGATGCCATTACATCCTGGGAAACTAAGCAGAGGCACCCAGGCAGGGAGGGAGTTTAGAGCAGGTACAACAAGAGACAAGGCCGGGCTGGCTGGGGCTGTTAACCTCTGACAGCCAGCCTGTAACATACCTGACACAGAAAACAAACCAGGTGGTGCCACTGCTGGGCAAACACAGACACAGTGGGGGACTGGGAGTGCAGGAGGGGGAGAGAGGGAAAACATGAGCAGGGGAAAACCGAGAGGGCAGGAGTCGTTAACCCCTGATAGCAAGTATAAAGTATTCTACTCCCCACCCCATTCATTAGAGCGTCAGCTCCAGCAGGACTGCAGCCATCCCCGCACATAAATCCAGCAAGTTTCTCTTTTCAAAAGGCCAGACAGTGTCTTTGCCACGGCAATCCAGCTGTCTGGCTGCCTGCCCTGCACCAGGACTGCCAGAGCTCAGCTGTCACACAGGAGGGCACCTCTCCCTGCACCCTCTGCATCCTCACAGCCCAGGGGTGTCCCCAGGGCCTGCCATGGTCCTGTCCTTCCAGTTGGGAATGCCAGTCCATGGGCAGGAGCAGCTCGTGCCCACCTGGCAGAGATCACAAGGAAGCACAAGCTCTGTAGCATAAGCAAAGCACTAATCCACAGCAGCTCAGAAGAGATCCAGAGCAACTTCTGGATGACCAATTTCATTGAACATCCAGTATCAGGCCATCCAGTACTCAAAGAGGTGTATGAAAAAGAAGGGAGAGTGACTTCTTGTACAGATAATGACAGGACTAGGGAATGGCCAGTGCTGATAGGGCTGGTGATGGAGGGAACGGTTTTAAACAAAAAAAAGGAGAGATTTAGATTAGATGGTAGGGAGAAATTCTTCCCTGTGGGGGTGGTGGGACACTGGCACAGGTTGCCCAGAGAAGCTGTGGCTGCCCCATCCCTGGAAGTGGCCAAGGCCAGGTTGGACAGGGCTTGGAGCAACCTGGGCTGGTGGGAGGTGTCCCTGCCCATGGCAGGGAGTGGAATGAGATGAGTTTTAAGGTCAATTCCAACCCAAATCTTTCCATGACTCTGTGATTCTATTATCAGGGCTTCAGCATAGTCCTCTCAGGAAAAAAAGGAACTCTGATCCCCTCTGCAGAGCCACATCCTTCACAACACTAAGGAACAAATCTCTGTTATAACCCACGCTTAGATCAGGGTACAATGTTGAGAGAAGGGGATTATGCTGAATAACTTCCATCTGCTGCTGGTTTGGGGCTTATCTCTGCACTTCCAGCCTGAGGGGACACACTGTGCCCCCACCCTGCCCCATTTCTGAAAGTTGCTCAAACCAGCACCCATCCATACAAAGCTTTGGGAAATGCAGGAAGAAGTTCTGTCCTCGAAATCTTACCTGAATTCAGCCTAAAAACACAGCGATTCCAATAAAAGAACCGGGGCACAAATTCAAGCTATTTTTAACACATCTGTCTACAGTTAAACAACATTGTTTTTCTTTGTGAGAACTCAGTAACATCAGGAAAGTTGGAGAGCCTTCCTAGGGCTGAGGTATTACAGGGCATCTTGTGTACCTTGGCATTGTGTGGCTTTCCAGGCCATCATTTTAGCACTTCACAAATCAGGCTTTATGGACATTCTTCTATCATAAATCCATCTCAAAGCAAACACAGAAAGTACAAGTTGCACGTAGCCAGGTGAACTGCAGGGAAGATCACCAACAAGCAGAACAGCTTTAAAATGTATGAACCATAAAGCATTTTCGGGTGTTTTATGATGGCAACATTTCTTTTAGGGCCTGATCCAGCCTCCTTTGAAGTCAAATGGAGTCTTTCCATTGACATCAGAGGGTGTGGGATTTGTCTCACAGCAACTTATACCAATGAGAACAATATTTTGCTCTGAAGTCATCACTTTCTGCCATGGATGTTTTGCAAACATCTCGTCACCTGACAATACACCCTGAAGGTACTGACAGTCCGTGTGTTTTCATTATTTCAAAATGAGACTTGGTGACGGGCTCAGCTGTTTAGGGAAGGTAATATTTTTCCTACCATAAAGTAAATTAGCAAAATCTTCTTCGAGCTGTAACTGAAACATAAGGGCACAGCTGCCCTGGAGGAGTCCAAGGGCTCTCAATGTAAACTCCACTGATATCACCACCATCAGAAGGTCATAAAATTGATTGATTATAAATACAGTCCCCATTTGTTTACAGCCCGCATTTTTGGGTCCCGGGTAATTAGCACATTAACCATCTCTCAAAGTGAGCTCTTACAGGTGCCGCTCCGAGTGGGAACCGCTCCAGAGCGGAGCCCGATTCTCCTCCAGCCATCGCAGGATGGGGATGCATCGGCACGGAGGGCAGAAATGTCAGTTCTGTAAGTGTTTAGCTACTTGATCACACATCCCCAGGAGCCGAGGGCGTCAGGGGGCATTAAAATGACCTGTTAATTTCCTTCAGAGGTAAAGGAGCACCCAAAAAATGAGAGACATGTCAGCAATGTGCGGGAGATCTCTTGGAGAAGCCTGAGGCGGAGCGGAGTCTTTTAAGATTCTTTTCCCTCCGCACAAGCCAACAAAGGAAGATAAAGATCACCCTATTTGTGGTAACTGGTACTTAGTTCCTTTTAGTTACACTTAAAATAAACTCTGTTTGAGTTCTCCGAAGGTTTCAGCCTTCAGACAGGCCACTACCGAGCTGTAAACCAGCCACCTTCCTCCCAGCCCCTCTTGGCTCCAAGTTCACGACTGCTCCGAGCTCAGGACATTAAACTTTAAAGTCACGTTTTATTTGTACAGCTGGATGCATCAGGTTTGTGCTTATTGTCTAATTAGCCAACTAAACCACTTTGGAAAGGGTTTTAATGCTTTACCCCCAGTGAGATCTCTGTAGTGAGTGTGTGTTGAAATGCTAATGGAGACAAAGAATTCCTTTTTGTAGGAATTTGCAGTATTTGGGATACATCTCGTGGGCCAAATCTTCAGCCGCTGTGGCTGGGCTGGAGCGAGGCAGGTTATTCCCAATTACAGACTCTTGAAATTTAACAGAGTGCCAGAGAGGTTATTCATTAATATTCTTGGGTTAGGATAGTTTAAAACTCTATGGCTAATTTCCAGATTTTTTCCTATCCTCCACAGAATTTTGTTAGAAATGCCTCCTGTAGCTGGGCCAAGTTGGGAGCTACAGGATTCACCAACCAACTATTAAAGTATGTAATATCTGCCCTGGCATTTACACAGTTTTACAGGTTAATTCTTTCAAAACATTTCCACTGGCATCACTTGCTGCAGAAGTAATTTAGAAATCTCATACCAGCATTTTTTTCATCCACGAAACATGAGTGGCAAGTGAGCAAAGTCGCTGGCACAGCTGGTATTATCTGTGCCATAAAAAGGAGATCTTGCTTTCCTTCTGGGGGTATTTCTGTCAATGCTAACAGTGCTCTTAATTGGAAATATTTTGAAGAAGAACTGCTTGTTCTGATGTGTTTGAAAAGCTACAGCCAAAAGCAACCCGAGCAGTGCCTCTAAACACACAACACTGGTAGTAAATAATGCTAATAACCCTTAATTACGGGTCTTATTTAATTCCTGTTTCCAAGTGCCATGAATATAAGGGGCTAAATGATAGCAAATTAGCTTTAAAAATGTTAATGGAAAGTTGTTAGTGCTGAAGGCTGTTTTTAGCCCTTCTGGCAGGAGGGGAACTTCTCCATTAAGATGCCTCTCCAGCCCAGTTGAATCCACAGGTCACCCATTCACTTTTTAGACCCTCACCCCTCCACGCACCCAGAGACTCGTTTTCAATGCAAGGCAAGAACGTTTTAGTCCCTTTACTCCTCGGGTGTGTTTCATTTATGGTTGGTTTCGATGATCTTGAAGGTCTTTTCCAACCTAAATGAACCAGTGATTATTCATTTTGGAAGACTGAACATTCCTTATACAGTTGCTTGACTTTGCACTGACTCTACACCCCTCAGTACACAAAGCCCCAACCCCTGAGCTTGTTTTGAGCTCAAGGAGGCAAAATTTCCCCTTAAAGCTTATCCAAAGAGACATGACAAACACTACAGGTGCAGAATACTCTGCAGTGCTCCCTCCTCTGAAGGATTTACTGTTTCACAGCATTCCTGCATCCCAGGCATGGCACCTCCTTATAAAACTGTCTCATGGCCCAACTACAGAAGAGAAGCTCAAGCAAATTATTCAATTTCCAGCATTTGGGATTTTTATACTCGAGCCAGTTGCCCATCTAAGCCCATAAACAGAACTTCAGTGGCAAATGTTCCCTGGTCAGATGGGGTTCCTGTAGTGGGGATGACCCAGGAACGTGAGCACAGCAATTTTTCAGGCTGCAAGTGAGAATCTTTACTGAACCAAATGGTACAAAGGGCAAAAATTAACCATGGAATATCATGAGATGGAAGAGAACCACATGGATCATCCAGTCCAACTCCTGGCCCTACACAGACACCCCCAAGAAGCCCAAAATGTGCCTTGTCCAAACACTCCTGGAGCTCTGGCAGCCTCGGGGCTGTGCCCACTGCCCTCTGGGGGAAGAAAACCTTGTGAAGAGGAAGGGCTTTTGCTCCTAAAGCTTTCAATCCCCCCACCAGCATCACCTGCATCACCTGTGCTAACATTGTCTCCCCTTCCAAACTGAGCTTCAAATTTGATCTTTGCAAACACTAAGCAAAACAGGAGCTAAGAGATAAAAAAACCCCCAAACTTACCTTTGCAAAAAACCCAGATCATATCTGCAATTTCTCCCAGAATCTCTCCAGCTGTCCTGTGTTTTGCTGCCATCCCCCACCCTCAGTTTTTATCACGCTGCTGTCCTGCTGCACTTTGAAGCTGGATGATCACTTAATATAAATTGTCACCTGCACCGAAGTCATTGAGTCGAGCTGGTTTAGAGCAGTTAAGGATCTTGTTCCTGACAGCTCGGCTTTGGCAAAGAAAGGGCTGAACTGTGTTTTGCAAACAAGCAATGCAGTGAACTTCATTCTTTTTCTCTGTTCATGAACCAACATTGAGTTGGTAAGAGATATTTGTTATTCAAGTGCTTGCTGGACAGCTTGGATCAACAATGGCTCATTCCAGAAACAGTTCATTTCAATTTCTTGCTGCTCATGGGGTGAGAACTGTCACCTAAATCAGATGGAGCTGATTCTAATCTTTGAGGGGATGAGTAAGCCTTTTAAAAATAGGAGAACAAAGGCTGATGAAGAACAAATATTCTTGATCACATGTAAATGCGAGTACACATACAAAGGACAACCAATTCCCAAACTAGCATGTAAATAAAAATCTTTCTAGTCATGCACAGAGTTATATCAAGGACACCAACAGATTCAGTCTGGCAACCATAGCTGGACTAAAAAGTATCAATGTTGGAGGGATTGTTATAGCCACTCTAATTAAACTTCTGTCCCCAAACCAGTGTCATTTCAACCTCTAATTCCTACACTGGCTCCATTACACTGAGGCTGAATTAGGGTCTCCTCCCTGCACAGATATTGAGGCTTTCAGCATTCAAGACAACCTTAGTAAAATGCAGCAATGCTTAATTACTCAGTGTTGCTATTTGATCACATTTTCCTGTCCAGAAATTATCATCCTCAGGTTCCCACCTATCAGTTCATGTTATTTCTTTCCCTGCTGGATGAAAAGTCACTGCTGATACCTTTTTGTGATGGACACACTGCAGTCAAGGACACTCTTCACCTTCTCTTTCAACACTCAAGTGACTGTCTCTCAGTGCTCAACCAGCACCTTTCTCTCAACATTGGAGAGCTGAGGTGAACTTAAGGAAAAATGGCAAATAAAGGTTGAACTTCCTATGAATTTCTTAGGGAGCAAAAGGATGAGAACATCAGGATGCTCATACACTGTGCAGTGCTGTGTGTGCAGGGTTTGCTCACAGGCAGGAAAACAAGGGATTTTTCACAGCTCTGCCACTTTAATTACCTTATTAAAATGTCTCTTCAGATCCTGCAGCCTCCCTTACTACTCTGTGTTGCTCCTCTGCTGACACCAGGCTCAGGACAGTCTCCTTGGCTCGAGTGTGTGCACGGCCAGCCAAGCCAAACTGACTTCAGAACATTTTATGAAAATGTTAGTATTGCTTTGTTGCATTACCAGGCAGATGTGAAGCTGTTCCCACCTGGGTTTCGACATCCCAGCCCTGGTGCATCCTCCTTACACTGCACTGGTAGGGTGATGTTATTGCAAACAAGAGTTCCCACATGCCATGGCTGCAGCTCTCACCTCATCACGAGCCAGAGGAAGGAACAAGGAAAAGTACTAAAAGAAGAAACTAAGAGTGAGCTGGAATTAATTTCACTGAAATAAATATTTTTGTAAAATCAGCTGTACAAGCTAAACTGTTACTGCATCACCCAGGAATGAAGGTTCACTTCTCCAAGTGGCAGATCTTTTCTGTGGGTTGTTCTGAGCCCATCATGATGCTACATCCTCACCCCACCTTCTCTGGAAGTAAGGGGTAACATAAGTAATTTATTCTACAGCTTGAGACAGATGTAAAAGCTCCTGAGCACTAGGTTAGCTCAAAAGTAGAGATCAAGGTTTCATAAATGGCTTATCAGATACAAAGACAAATTTTATCCTCAGAAAACCACAGGATGTTCAAAATCTGCTTTGAATTCCATGGTAAGTACCTCACTTAAACTGCCAGAATTAACAGAATTTACCAAATAATTAATCACAGAATGGGTTGGGAAGGACCTTAAATATCATCTAAAACCAATCCCTGCTATGGGCAGGGATGCCACTCACTAGATCAGGTGGCTCAGGATCCCATCCAAATTCCCTTCTCACTAACATGTGAAACCAGGACCTGCTCCTAAAGAGGCCATTTCAGATGGTGTAAATCAGATTATCTGCACAGATACCAAAGGGCCACAGCAGTTTCTAGCCCTGGAGGATGTGCCCTGTGCAGGCTCAGGGAGCTCCTGCAGAGCTCTCACACAGAACAGCAGTGCTGTATAATATCCAGATTCCAGAGAGCCACCTGGGAATTCCCCACTGTGCCCCTCAACCACAAAGGTTACCCTGTCTTGGCCTAATTTAGCCAGTTGTGGTCTCCCCCGTGCAGGGAGAGGACATCCTTCTAAAGACATCAGTGACTCACCCCCAGCCAGAACCTACAATGGTTGAGAAAATTTGTTGTTTATGTCAGGGGAAGCCAATAAAGTTTTGCCAAGTGCTTCCTTTGGTAACATCTTATACATTTTAATGTCACAGCTGCTGCCAAGCCACTGGGCTGTAATGTCCTCATAATGAGGTAGGGCTAAATAATCCAAATCACAAGCGTGCCCTTGAGCTGACCAAAAGACCTCACTGTCCCTCCCTCAGGCATCCCAGTCCTCTGCATGTGTCCCCACAACTGATCCATGTGCATCCAGCTCTGGACAAACACATTCCAGTGAGTGGTAGGATCAGGCTCTTCTCAGGAGAGAAGTCTGGAAAAAGTAGAGGATCTGGCAGTTTTAATTCCCAGGTCTGTTCTTCCTACATTTTTCAATTTAAAAAGAAAAACAACTGAAAATAATTATTGGCTTCAAGATAGAAAGGAAAGAAATGAGATTTTCCTGGGCATACACTATCACAGCCTCGCAGGAGTATTAAACAAACAATCTGCACTCAGCAACAGGACAAGGGGGCACGATGGGCTCAAGCTCTGCCAGGGGAAATTGAAGTTGGAGAGCAGAAAAAA
>JAWWEV010000167.1:61396571-61437715 GCA_035583235.1 Hafferia zeledoni | reverse complement strand
AGGGACTGGAGTTGGCCCAAGGGTTGGACTTGATGATCTCGGAGGTCTTTTCCAACCCAATCCATTCTATGATTCTAGAAGGGAGAGCACCCAGTGGTGCCCCCGGGAGAGGAAAATGTCACTCCCTTAGCGCTGCTGTTTTGTGCTTCATTATCTTGATCATCTCTCCAGGTGAGTCATCAGTGTGAGTCCCACAACATCACATTGTTTCTCAAATTGCTCACTTAGATCTGCATCTTTATCAGCATCGTGACTCTGTCAGGGCCCTGAGGGCACCCATGGCCCAGGCTGGTTCCCCCCATACCCCTGCCCCGGAGCTCAGCCCAAGGCCATCACTCCCAGCCTGAGCTGAGCCTGCAGGTTCGAGCCATCCTAATCAGAAAAGAGCTCACGTTGCTCCTCCTGCCACCAATCTGAGCACTGGAGCAGGTGGGACACGTGGGGCAGGTGGCTAGGGGAAGGTGAGGAGATGATGGTGCTCATGGGGCAGCTCAGTCCATCCCAACCCCTGGAGCACCAGATTTCAGGGTGGGGAAAATCACATCTGGAGTTTCCAGACTGTGGCATTTCCCACACAGGTAGAAAAACAGATCTAGGAAACTTATTCTAGGTTAAAACACTTAACTTGAAACACAGATTAATTTGGGGGATTCATCTCCCAGGAATGCCTTTTGTCACTACTCCAACTTTCACCAAAATCTCATAGAAGATCATCCATGAGAAAGAGCTTCTTGCACCAATCTCACCTTGGAAACATCAGAAAAGCAATTAGAATTATAGAAAAACCAGCACAGACAGCATTTCCCAGACTTGCACATGCACATTCACAACTTGCTTTGACATCAGGCTCGAGTTTCCCCAAAGTCTTTATCGATGTTTCAGGTTTCAATTTTTCATTGCCCACTTTGGGGCCTGACTTTCAAAGAACAAAGAACTTCCTGAAAATCAGTTCCTGACATTATGGGCCAGTTGTTAATTAGGGATGCAGGTGCCTACATGAGGCATCTAATTTGGACATTTTTGCTTCCCCACTCGACTTCCTCCTCTGCCATCAGCTGCGTAATGCAGAGCTGACATGTGCATCACCCAGGAGTTAAAAGTAGTTTCCAAAATGAAAATAAAATTTAGGAAATTATTTACTGGCAAGTGCACTGAAAGCCTGCCTGCTACTGATGTGGACTTATTTGATTTATTTGACTTTTTTGGTGGGCAAGATGAGTTTTGAAAGAGCAACTCCAATTAAAATTGCCTTGGCATTTAAGTGACATTTTGGCAAAACACCATGGAAACATTTGGTCACATCCCCTCAACGCTTAATTTCTTCCTTAAATGTGCTTTTTAATATGTCACAGTTGTTAAATTTGTAACAATAATTCCCTTGAGACTAAACAACAGTGCTTGGTATGTGAAAAATGAACAATACATTTACATCAGTAAACCAAGGGGAAATCTTAAATAAACATATCATTGAGTACCAATAGTCAGAGTGTTACCTTTATGAAATTCAACAATTCTGTGGGCTGATTTCAGTAGCAGGATGTCCTAAATAAACTCAACTAGAACATATGCTGTCATATTCTTTTCAGTTGTGACATAACTACCCAGATTTTCTTATTCTGATGGGTTTATTGCTGTCAGTCAATCACTGTATGGAAAAGGTAACTAAGCACTTACATTCATTTAAAAATTTTCATTATTTTTAAATTAAAAAATTATTTTTAAATTTTAAATTTTTAAATTTTATTTTTAAATTTTAAAATTTTCATTATTTTTAAATTACCAGAAAAATCCTAGAACCAAATCTTCTAATGTATTGTCACTTTAGCTACTTTTGATGGGAGGGAAGAGGAGTTGAGATTTGTATACAAAAAGACTGACATAAGTTCCTGCTAAACCTCGTGTGGAATTTGACTGCACAAACCCTGGGTAAATCAGTGCCCCAGGAAGAAGGAGCTGGGCTGGGCAGGGAGAGCCCAAAGCTGGAGTGTTCCCTGGTGTAGCTGCTTTCTTGGGCTGTGCAATCAAAGCTTCTCCCTGGGACAGTGGAAAGTGTCCCTGTCCATGGCAGGGGATTGGAAAGTGATGGTATTTTAGGTTACTCCAACCCAAACCAATCTGTGTTTCCATGATTTGGTTCTTGCTGCCCCAATTTCCTTGTGTAGGACTGACAGTGCATTATATAAATCTTCAGGACAAATAATTAACAACTTATTTTATTTAAGCATTGAGGACATTTCTAGGTCCTGTGGAAATGCTAAAACTCCTATTAACCTCTTTATTTCCCAACCAATATAAGCAGCTTTCAGTACATCTGCATCTCCCACCAGGACTGAGGGCTGTAGTCCCATCTTAATGGGCTTTCTCCTCTCATACAGAGCAATCACTGTGTGCTCTGATGGCAGCAGGACCATTCAGAATAGGAACTGATCCATCTGCCTTTTAAAAAGTAAAATCAACTCATTTTGGATTCTGGTTTCTAGGGCAGAAATCCCACAGTGCTTTTAGCCTTGAGCATTTACTCAGATGTCCTTTTGGCTTCAGTACGAGCACAAACAGCAGCACAGTTTAACAGACACACCAGTGCTCTGGGACTCAGGAGTTCAGGAACCAGCTTTGCTGCAGACCAGCCCACCTGCTTTACCTCTCAGTGCTCCTGCTCCTCTCCCACTCTGCATCTGCCTTGTCTATTTGAACTGGAGGCTCCTTAATGCAAATACCATCTTCCTGTAACAGTGCTGAGTGCCCAGCACTGGAGCCTTGACCTCTTGTGGGATTATCAAACATCTGTATTATAGAAAATAAGAGCACAGACACAGTCCTTCCCTCTTGGCTTTTCTAATAGATGTGAGTATTTCAGCCACAACCCATCAGCCCTGTGCTCTCCAGCTTTGTTATCTCCAATGACTTACCTGCTAAAGTTGTTCCTTCTGCGCAGCACAAACCTTCCCTGTCCTTAAACCTGTTGCTCTGTGTTATTCCCCAGGACTGCATTTAAAGGATGTTAGTACAGTGGAAAATTCAATCATTCCACACTATTAGAAAATGTGCAGGTCCAACTGCCCTTGCCTTAAGTGCAGGCAATGATGAACACACCTTCTTCCTATGCCCAGCCCATATTTTTTCTCCACTGGCCTTAGCCATGCTCCTCATGGATAGCAGAGGTGGAGAGGAATTCAGGTAGGTGGGATGGTGTTCCCCTGGATCCAGGTCACATTCCAGCCCAGAGACAAATGGATCTCTCCACTGTTGTCCCAGTGTCAGACTCCATTCAGACTGACCTTGTTTGAGAACCACCTGCAGCTTTCCTGTCAGTGCTGGTCTCTTGAGTGAACTCACTTTCATACCCAGTCACACTTCTCTTTATAACACTTTCCCCTCTTTTGCTTGGCCAGTGAGTCCTCATTCCTTGTCCTACTGATGTCCCTCTCCACACACAGTCTTCTGTCCCTGCTTCCTCCTCCCCTTTATGTATTTCATTATTATGAATTATTACCTAATTTCCCATCTCCAGCTCTGTCTGCCCTTTCCCAGCCAACTGGCTCTATTCCATTTCTCGTACCCATCACTCCTTGGCCCCCATCTCTCTCTAAGTCCTATTCTGTTTCCTCATGCTCTTTATTTAGGCACAATCTTGGAAGACTCCTTGCTCCAAGCTTTCCTTTCCCCAGTCCTTTTGCCAGTCCTGGTCTCCACTGAATTTAAGTCATAGATTCCTCCTCTACATTTTCTGTCATTTGATGACTGAGGAAAGAAGAGAAGAGGCAGAACAAGCTCTAAAGCCAACCTGCAGACTGAGGGGAGATCTCACCAGGGTCTGCAGCTTCCTCCTGAGGGGCAGCAGAGGGACAGACACCCATCTCTGCTCTGGAGACCAGGGACAGGATTCAGGGAATGGCTGGAGCTGTGCCAGGGCAGGGTTAGGTTGGATGACAGGAAATGGCTCTTCCCCCAGACGGTGGTGGGCACTGACCAGGCTCCCCAGGGCAGTGGGCACAGTCCCAAGGCTGCCAGAGCTCCAGGAGTGTTTGGACAATGGGACAGGGACAGGGTGGGACTGTTGGGGTGTCTGTGCAGGGCCAAGGTTGGACTGGATGATCCTTGTGGGTCCCTCCCACTCAGGATATTCTATGATTTTATGCATCTCCCTCCCAGAGCAACAACCTCATGAGCTCCTGGAACGCAGTTACACTTGGGACAGGCCAACCCCTTCAGGATTGCAGCTGAACCCGCCCTGAGCACATACAAAGTGAGGTCTTCCAGTCCTGTGATTTGCCAAGGTGCAGGCAGATCTGTATCAGAATAGCAAAAATGCAACATCCCTGGAAGCAGCAGGACAAATACACTGGGGAAAAAATTATGTAAGAAGAGCTTTTTGCTGTTCTTCTGAATGAAATTCCTGCACTCAGTCACCAAAAGAGTACCTGCTGCTTCTGGGCAGATATTTTAAGGCACTTGATTCATTAATTGCACTTCACCTGATAAGTTTCTGGACCAGTACCAAAAATAACTGTATTCTCTGCTCAGACATATTTTGAATGGTGCCATGTGATGGTGGGGGGAAGGGAGAACATGCAATCCTGTAACCTTCAAAGCTCACAGTTCTCATTAACCAGCACTAAATGTCAAAGCCTTTCTAGCTGAACCTGGCAAAGTTATCAAGAGGGTTTCATACTGAGACTCCTACAAGAACAAACCCACTTAATGTTTGCCCACATCACCTCTGCTGGCCACGGATATTGTGAATGTGTCTTTGATCTATTTCTGTGAACATGATAAAAAGCAGCTTGTCCCCAACCAAAGCAACACATTTCTTGACTCGGTGAACTTCCAGTATTCCAGAAACTCTTTACAACAACATGCAGTAACAGGACAAGGGATAATGGATTAAAACAGAAAGAGAGTAGGGTTAGATTAGATATTAGAAAAAAAATTCCTGGCTGTGAGGGTGGGCAGGCCCTGGCACAGGTTGCCCAGAGAAGCTGTGGCTGCCCCATCCCTGGAAGTGTCCAAGGCCAGGTTGGACAGGGCTTGGAGAAACCTGGAATAGTGGAAGGTGCCCTTGCCCATGGCAGGGGGTGGAATGGGATGATCTTTAAGGTCCCTTCCAACACAAGTCATTCCATGATTCTATGGATCTATGAAACCCAACAGCTGCACCAACTTCCTGGGACAGAGAGACACCAGCACTTCTGCTCTACCTATTCTCATGACTGTGGATCACATCTCTAGAAAACAAAGCATCCAAAGAAATCCAGCTGCAACAGCCCAGGTCAAGCAGTTATGAAGGTAGCAAATTCCCCCAGGAGTCAGGCAGACAATGCTCCTGCTCATTAGGGCTGGGTGGGACAGAAGAAATGGGAATAGACATTTCCCTTCATTCATCAAACTGGAACAAGATGGAGAGTTCTGACAAAACACAAGACACTTGGCAGAGTCAATGACTGGGGACAAATCAGGAGAAAGAGAAACTTTGATCATTAAAACTGCAAAGAATGAGGCTTAAAAAGAAGTTGTTACATAAAGGGGATTCTTTGTTACAGGAATGTTTGCTCCAATTCACAGCTAAGGATGTGTACCCATATTAAACGGAAAATCCTTTAGCTTTGGTATGAATTTATCTATCCTGCCAGACAAATTGCTCATATCAAACTGTCATTTGGATGTTCAGCCATTGAAAACAGAGTTAAAGCATGTCCCTTAATTAGAAATCCCGTGGAAATGAAAACAATCCTCTCTGGCATCCAGTTACCCTGGCTGGTAAATTGGACTTATCATCTGGCACGGGCTCCTTCCTGTTTGCGTGGGTGGACCGAGGCAGACAAGGAATTCTGCTCCCCTTCCAAGAGCCCTCGGAGACAAGCAACCTCCCATGCCAAGGTTTTGTCTCCCACAAGTGTCTCGCTGCAAATAGGTCTGGTAGACACAATGAGCTCCTCAGATTAGAGGTGGATAGGACAGGCGTCTTCTGCTCAGGAGGGACCAAGGGGAGCTTAACTCAACGTTTGAACGGATAAATCTATTTTAAATCTGTTTCATTTCACGAGGTGGGAGCCTCTTTGATCAGGCTGCATTCATTTTCCAGAAAAACATCTTCAGTCATCTGCTAGTAAAAACAATACAACTCACTTATTACCTTCTGCTACTGGAAAGATGAGGTAACCCAGCTGAATCCATCCTTCCAACCATTTTATTGCTGTTGTCTGTTATTAAATATGTTGTTCAAAGCCCCATGTCCCAGAAGCTTGTGATTATATAAGAATTTCAAGCTCATTAAAAATTAAAACATGTCTCCAATCCTTACAGTCATGAAGAAAATCTTAAAAGATGAATCCCAAAGGTTAAAAAGCAAAAAGTGGATTTTAGCCTTGAGGACAGTCAACCATTGGAACAATTAACTTTGGGAGATGTTTAGTTCTTTCTGATTTGAAATCTTTAACTCAACATGGTATAACATTTCCTCTTGTAGACAGGAGATGGTCTGACACATGAATTTTGAGCTCTGCTGAGGAATTACCCAGTGAAATTCTCTGGCTTGTATTTCTCGGATCCCATCAGAGAAGCACAAACCACTCCCGAGGACCGAGGACCATTAACTGGTGGAAGAGAACCCAAAACCACTGGTTTTGTGTCTGTGGTGACAAATTCACAAGCTCTGAATGTCATACACTGGCCATGGTGATGCACTGCATTCAGATTCTTTGAAAACTTGCTTTGTTTATGGCCCCTTTTTACAGGACATTTCTGAAGGGAACAGGCCCTGAGCTCTCAGCCAGTTCACCTACATCAGGATTTCACCTAAAGCAGACTAACAATTTGTCCTCTCCTTCAGGAAGAGCTCCTGAAGTGGTTCCCAGATCCAAACACCTTTGCAAGAAAGGCTCAGCCCTCAGATTTCCCAGGTTTTACCAAAGTTACAGACCAGCTCCACAAAGCCTTGGTAGGAATTTCCTCTTATCCCACAAAAGGACCTGAGGAGACTGAAAAAGTGAGAGAACCTTGTCCCCCATGGACTCCACATATGTAGGTTCAGAGGTCTGAAGAAAAATCATGAGGAAAGAAATGTGCCCTATGCCAAACATTCTCTGGGAAAGCTCCTTCTGCTGTGGGACTTGTTCAACAAGTCTGGTGCAGTTCTGCTCTTTTTCCATCCCTGTCTCCACCAAGAAGTTCCCCATTCCTTGGCTAAGCTTCCCAAGACAGAGGCCGAGGAGAGGAGATCGACTGCTAGAAGCAATAAAAATAAGAGCAGGGTATTAAATAAGGCATTGCTGTAGAGTAATAGGGAGGGTGGAAAGGAATGGGCTCATGCATATTACAGTCCTATAAAAGAAAGAATTCTTAAATGAGTATTAGAGAGGGCTGAGTTACAGCATGAGAAAACTGGTTTAATCACCTATTGTGCAGCTGTGGTTAATTTTGTGCAGATTTTACAGACATCCCAGCTATCATGCAATGCTCCATACAATCACTGTGGGTGACACTCCACTTTTATCACAAGTCCTGTTAATGATGTCATTACTTGGGCAAGTCTTCCATCAACCTCAGTTAGATGTTTCCTTAAGTAGGACCCGAGGTCAGATAACACCTGATGAATGCACATGGCAGGAGGACAAATCTGCTTCCTGACTGCACAGAAGAGAAACACATGGTCTGTGGGGATACAGAAATACACACACACATGCTTTCCACCCAGGCAACCTCAGCAGGATTAGCTCCAACCATCTTGGTAACAAACCTTTAAAGTCCCTCTGGTGAGGGGTGTCTCCTTGGGAAAGTCATTTAATAGCCTAAAACTCATCAGAGTTCGAGTCATAAATGACTTCCTACAGATTGGTTTGAAAATGCACCATTAAGAGCTCATTGATCTGACTGTACATCCAAGTCCTGATTGAGTGATCAGAACGCTGATTGTTTCCAATGGCCACCTGAAAATCCAGCAACCAGGGAACTGGATGGTCAAATTAGCAATTAGCAGCCAAAATAGATGACTAGTTATCAATCAGCTCTGCTGCTGATGTACATCAGTCACTTAGAAAAGCAGCAGCAAGCTAAAGGGAAAATTTTCCTTAACCATTTAGCAGTTACCATGGGTAACTAAATCATGGATAGTCAAACCATGGCCTCAACAGGTTGTTGCTTAAATCCTAATCAAGCCTGGTCTACTTTCACAGTGCTTTTAAGTCTCCAGGAATTATGTGAAGTGTGTCTCAAAGCATTTTGCTGTCTATCCTGACAGGGGCATCCCACACACAAGCAAGAATGAAAAAAAAAAAAAGAAAAAAAAGAAAAAAAAAGAAACAAAAAAGAAAAAAAAAAAAGAAAAAAAAAGAGAAAAGTCATTTTAGTGTAACTCAGTGAAAAGCCAATTTTTCACTTGCCAGACAGCTCATCCCCTTAGAAATGAAACTACAGATAACCCACATCCCCAGACCACCTGTGGTAAATTCTCAGCATGCAAAGTTATACAGGAGTGGGAGGAATATGCAGAGCTTCCAGCAATGCAAACACATATGGATTCTCTTGGGACAACATGGATTCCCTTCATCTCCTGCCTTTAGGGAGAGAGGAAGGAGGATCAGACCTGCTCCTGGGGCTGCAGAGCCCCAGGTCTGTGAGGGGGATAACCTGTCAGCCCCAGCTTGTCCCCAGAACCTGAAAAGAAAGAAGGAGCAGCAGCAAATGAAGGATGAGCTGATTTGAGGCCAACCCAGTGAAACCACACCTGCCTGCCCTTCGCATTCACAGAAATGACTTGCAGGCTGCACTCTTAATAACACTTTAGTTCCTGCTTAGTTTGGGTCTGAACATCAAGATTCCTTCCATCAGAATGATTATTGCAACACAGTCACCACTCTCTGTCACTGCTGGGCTACAACACATTAATTGTCTCTGAGATCCATGAAATTAAGAGCAATCAGCCCCTGGAACAGGCTGTACTTGAATGCCTGGTGGGAGCACTTGCACCTGGAGCACTCCTGCACCTGCTGTCCCCTGATTTGGGTGGGTGCTGCCAAAGGAAGGCCAGCCCTGTCCCTGGGGCACCGATGGGAAATTGCAAGAGGAACCACTGATGTCACCATTTCTGATGTGGGAGTCTGTCCTAAGCACACTCCCTTGCAAAGTGCAAATTTCTCCAGAAGAAGAAAGGAAATTCAGCTGTTTGGGAAAAAATGTCAGATGACTTGGGATACAATAGCCAACTTTCCTCATGGCCACAGGAAAAACAGTTACTGGCCTGACTGGAATTGTCCATATGTGTTGGTACGTGTGTTAATGTTAAATCACTGCTTGGTTGGGCCTCTCCTGGTGACCTGAAGTAACTTCCTTTGAGTTTCATCATCATTGCTCTGTGAATTACTCCAAACACAGAGCCAGGCTTTCACTAATCTGTGGACACTTTGTTGTAGCCACTACTTTCCACTGGTCTCTTAAGCACTGGGGAGAAACCAGTTAAGATTTCAAGCAGTTGTAGTTGGGATACTTTTGTGTACTGCAGACTTGGGGCTCCTGGTTCCTCATGCCTTTTGGGTACGTGACTTTGGATCTGCTGAGCAAGTATTTGTCAAATCAATCCTACTGCAGTCGCTGGGAAGGGCCACAATCCTGCCAGTTGTGCAGCAGATGGTTTAGTGACACAGTAACGTGCTGCAAACACTGAGGAAACTCTGTGTTCCTGGGTGGAATGTTCTCCTTACCAGGTGCTGCTGATGTCACCTTTTATGTCCTTCTTCCACCTTTCCAAAGTGATCCCCTTCAGCCCCTGTGCTGAGCCTCCCAAATATGTATGAATGATGAAGAAATACAGCTCTGACAACACATATTTCCAATCTGATAGGAACTGTTGAAAATGCCAATCTGTGTAGCTAATTTTTACTCATTCCTCCAATTGCTGCTTCCTCTCCTTTTTTCTTCCCATTACTACACATGATATTCTTTATCCAAGAGTCACAGTGATCACAGCCCTTGATGCTGGTACCTACAGGCTCCTTTCCTGTCCTTTCAAAGCCTCTTCAGCTTGCCCAATGACAGAGTGAAAATGTGGTAAGATAAGGTTTGTTTCATAGAATCACAGAATCGATTGGGTTGGAAAAGACCTTCAAGAGCATCAAGTCCAAACCTTGGTCCATCTCCAGTCCTTTGGCCTAGGAATCTTCACGTCTCTGGGAGTTGTGTGGATGTTCCCACACAGCTGCAAACAGAGAGGAAGCAGTTGTACAATTTTCTAAGTTCATATTGGACAAAGAAGGAAAAATACCTGGTGATCACATAAAACCAGGACCCATTAGATCAGCTCATTCCTCTGTGTCTTTGGGAAACACAGGGGCATAAACATTTTATCATTGCTATTATACTGAGGCATTCACATAAACACTTAATAGCAGATTAAAATAAATCATGACAATCATAGAATCAACTGGGTTGGAAGAGACTTCCAAGATCATCAAGTCCAAAAATCATAGGATATCTCCTTAATAATTAGCCAATTTCTTTAAAAGGAAATGCATTTTATTCTCCTAACAACAAGAGTGAGAAAATTTTAAAGAAAGTTAACTTTTGTATATGCACTAAGCAGGCTGCAAAAAACCCCACAGACCATCTCAGTCCCCTCATAAAAATTAATGGATAAAATTTATTCACACTCCTTCAATGTGAAAACACAAAAAACATCATAACTAAACCTTCCTGCTCACAGGTGCAGCTTCTTGAAATTCTCACCTACCCATTTAGGTTATTGTTTTCTACACGTGGAATTTGCCATCAAATCTCATCAATAGTCACAGCTCTGATTACAACACCAACACAGAACACACCAAACAGCATCCAGGATCTAGTAAAGGCATCTATTTACCTACTGGTCTATGGATCCAGAGTTTCAAAGTAATATCTATAAAGAAGATGACAGACAGCTCCTGTCCCTACCCTCCCAAAAGCACGAGACTACAGGAGTATTTTGGTGAGCAGACAAGAAGCCATAGTTTTATTTGTTCAATATTACATCAAAAGTGTGACCAGCAGGTCAAGGGAGGTGATTCTCCCACTCTACTCCACACTTGTGAGGCCCCATCTGGAGTTCTGTGTCCAGCTCTGGGGCCCACAACAAAAGAAGGATGTGGAGCTGCTGGAGCAAGTCCAGAGGAGGCCATGGAGATGCTCTGAGGGCTGGAGCCCCTCTGGGCTGGAGCCAGGCTGGGAGAGCTGGGGGAGTCACCTGGAGCAGAGAAGGCTCCAGGGACACCTGAGAGCCCCTTCCAGGGCCTAAAGGGGCTCCAGGAGAGCTGGAGAGGAACTGGGGACAAGGGATGGAGGGACAGGACACAGGAATGGCTTCCCACTGCCAGAGGGCAGGGACAGGTGGGATATTGGGCAGGAACTGGTGTCTGGGAGGGTGGGCAGGCCCTGGCACAGGTTGGGCAGAGAAGCTGTGGCTGCCCCAGCCCTGGGAGTGTCCCAGGCCAGGTTGGACAGGGCTTGGAGCAGCCTGGGCTGGTGGGAGGTGTCCCTGCCCATGGCAGGGGGTGGAATGAGATGAGTTTTAAGGCCCTTTCCAACTCAGACCATTCCAGGATTCTATAACTACACATACAAAATCACCAGCACCTCCTTCTCTCCTCTCCCTCCTGACTGCACTGCAGGATGAACCTTGCAGGGCTCCAGCAGACAGAAGCACATGTTTAAATGCTCTGCTGAATCAGGATGAGCAGCACCACCAGACAAACTCTGACATCTCTCTGACAGACTAACAGTGGGAGGTGGAAGAGGCCTGAAGTTTGATTAATAAAAGATTGCATTCCAAACTTGCCATTCTGAGGTCAAAACCCCCCCAAAAAAGAAAGAAACAAAAGGCAGTGAGAAGGAAAACACAAACTGAGTTACTAGAGCTGCCCTGGCAAGCAGGACCCTGCCCACCTGCATCACCTGCAGGCTCAGGCTGGAGGTGGCTGGGAAGCTCATCACGTGTGTGTGGTCAGGCTTGAGAATATAAGACTATAAAAAAACCTATTGAATGACATTTTTCCAGGGATGATGTCAGTGGGTGGGGGCACTACCAGGCCCACGATAAGCCAAGTATAACCACAGTTGAAATAAAACATTTGCATATAAATTTTTGCTCCTAAGATTTATTAGCAGCAGAGAGATAATGGTGTAATGAGTTGATGAAGAGTCGCCATGAGATCGTGTTTGACTTGCAGGCATTGTTTCCAGGAGGAAAGGCTCATTGTGTGTAGCACAGTAAAAACTGTGGTTTGAAACAAAGGGATGAAATAGTTGCCTTAACACAGCAGCAGCTTTGTCACTGTAAATCTGCCGTGCCACATATTTTATTACATTTTCATAGCAGAAGAGGGAATTTACGATGTGATACTACAAGCTCCGCCAGCCTCCTTCTGTCAGTGGGGTACCTCTCTTAACTCATATCTAAAATATTTGCTGATACTGAAACGTGACTGGGAGATACAAAACCAGTCTTTTACAGCTCCAGAGAACATTATATTCATCCGGCTTAGAGCAAAAAGAAGAACAACGAATAGCTTGAGCATCTGTTTGGGCAGAGAGTGGACAAAGAGAGGGAACCACTGCAGAGCCAAGGCTGCTTTTGTGGGTGCTTTTGTTTGTTCCCACAGACAAAAGTGATGCCAAGGCTGTATGGGAGAGCTCCATGTCCATCAGATTTTGGGGTAAGATTCACCCAGTGTAGACAGGCTGGACTTGAATCTCCTGCAGTCAAATATCAACAGCAGTCAGGGCAGTACATTCGTTCCTCATGGCTTAAACTAAGCCTCAACATGCTCCCCACAATCAAGGACTGATCATTTGCTTTCTTTCTGGGGACCAGTTACAGGTTATTTCAAATACATTGGCCTAGAAACAAAAGTTACTTAAGCATGACGTGATCAGATCCATTCCAAACACAAGCAAAGCCTTTTGATATAAAGGTTCAGCATTGAGAACTCTAATATTAAGAAAAGGTGCAGGTGATACTGCAAATTTATTTTAATCAAGTATTAAGCATGTTTCTGTTCACCTCAGTAGATAAAGAACTCAGTGCCCAGAAAATCATCTTCTTTAAGCAAAAACAACTAAGAAAAAGAGCCACTTGGTGCACAGTTAAGAATAAGACAACAACAACAAGAATCCAGTAGGTTGGTTTTAAATCAAGAGGGAAACAGTAAGAAAAAGAACTCCAAAAGCATTTGCAGAGAGGAATATTCCACCAAGACAAAGTCATCTGTCCTTGCTGTCCCAAAAGGTGCATGATCAAAGCTGGCTATGGGACTTGAAGCCCTGAATGTTTCTTTGTATTGCCCAAGAAAGGAGTGAAAATGCTTAATGATGACAAAAGGACAACAGGGAGATACTCAGATCTGACAAAGTGGGACTTCATGTCTTTAAAAAGCATTGGTGCCTCCATCCCACCCAGGGGATGAGACACAGGGCTGTGATTGGCTGTGCAGGTTTAGGTAATCCACTGATACAACACTAAACAACAACATATGCACAGCATTTGTAATGAGATTGGACTTTTAACCTTCTGAAACAGTGGGAAACAATGGGGCTTTTAAAAATACCAGCTCTGAGGTAAGGAGAGGGTCAGCCCAACAAAATTAATAAATATAAAATCAGTTGCATAGCTGAGTTTCACTTTAAAACATAAGTTATGTGAAAGAGTGAGAGGAAGCCAGAGAAGGAGTGAGAAAAAGAAAGCTGGCAAGGGGGAAAGAACTGGAGACAACAGGAGAGATGGGAGAGGAGGAGGGCAGAGCCTCTCAGAACCCACCCCACTGTCTCCTGTGGGCTCCAGCTCACACACCACATCAGTGACTGATTGTCATTGGCCTGAGCAAACTCGGGACACCAAAGTCTGAGGGGTGACTTGTTCTTCACACACACTCTGAAATGAAACCAAATGTTTGTTCCTTTATAAGGCCTGAGCTCTGAATGCCAAGTACTGAACACTCTGGATTGATGGACCAGGTGAGGCTGAAGCCAGACCCTCAGCTGCTGGAACTGGAACTGGAGTGGATCCAACTGATTTACACCAATTTAATAAATCTGGTGAACCTGAAGACTATCCCAGAATCACAGAACACTTTGATTTGGAAGGGACCCCCAAGCATCATCAAGCCCAACTTTTGGCTCTGCAGAGGACAACCCAAGAATTCCATGATGAGTCTGAGAGCACAGGTTCAAACAGTGACAAAGCCAAGAGGGGCTAAAGCAAAGGGGCTGGGCACAAATATTCAAGATTGTCAAATTCTGGCAGAAGTTTTAGTAGAAACATTGGACCAGACAGGCTCACACTGAACTCACATCTCAGCCAACCACCATCTATTTCACATCAAACATCACAGGCTGTTAAACATCATTCCTTGGTTCTCTACTGAACCACCTTCAGTCCCCTAGGAAAGGAGCAGTAGCCACAACTCTGACCTGCCTCAAGAGGAGCAGAAGAGATCACCAGTGGCTCACCAGTGCAGCCATGGGAATTTAATACATCAAAAAACCTGGGAAATATATAATCTCCCTCGAAATTCACCTTGCAAGTCTCCTCTCTGGGAAATGAAGGGGTACCAGGGGAGGCCAGTTTGCCCAGCCCCTGTGGTAACACCCAGAACACACCATGTGTCCTCAGTGTCAGCCTTACCACATCCAGCATATTCCCAGCTTGGTGCCATCTCAGCAGGTGGTGGTTTCAGTTCTCAGACTCACACATTCATTTTAGGATTTATGTCCCAAAATCTCTTCCTTTAGGCTAAGTTCAGGATTTTACTCCATTCAGGCCCTCCACTTCTTGGAGCTGATTTTTGGGACCATTTTTTGCTTCAAATCACCTGTACCAGTCCTGTGAAAGGCAGTGTCTGTCTCCAGCTCACCTCCAAGGAACCCCTTGTGGCACTGCATGGCTCTCAGAGATGGCCCCTCCTGTTCACAACTGCTCACAGCACTGGGAGCAGCCTGGGACTGCAGTCCCTCATCAAGCAAAATGACCCAAGGAGGATTTGGCAGGAGAAAGAACAGCAAAATCGGACCCGAGTCAAACACAGCTCTCCAAGAAATTCCTTTTCACTGGCAAGGCACACACAGACTGGAACTGCCTTCCTGTGCCTGCCCCCCACCCTGCCACAAGGCAGCCTTGGACAGGAGCTTGTCACCCAGGGATGTTTTCCAACAATACTTCATGTCCTCTTTCACTGTCTTCTTTTTAAGCCACTTCCAAACTCGGTTCCCTTTTGCTCCTTACTCAGATCAGACTAATAAGAACATCACCTCAGGGAAAAGGCTTGTACACAGACAGACTTCCTCTTCAGAGGATCAAACAGACCAGACTGTTCCTTTTCAAGTTTTATTAATCCTGGTTCATAATTTCCACCACATCATTAGTCATTTCCTATTATTGAATAGCTGGTAGCAGCATCATCGCTCAGTAAATAGCAAGATAACTGTGCCACCTGTGATTTCTTGGCCGATACCTCCCCACAGCCACATCTGGGCAAAAGACGATGAGGTAAAATTAAAAGTCAAACCCCGTAGACTTTTTTTGATGTGTGGCTCATTTCTTTCATTCACATCATCTGCTCAGCTGGCTACATAAGCTGCTGCAGACCTTGTTTAAAAACAGCTCCGGAAGATTAACACTCAAACCAACAGTTTGGAAATGTGGTGATTTTCAGTGGAATTCCCCTTCCTGAGGCATGCAGGGTCTTTGGGGAGCTTGCTGGTTATCAGTGCTTATTATTTGTTGGGTTTCCTAAGCTTTTCTTAGTTTGTCAACATATTTTAGATGATTTTGACACCAAAGAGCGGCAGAGAATTCAAGTGCCTTGAAGCAATCTGGGTTTTATTCAGATTTTTTTGTTCCTTCCCTAGAAATGCTTATTTTTCTTCATAACATCCTCCTTTCTACCATCTGGCTCAGGCAACTTACTGGGAGAGAATACCCTGGTCTTTTCAGTAGAATAACTATATACCTGAAATTCTGGAGTGTTCTCTTGGACACTTCATTTTTCCCATGCCAAAAGCATCTCCACATGTAAGTTCTGGTTTGGGTTTCCATGAGGATCGCTTTGTTCTGGGGAGCAGGACACAGCCCCACATCAGAAGTGTGTGGCTGTGATGGCTCAGAGGCAGCTGTTAAATGGTCAGAAAGGGC
Source organism: Hafferia zeledoni (assembly GCA_035583235.1). NCBI lineage: Eukaryota > Metazoa > Chordata > Aves > Passeriformes > Thamnophilidae > Hafferia > Hafferia zeledoni. The sequence goes on along the minus strand of JAWWEV010000167.1, from coordinate 61,421,565 downwards.
TGTTCTATACCCAGACAGCAGCAGGATTCTCCTTTCTCCTCCTTCCCAGTATCCCAGGATATTTTCCAGCCCGCAGTTTCCCCACGTGCTCAGCAGCAGAGCCTCATGGCAGCTCCACGCCAAGTCTGGAGAAGACAATGAGTCTTTCCACCATCTCCAGGCACAGGGGATGGAGCTCCCACTTCCCAGGACTGTGAGAGGATTTCCTCCCTTTCACTTGTCCTCATGACCACAGCCTGGTACAGGAGCAGTCACAGGGGATGACGTGTGTGTGACTCCAGCAGCCAGGAATGACTTCGGGTTTATGGCGGAGGTTTCTGCCACAGCCTTCCTGCATGACCTTAGGCAAGAAGTCACTCTCCATTAGACTTTCCCAGTGTTGTTCTGAATGCAGATATTGGTCATTAGAGGTCAGCTGAGTCCAGGTGAAAAGAGGTAATTAAATGCCTAATGACTAATGCATTTAACAGCCTTTTGGGGAGTACAGCGCTGTGCCTGCAGTGATGGCTCCATTTATCAGGGTGGGACCCGTCAGGACAGCCCTGCCAGGCCTGCAGATTCCTTCCTCCCCTGTCACTGAAGCACTCTCAGGTGGAGCTGGGTAAATCCAGGAGCAGGATTCTGTGACTTAAGGTTGCTCAAGGCTGTGGTAACACTGACCACGAGCTGACACCTCACTGAGTATGTCCTGGCACCCCCTGGGCAGCGTGCAGGTCTTTGGCTGTGCCCTGTGCCACTGGGGCCTTCAGTGGTCCCTACAAGAGGCAGCAGGAGCTGGCAATGCCTGTTTTGGCTCACTCTGTCTGCCCACAGCATGAGAGAAACAGGTTTTGTAGTCCAAGAGGCACAGCCCACCAGCCATACGTTTCTTTATACATATATATGCTTTTATCTCTTTGTTTTCCTAAATAAACTAAATATATACTGTTAATATACACACATTTATATAGAATCATATAATAGTTTGTGTTAAAGGGACATTACAGACCATCTCATTCCATTCCCTGCCATGGGCAGGGATACTTTCCACTATCCCAGGTTGCTCCAAGACCTGCCCAGCCTGTCCTTGGACATTTCCAGGGATGGGGCAGCCACAGCTTCTCTGCCCAACCTGTGCCAGGGCCTGCCCACCCTCTGAGTAAAGAATTTCTTGCTAACATCTAATCTAACCCCCCTGTCTTTCAGTTTAAAACCACTGTCCTCTCACTATCTGCCCATACAAAAAGTCCACCCCCCTAATTTTGATGATTTTTTTATGTTTTCATATGCTATACATATTATATAAAACACATATACTGTAAAAAAGACTAAAACCTCACTTCCCACAGCCAGCTTTCAACTCCCCTGTCTGACTGGGTGAACAGTCCATAATTATCCATTCTCTCTCCTCCTGTAACACCCAGAGCACAGGAATTGCTTCTGCCTGCTGTGCCCACCACACACCCACCTGTCAAACTCTCATATAAATCCCAGGACCACCTTTACCTTTGCCACTCCTCCCTGCCTCGCCTGAACTCCCCTGCCCTCCTCAGCCTGGATAGTACATACCTTCCCCCGGGTTACTCCTCCTCTCAGCTCTCCTGGCTCCTCACAGGTGGGGAGCAGAATTAGGGTGAGGTGGCCTCAACTCACCTTCACCTCGTCTAACTCCTTAGATACCACCACAGACTCCTCACTGTCACACAGGCAAGAGATTTAACTCCCTTCCCAGTGAACATGAGCTGATCCTCCTCCCTTCCAGGAGTGCTGAAAAGCCCTAATTAGTGTTCCTAAAGACCTCAGACTATAAAAGTGTAAACACCTTGTCTTCTTAATAATAGTAATGAAATCCTGGAATCACTAACTTGACAATAATTGCTATATGGGTATAATAAATTGCTCCTGCCACCTCAAAATGAATTTTCATTAATTGGTGCTTTTGTTCTCACAGTCACCAAGCTATTTTTTCCCCTCCTGGTGAAATTCCTGCAATAATGATGGGAAAGTGTGTAATGGAGAATGATGGGCATCTTTATAAACAAAAGTGGTCACATGAGCCATAGATCACAGAAATGGGATCTGGTACAGTAACATCTCAGGATCTCAACTAAGACAGACAAAAGCCTGTTGATCTTGATATTCTGTACAGATGACTATCTTCAGAGTTTATAATCCTCAGAGCTGGCCAAAAGGAGAAATCATTTCCACTCACATTTAACAAATGAGAAATGAGAGCAGCGAGTGACTGATCAGAACAGAGGACTCTGAAGGAGTACTAGAAACTGAGCCAGGTTTGCTGAGACCCAGATCAAGACCCTCTTCTTTTCCAATCCCCAAGGCAACCTGTGCCTTTGTGAGGATCCCAGTCACAAAGCTGGTGTGTAACTCCTCTGTTACCCTGAGCACAGCACCAGCACCAAGGCTTTGGCCATTTCAAGATCAAACTCCGACATCCCCATCCTGACAGCTCAGCATTTCACATTCCCTTGCAGATATGAACAATGTGCCTTAATTCCAGGGAAGATCAGGCTCCATAAAACGAACAGGGGGAAGGGAAAGGTTTGTAATGGGCCATAATTATTTAGCAGTGCACTGAAGAGCTGCCTGGCATGGACTGCCCCTACAGACAGCACTTCCTCCTCTAATAGCCATCCTGATAGCTGGAGCTGTCTTGGCTTTTATCAGCAGGGCAGCCCCACACTCTGCTCCGACCCAGATGATCAAGTGGCCTTCACAGCTGCCACCACTTCCTATTAAAAGACTACAAGAGGCCTGGGAGATTAAGGAAGGATAAAAACAAGTACTTATCATTTGGGAAGTAATGTTGCTGGTTATCTAAAGCAACGCAATTATATCACAAGCTTTATCTGTGAGTGGCTTTTTCCTTCCAGGAGGTAGGAATAGAAAAACTTTTCACTTCATAATGAATCCTATTGAAACTCCATTTTGCCCTTGGCAAAAGGCCATTATCCAGCAGAAACATGTAATCATCCTAAAAATGCATAATGGCATGGAAAAGGGACAAGTAGTTTCTTGAAATATTGTTTGTAAAAGGCCTAATTTATAATGGGGATTGTTTGTGTTAGGGCCTTTTGGCATGTATGGTTAACAAGAACTTGCTGTTCTGCTGCCAGTTCCTTTAATCAAGAGGGCCTTGTGTCGGCCCCATCGATATGGCCAAGGAAACAATGGGAGCTTTTTCCCCAAAACTGCCCCATGGTGATGGAAAGAGCGCCCTGCTATTTAATCTGGAGTTGTTGTCCCTCTTGACAGACACCACTGCTGTCAGTGCACCCCATCCAAACACACACCCTGTCAGATCTGTTGCACTGCTGTGCTGATGGAAAAAAATATTAGGAATGATCTGGCAGTGCTACTAATTGAGGGCAATCAGGCAACTGTGGCCTCTTTGTAACGATGGGATTGTAGGAATAGGACCTTCCCTACGGAAATGTAGTGGTTCACACACAGCTAGGAAGGAAACCTCTTGGTCTGCCAGTGATCTGCACTCAGAGCTGGATCATGTGCAGGACAAAGCTTTCCCCAAAGGAAATAAGAAAGGCTGTGGTAAATACTCTTCACCAATTCAGGAATCAGAGCTGGAGCACTCTAATGACATTTTGTATCCACAAAATGGGGGTAGAAACGGCCCCATTATATCTGGCTTTATTTTTGTCACATATATTAGCAAATACGTAGATGCTTCAGGTGTCCTGGTCTGTGGTGCACAGAAAGGTCTCTGCTTTGTGACCTCTACAGACGCACAACAGACCTCTGGAAAGCCTCCAAGCATCTCTTTTCTGTCAGGAGAAGCTTGTGTTGAAGTTTTACAAACCATTTATGGCAGAGCCAGCACTCGGTACAGATACTGGGCCATGGCAGCCTATTCCACAGCAGGAGTAACTATAAATAACAGGCTGAAATGTTCCTGCCCAAGGCTTATGTGTAGTCATTCCCACTAAAAACAAGCTCCACAAGTTAGAGGAATCCCAACATTTGTTGTGTCCAGTTGTGTCCAGTGACTAAAGGAGCTCCAGGAGAGCTGGAGAGGGACTTAAGGAGTGGAGTGACAGGACAAGGGGAATGGCTTCCTACTGAGAGAGGGCAGGGTTAGATGGGATATTGGGAGGAAATTGTTCCCTGTGAGGGTGGCGAGGCCCTGGCATAGGTTGCCCAGAGAAGTTGTGGATTCTCCATCCCTGAAAGTGCCCAAGACCAGGTTGGATGGAGCTCTGAGCAACCTCATCGAGTGGAACCCCCCATAGGAGGGGAGTTGGAACAAGATGATTTTAATGTCCCTTCCAACCCAAACCATTCTGTGATCCTGTTAAATTATCCATGAGCCATGTGGTGGGGATGGCTGGCTGCTCCTTGGCATGCCATACATGCCCCTGAGCTGAGGCCTCACAGCAGGACATGTTCCAGCACTGGGTGGCACGAGGCCACCCACCCACTGGAGAAATGAAATGCTGAAGGATGAGGCTGCTGTGTGGGGAATTCCCTTGGAGGCAGGGCAACACCACAGCCCTGGTCCTGCCTGGTGCTCAGCATTTCTGCTCAGAGCAACACACAGGCCCAGGGGCTGCCTGGATGTGGAAAGCAGGAGACAGATCTGCAGGACAAGAGGCATCACCACAGCGGGGCAAAGATGTGCTGGGGGACAAGTGCAGAGGGTGCTTGACAGCAGAGTGGAATTGGATACACCTGAATGCCAAGGAGCACATTGTGGAGGGAAAGGAGGAACTGTGGATTTCAGGATTCACAGTGCCAAGATCTAGAACTGAAAAGCTGCATCTTGTCACACAAACCAGCTATTTGCTGTATATATGGCAGTTGTGCCCCAAGGTCTCGGGCACAGCTCAAACTTACTGTGCCTGGCACTGCACATACATTTATTTTAAGACAGTCCGTGCTACTGAGAGCTTAGAATGGACACAGAATGGTATTTTTAACAAAAGCACAATAATTGCCACCACTAAAATGAAAACAAAGCTATAATTTGGACAGCTCGACAGTGTGTGAAGGCCTTCTGTAGAGATATGTAACTCAAAGGATTTTTCACTTTTGAGGAGTTCTGCTGAATCCATGGGTATCTCCCTAACATACAGAAAAAAAAGAACCCTTCTTTATTTGCTCCAAAGCTGTGTTTGTACAGCAACTACTGAAGAAAGACCTTCTTCCTTCCACAACCAAATAAAATGATCCCTTTGGTTATTTATAGTCCTCACGGCCCAAAGACATCACTTGGCTCCCTACCACAAGCCCAGCCATGTGTTACTATATTAAAAAATGTGAAAATGTAATTATGGGGTACTCAAGCCAGTGTCTGCAGACAAAACCTGCCAGGAGGAAGAGACAGGAAACGTGTGCCCTTCGGAGCTGCACGCGGCCTTCCCACCTCAGGACTCCAGCAGGACTGAAAGAGCAGGGATGGGGGCAGGTTCTGCAGCACAGCAAAGTCACATCTGCCTTTCAGAAGGAACCAGCCTGCTCTAAACTGCAAGTGCAATCCTGACCAAAAAAAAAATCGAATTCCCTCCCTGCCAACCCCGAGAGCCGCATCATTTGCACTTGGTTACACTGCGAGCCACCCTGTCTGCCCACAGAGGGGAAGGGGGAGTAGGGTAGGATGCAGCAGGACTTACCTCCCCTGCACAAGCCTCTTGCATCTGTCTGGGAGCTTTGCTCTCTGTGGTGAAGCAATTTCTTACTCATTCAAAGGAAGAGCAGAGCACAGAGACCGAGTTATTTCCCCCTCTCATTCTCTTCCAGGTAAAGGGCTGGTACTCCTGGGACAAGACACTGATGTCTTTTCTCAGCTCTTGTGCATCTTCCCTTCCCAGTTCACAGCTCTCTTCTCTCCAACTGCTCATTACAGTCCCTGAGCTGGCAGGTCCTACCCACAGCAGGACAGCAGAAGGAAAATCTGTCAGTGATTTAATCCAGCTGGTCCCCACAGCTCCAAGGTCTCCATGTAGGCTCTGCTCTTCTCCTGAGCTGGGCACCACACCCAGGCACAAATCCTGCCCAGGGTGACTGTTCACAAGGCTTAGCAGGTTTAGGACCTGGAGATCCCCATTCTCCTGTCACCTGTATAAGCATCTCCTCACGGCAGTGGAGGGGGAGCAGCTGAGAGATGCTCTGGAGAAGTAAAGCTCCCACCTGATGTGCCTGTCCATGAGTGGATCATCTTTAATGAGTGACTCACCTTTAACTTTAATGAATGGCTCACCTTTAATGAGTGACTCCAGGTTCACACAGGGGTGGGTGGAAACAGAGTGGAGTTAAGCTGAGACAAATCCAGGCACAGCACCACTTTCTCCAAGACCCCAGGACACCCACACAAGTAACTGGTGAAGAGTGAAAGAATGAAAAAAGAAAAAGCACTTTTCCCCAGGGCACAGGAGCTCTCACAGGAAACTTTAGAGAAACTTTGGGGGAGGGATAAGTCATTTGGATGATGAATCGCCCGCTGGCCTTCCAGAGTAATTTCCAATCAAACTGTCTTTAGGAGGCTTCTCTTGGAGCCAAGCACAAAATCCTCTTCTAAATCCACAAAGGGTGAAGAAGCTGGGTGCATAATCTCAGAGTATACATGTGTGTGTAAATACATATATATATATTTATGTATATGTATAACCTGTGCTAACAAAGAGCTCATAGCCACTTGTTCACCTGCTCCTTCCTTCCAATGTCAGTCTCCTGTTTTAGCCAAGCCAAAGACCAGTTTGTCCCTTAATATCAAACATTCATTCACAAAAAGGTGTTTACTTCCTTCCAGAAAGAAAAGCAAGAGGCAGGAGCAGTTCCCCCTACCCAGCACCACCAAGGCAGCCACAGAGGGGCTGATAAGGGAAAGTTTTGCCCATTTTCAGTGGAAAACCACCCAGCTTTCCATACTGTCCAGCCAAAGCCAAGCTTCCCTCTGCAATGCTCACTTTGTAAACCTCCTGCCAGCTCATTCCTTTGGGAGTTCACAATAAATCTGCAAATTTCAACATTTTGCACACTCTGATTCTGTGATTAATAACTTGCAAGTGGAAGATGGAGCACCAGGATGTTCCCGGACCCTCACACCACTCCTACCCAAACTGCTGCCTTGTCCATTCATGCTGCTCGTTTTAGGCTCTCTCAGACCCTGATACCCTTCCACACACCCGGTGACGGTGCCTCGTTCTGTCAAATCCCAAATTCCCTGCTCTGGCCGGAGCCGATGGGACCTTCCCAAGGCAGTATCGGCAGTGCCACCTTCTGGCGTGCGACACGAATCCCAGCCACCAGCCAGGTCCTGCTGCAGGAGGGCTGGACATCCCTCCCGGCCCCTCAGAGGGTTCAGCTCGTGTGGCCACATGCCCAAACCCACTGGAAGGCAGTCCCCAAGGAATGCCAGCAGCACCGCTCCGTTTGCCAGCCCAGGAGCTGGGGGCACCTGGGTCCTTACGCTGTGCCAGCACCAGCAACGCGACATGAGCTCCCTACTCCATAACCAAGGGCCACCCTTTGCTCCAGCTCTGCACAGGCCACCTTGGGAATCCTCACACTGTTTTCCCACATGGGAAGATGTATAATAAAGGAGGAACTGCCAATTCCCTGCACTATTTTTATAGAATCCCAAAATTGTTTGGGTTGGAAGAGGCCTTAAATCTCATCTCACTCCATCCCCTGCCATAGGAAGGGACACCTTCCACTACCCCAGGTTGCTCCAAGCCCCGTCCAGCCTGACCTTGGACACTTCCAGGGATGGGGCAGCCACAGCTTCTCTGGGCAACCTGTGCCAGGGCCTGCCCACCCTGACAGCCAAGAGTTTTGTTCCTCATGTCCCATCTCAACCACCCCTCTTTTAGTTTAAAATGGTTTTCTCTTCTTCTTTCACTATCTGCCCATGTAAAAAGTCATAATCCCTCTTTATATTTTTTGGCTTGGTGTCCCAGGATCCAGAAACAGGCTGCACCTCTTGCTCCAAGTATCCATGTGAGAGCTGTGCTCCAGTATCAGTTCCCTGTGTCCTGAAAGGAGCAGCCACTCTGCACACAACAGCAACTCTACATTCACTTTAAATGCTCGTGGCTCTCACCTACTGACAGAAGCTCTGCTGGTACTTCACACCTTCTGCCTGTGACAGGTGCATTCCTATCCAGGAGAACCTCAGATCCATACCCTGAAATGCATCACCATCAGCCCCAGGAGGGTGACAATGTATTTTCAGGAGCATGTCTGTAGGTTGTTCGCTGGACTTGAGTATTTTTGCTCTACAACATTATTTACAGCCACACTAAAAAATGAAGTGCTTCATGGAGCTTCTATGTGGGTTTTGGCCACGTGGAACAAATGTGATTTCCTGATGCTTGTATCACTCTGGCAGCGATTCCAGAGCATCCCTCTAAAAAGGACTTAATGCTCGTTTATTACAGGCCCCATTACACCACTGGCAGTGGCTGAAGAGGCCTTGATTTTGGCAGAAATGTCATTTACACCCACCTTATGTCCTTTTTACTGCATCCTGATCTGGTATAAAAGAGTGTGTATTGTACAGCTCCAGCTTGCATCCTGGAAGCCAGAAGGTTTCCACTGACTTTGGTGAGCTGGGAAGACAATTCAAAGAAAAGCCTTTACTCCTCTAATACACTTATTTTTCCCTTTCTTGCATTTATCAAGCCCTTTATAAAACTGTATTAGAAAAACAGGGAAAGACAATAGAGCAGAAGCAGAACTTGGGCTGGAAAGTATGAGGTTCACTCTCTGTGTGGGGGATATGTAGCTATGGCAGCTGGAAAAGGCCTGGAGAATTGCAGCCCATGCAGTCCTGGTGAGAATTCCTGCCTGGACAAGGGTGGTTCACTGGCAATCCCTGCCTGGAGAAGGCCTGTTCAAAGATGACACACTTAACTCTCCTCTGGAATGACATCATGAAGTGTTTGAAATCCCTGTTTGTGACTCAAACCCAAAGGGATAACGTTATAGAATCATAGAATGGATTGGGTTGGAAAAGACCTCCCAGATCATCAACTCCAACCCTTGGGCCAACTCCAGTCCCTTTACCAGATCATGGCACTCAGTGCCACGGCCAAGCTCAGTTGAAAAACCTCCAGGGATGGGGAATCCACCCCCTCTCTGGGTAGGCCATTCCAATGCCTGAGCACTCTCTCTGCAAAGAATTTTTTCCTCCTGGTGCTGTTGCAAGGGATCCATGGATCTGCCATGTGGCCTTGAGAATTTTATCCCTTCCCTCTAAACCAGGCAGGAATTCTTCCTTCCCCTCCATTTGCTTCCTCAGCCTAGAAGCTTCACGAGGCAGGTGTCCGGACAGACCCGGAGTTTCTGAAATGGCAGAGGTTTTATAAAAGATGGGTCGATGAAGATGCCAACATCGGGGAGCCTGAGCCAGAGGATCCAGCTAAATTACAGAGACTCTATAAGAACTCTACTTACTTTACTTCTTACATTGACACGTCCCCGGTTTGATGGTTTAATGTTGTACTGTTGCCATGTTGGAAATGTCATCATGTCTACCCTACATGCGTTCTCCCTTAGTCATTTCCCTATCCAAGTTCTTCTTCCCATAAACTCTTGGGGCATTTTTCCCGCCATGGCTTCCCCTATTGGTTGAGTTTTGCTGCATTGCAGTAGTTTCCCCTTATATGGTTATGCTCCTTTCCCCGTCTCCCATTGGTCCCTGTTATCATCCTTCATTTGCATGCCAGCTGACCAATGGGAGGTGTCCCCCCTCCTATTTTTCCAGAACCTTCTAACCTGACCCTATATAAGTCCCACGCTCTCCTCAATAAACGGCCTTTTTCGTGGACTCCTGCCTGTGTCGTGTCTTCTCTTTGGGGATTGTCACCATGGCGGGAGCGAAGGGAGCCACTCCTTGCTTCAAGAGGCAGGAGAACTAAAGGAGCTTATCACTGTTAGCTCTATCACTCGCCCCTTGGAGCGTGGTCTCCACATTCTATGAAGCAGCCCAGACATCCACCAATAGGCAGGGGCTGCCTCCTCCACACATGGACCATGCCTGGCATAGTGACTCTGATTGCACAGAATCACAGCATCATGGAATATGCTGGGCTGGAGGGACCCACAAGGATCACTGATCCAGCTCCTGCCCTGCACAGACACCACAACAATCCCACCCTGCCCCTGTCCCATTGTCCAAACACTCCTGGAGCTCTGGCAGCCTTGGGGCTGTGCCCACTGCCCTGGGGAGCCTGGTCAGTGCCCACCACCCTCTGGGGAAGAACCTTTTCCTAATACTTAATATTCCTAATACCTTGGCTGGGCACTGCTGTAGCACACAATAATATTTGGATGAGGAGAGTTTACACATGTGGGAAGTCCCACTGGCTTCTAGGGAAACTCTCCTGACTTAGCCTGGGAACTGGGATTGGGAGATGTTATCGTAACAAAACACAGCCTTTATCTCCCACTGGGAAATATTCCAACTTCCATTTTTTTCAGCCTTATCCATCCCTTTGTAAAACACATATATCTTAAACAATTAAGAACTTCCCAAACTGAACTCACATTTCTAAATATGATTTTAAAATTCATGTACAATTTTGTGGATAAATGGGCAGAATTCCAATCAACCTCTCACCACAGCAATTAAAGTGATTTTTCCATCTGAATATATCCCTGACATGAAAAGAAATTACACTATCACTGTATAAAGCTGTTTTGATAGATCAGTTCCCTCACTGAGCATATTTTATACTCATCAAAACTATTTATACATCCGCACATAACTGAGCTATTCTAGGAATTTCAAATCTGAATAATAATATTAGTCATTCTTGAAAGAACAAACACATGCACTATCCTTAATAAAGCAAAGTACAAATCCCTACAAAGAAAATTATTCCCATTTTTGCCTGCTCTTGTGCACACATGCACATCCCCACATGCCTGCATGGATCATGCATCCAGAGATTCCACTGAACCTCACTGAGGAGCAAAGGGAAGCAGTTGTGGGCTATTTTTAAACGTGCACACTCAAACCACGCACCAAATCCCAACTCCTTAACATGTGCTCCTAAGAGCTTTGGGAAAATCCAGCTTAAGGCAATTAGGCACTCGGATCTAATTGAATTTCAGCGCGATATGGACACCTAAGTCCATGAAGCTCCTTTGGAAACTCCTGTCTTATCCCATCCAGAGTTCATGTTCCAGCTGAGAAATACCTTGGTAATGGTACACTTAACACTCCACAGCCATTTGACCTGGTTTACTAATGTGTTTGGGAAGGAGCTTAATTAACAGTGGATAGCCATATCCCTAAGCTTAATTTTTCCAACAACCCTGCTCATAAAAGGAAAAATTGAGTACATATTAGAGGAAGCAAGCAATTAAGTTGCACAAATAGTGAGCTCATTGAACTGCAGCTGACTTCTATCATGTCAAAGAACAACTAAACACAGAAGCAATGAAAAGATTGTTGCCACGACCGCCACTGAGAACTGCCTGGCAATAAAGATGAATAACTTCCTACTTGAAGATTACTGATTAAAGCTCTTAGAAACCAAAAGGTTAGACATAGGCATATCTGGAGCAAAATATTTTAATGCATGTTTGGCAGATTCTGTAACGTATTTACAGTGGAATTAAAGCAAAGATTTATATAACTCTGGTAAACTCTGCTTTAAGCAGCCTTTAAAATCACGGCGGTTCCAAACATCACAAGTACAGGGGGAACTGGTTCATACTGGTGCCTTGGAGAAGGAGCTTCCCCTGCTGTTTCCCAAAGACAGAGGTGGGAAAATGGAAGGCTGAGTATTCATAGGCCTGAGCACACTGTGGGAGGGAACTGGGCTTGGGTGGATGAATCGCAGAATCCAGAATGGATAAGGTTGGACGGGACCCCTGGAGGTCACCCAGTTCAACCTCCCTGCTCAAGCAGGGTCCCCCAGTGCATGTCACCCAGGGTTGTGTCCAGCTGGCTTTGGGATATCTCCAGGGAAGGAAACTCCACGATATCTCTGGGCAGCCTGTTCCAGTGCTCAGTCACCTCAGGGGTGTACTGAAAACATCAGGCCAGCACTGGATGGACCATTTCCATCCAGTTCCATGGCAGAATTTATTATCAACACAAAGATGCACAGCCTGAGATCCTCACTGCAGAGATGTAACTCTTAGCTGAGGAAAATTCTGCTCCACAATCCAAATAAATGCAGTTAACCAAGATCAGGAAGAGTGTCCTCATTTCCCCCTTATCCATACCAACAAGATCAGGAACTGAGGAGCAAAATTCCCCAGAGCACTGTTTCACAGACTTTTTTTTCTCCATTTCTTGCTATGTTTCCTTGGAGTGTTTGCCCAGAAAGAAACTTGGATTGCTTGAAAACCAATCTGGTTTTAATGCTGACATTGCACAGGGTGTCCCTGATGGAAATGCTTAGCTGGGTGTTTCAGCTTCACCTGGCCCAGCATGGCTATAACAGCTACAACAACCACCAGAATAGGTGCTCCATTAGTACATCAGCAAACCTCCCCATCTGGTAATTTCTAAATGAAATAGAGGCAGACCAGGCAATTCAGGAGAGGGAACTGATTGGGAAGGGTGTGTCTGTCCCAAGGAGCTCTCCTGAGATGAGCCCATGAGGAGAAGAAGCACGAGTATGTTCCTCTTCCTCTACAACACAAATTCCAGCAATGCCACTTGAATTTTCATCCCTTTACAGTTTTCACGTGGGAGTCCAGGCCATGCACTAGAAAATCTAAATGTAGTGACAGCAACTGTGCTTTCCCTTGGGACATCCCATAGAATTTCATAGAGGCAAACTGTGGCCACCTCCTTTTCCTGCATCCCAAGACTCCCTGCACCATTGCCTGAAAGCTCCTGGCCCAAACAGATGTGTACAGACAGGAGGGAGACATCAAACCAAAGGGTCAGGCTGCAGTGGTGGAATGAGGGCAATGAACTATGCAGAAATGCAGGGGAAAGGACTGGAAAGGCACTTTGGCTGGGAACTGACAGGGAGAATGTTCAGACAGAGGACTCAGGAAAATTTTATTCAGATAAGTTCTGATTATTTGCCGTCTGTGACTAAATATGAGGCACCTGCAAATGCAATAGAGCAAGAATCTACAAAGCAGAAAAGCTGCTTCATCCAAGCCCAGGGACGACTAGCTTTGTCTAGAAAAGACACTTCATTTTAGGCAGAGAATCTACGTGCAGTTCCCTGACAAATGGCCTTAAATATGAATGTTGCACCCTTAGCCTTCACTTCGAAATATTTCAGTGCATTGATGACATGAATTTTGAGCTCACATTTTAAAACATTGGATCTTAAAACAACAACAAATCTGTGGGCTCAAATACAATCAGCCTATTGGCTTCTAAGTGCTTGACCTTTATTTGTCTCACACACCTCCCTTAACAGCCTCCTCGAAGTCAACTGGAATATTCTCCTGAGTTAAGGAGCTTTTGGTACAAATATCTTCTTATTTCCAATCACTGCATGCTGATGGAAGCAAGATTTGCTCTTACAGTTCTTTTTAACCTGACTTGGAAATAAATACCATGGAAAAAGACTTCCATTTCCACCTACTTGTTCCCCTGACTTGTGTCTTTTGGCTCTTGAAGGTTTTCTGAATCCACTTTCCCTGCAGTGAATCACATGAGGAAGTAAAAACCTTAATTGTAACACGAAAGTTAAACAGCAAGACATGACTTCATTGGAGTGGAGATAAAAGGGCAGGGGATTGCTGGATGAGGTGAAAATCCTCATCTTAATTCACAGGACTTCTTGGGATTGATACAGTACAAGCACATGTGAGCACAGGGAAGTGGGGGGTTTTAAATGTTTTTATTTTAGTGCCTTTCCTGTCCCCCTCAGCTGCAACCCTGAGCTTGGGGAACACACAGCTACACTCACACCAAGTTACTAACACAAAGAACAGGAATTGCACGTCATGTTGACCCAGAACAGGTAAGACTTGCAAATCCAAAGTGCTCACTTACCTGTAGGAAGGTAACAACAAGCATTTATCCAGCCAAGGAGTGTCTCATTAGCAGGAGGGTGATAGTGAGCCTTGGGAACATGAAAGAGAGGCAAGATAAAAGGACAGTAGTGGGAAATACAGGAACTCTAATTACATTAGCAGCAGGAAAAAGAAACCCAAGTGGTTTGCAGTGACTGTAACTCAGGGATGGGCACGTGTTACATGTTCCATCTCTGCCCAACACCTACTCTGGCTCAAGCTACAGGTTTTCCTGTCTCTAATTTCAGAAATATCCAATATTGGCCAATATCTTACAAACTACATGTTCCCTGACTGTCTCTTCTAGCCCTATGATCTATGAATCCTCCCTACATTTATGGGGAGGAAGCAGTTTTTCAGCAGTTAAGTCTTTTTCTGATAAGGCAAATTTACAGTCTCCCCTCACCAAATGCATTAAGTTGTTCTGAAAAAAACCCAGCTTTGCATTTAGCATCCACATTTACTGGTCAGTGAGTATTTTGGGCACAAAAAAGAGACTGGCATAAGGCATTTCCTATCTATAGATGTTTTAAAAGGTAGATAGCTGTGGTATTTTGACCAGCTTTTGCATTTTCTTTCTCATAAATAGTTCAGCCTAAAAATTTCTAATATGCCTTATACTTGTGGGGTTTTTTCCTGTGTATTTAAGCTCATGTCTTCCTCCCATGTCTGCAATTTGAAACTTTATTCCTATTTGTCAATATGTTAAACTGCATTTTCCTATGCAGCACTTGGGTTTGTCCTTTCCAGACCAGTTCCCTGGAAAATACTCACTGTGACAAAAAGAGCTGAGAGAAAACAAAAGACATTCCTGCACATCACATGCACAGGGACAGGCCCAGTTTTTCTGGGAAAATTCACAGCATCTCAGAACTTATCATTTTGTGTGTCCTAAGTGCATGAATTGCCACTTCTGTGCAGATAAAAAGTGTTAGACTGACAGAGAGAGAAGGCAGGAAAGCCAGTGACACTGAACAAAATGTAGTTCTAAAGCAGGTTTTCCTGCTCCTTAAATCAAGCCTTTCAAGTCTGCTTTCACAGACTCAGCTTTTCATATCTCACTAATTTGTCAATGTTATAAACTCTCCTTGGAACAGATAAAAATGCAAGAGAGAACCATAAAAACTAACATTAAAATAAATGAAAGGGAAAACCACCCTGGACTACTTTGACCAGTTTTGGTGACATGAGCAGCCTTTTTGGAGACTCTGCATGAGGATGGAAGCCCTGCAAGTCACACAAGGACACATCTCACCACTTGCAGTTTAGCACCAGGTTGTGCTGAAGCTGCAGCCAAAGCTTCCAGCCAAGGATCAGAGGTTTGGGGCTGAGGTACAAACTATTTCATCCATCACAACAGCACAGCAGTTTGATGAAATAAAGAAAGATGAAGAGAGGTCTCAGGATCCAGCTGATGACAAAGCCTGTCCAAAGGCCATAGGAATGGCAGTGCTACTTTTGTGGTTATTCCTTAGGAAGTTTTAATCAGTGGCATCTGCAGAACTAACACAAGTAAATGAAAATGATTTTATGGCTGAAAAGGCTAATTCCATGCTGGGATAACACGGCAGGACTGGATTCCCAGCAGACAAGGCTTCTACAAGGACAGGAAGAAATTTTGCAGAGACAGAAGAACTTCTGCTGCTGTTTTGCCTAAAATAAAAACTTCAGTGTAAAGGTTTGGGTTTCCGATGGAGATCTGAACTTGATCTTGTTGTTTTCCATGTAACAGTCCTCTTACCATGGAAAAGAAAAATGAACCAACACAGCTTAGCCTATGGGAAGAAAATCACACCCTTCTGAGAGCTGTGTCTGACTCCTTAGCACTGGAAAACTCAGTGGCAAAAGTTCTGTATGTGGAGCAAGGCTGTTATCCAGCTAATTCAGGCAGAATCTGTAGCAGCAGATGAAATTTTTTTTAATGGAATTTGAACTATTTTTATATAATCATCCACCACACCAACATTCCTGGCAAACAAAGGCCACCAATATTACCTTTGTCACCAACTGGCTCTTGGAGAGGGATGAGGGAAGAGAGACTTGATGTGCTGGTGCTTCTGCCCTCCAGGAAAACAGAATGGGAAGAACCTGCTGGTCACACCAGGAACTGAGGAGGGGGTGGGTAAAAGTCAAATTCATGCCATTACTGAAAAGTAACTCTTTTTGGTATAGGCATTATCCCTGGGCTCATTATGAGAAGCTGTGAACTCAGTTTGACCACTGTGTTGGTGGGAGTTTCTGCAGAAGTGGGGGGAATTAAAGGGGGGGAAGGATATTAAATATACAGGATTATGATAATAAACAATAAGGTTATTTTAATGCTATTTGAGCATGTTTTCTTCAAGCAATTTTAAAATCTATATGAAAAAATACATGCACAAGAGGAATTTCGGGTTAGATTTCTTCTCTCTCCGCTCCCTGCCTGCAGCTGCTCCGTTTCTCCTGGCCTGCTGAGCAACGTGAAGTTGTGAGTAGTTTATCTTCAGAGCTGTTTTGCCGGTTTGTTTGTGTTTAGCTGAAGTTCTGATCCTCTCTGGTTAGCGTCTTTCACTGGTAATTACAGGCAGTGTACCGTGAAAAGGTTAGTTTAGTCAGTGGAGCAGAGGGAGGGGCAGGGGGAGAGGGTTAGGAGAGTTTATCGACTGATCAGAGATGCCTTGTTGGCGCTCATCCTTTGTAAACAATAAGAAATGTCAGCGTGGCTGGTTGCTGTCACTGCTGACAGTATAAAGAGCAGAGAGTGTAGCATTCTTTTGGAAAGCTGGTTTACTGGGAGAGGAAACAAGGCCATGGGATGAAGGCACTTGGTGGATATCCGAGTACCTTGGGAAAAGAGAGGAGTTTGGGCTTCTCACTCAGCAACCTAATGAAAACTAGACAAATAGTCCTGCATTTAATATATAGTTTCCACCAATTCATGCTTCTTTTGTTAGGAACAATTCCAGTCTGTATTGGAAAGAGACAGTTAAATATAAAGAAATCATTTCACTTTGACAAGCAAGTTTCAGATTAAGAAGCCAGAGGAAGTTTATGAAAGAAAAAAAGAGCTGCCTTTGGATAGGTAAATTTCCATTCCCTGACCTCACATTCCTGCAACTTTGCAACAAAAAGGGGGGAAAAATAATCTGATGCCTGAACAAATAGTCAAATGGCAATGGGGAAAACTAAATAAGCATCTGTGTTATGAAAAGCTGGGATACAAACAGCCACGAGTAAACCAGAAACTCTGAACAGTCTGTGAAAGAACTGCAGCAGAAATAGGAGCAACATGAAACAATTTACAAACACAAAGCTATACCTGCAGGCAAACATTTATCTAAAGGAACAGAATGTTCTGCTGTTTGGAATCTCATAGGAGAATGCATCCTGTAAAAACACAGATACTTTTCCAAGATTTAACTGGATCAGTAAAGCCAACCCACCGTGTTATGCAGCATTTCTAATTTGTGGCCGATGTTCCTACACTAAAATAAAACCCAGCGTAAAATAAAGGCAGATTTCCTCCAAGAAAGCAAATCAC
Organism: Hafferia zeledoni; assembly: GCA_035583235.1. Lineage (NCBI taxonomy): Eukaryota > Metazoa > Chordata > Aves > Passeriformes > Thamnophilidae > Hafferia > Hafferia zeledoni. Next base: position 61,404,089 of record JAWWEV010000167.1, on the reverse strand, counting down.
AAGTGTTGAATTGTAATAAACAACATACTGTCAAAACAGTGTTATTTAAAACAACTGACAACACTTCCATATTCAGTGCTGCTTTGACACACAAAGTACTGAATGGATTTTGAGAGTTATCAGTCTATCAGTCACCCTGGGAGATTTATTGCACTCCAGTCAAATAAAACTCACAGAACTGTTTAACTCTTGATCTTCTAGACTCTGCAGAAGGAAAAGGAGAGGGAAGTTAGCTTGGGAAAACAGGCAGGGTCTCTGAAGCAGAACTTTAGCTGGTGTTAACTGACACAACTCCCTTGCATTCCACTCCTCCAGCCACAGAAATAATCCATAGAGATAGTCCACATCCATAGAAATGGCACTGCCACGTGCATGGGCATAGAAAACCACACGATAAATATATTCATATACCCAAAACACAGACATTTAGAGACACAGAGGTGGTAACATTCTGAAGACTTAGAGATTTTTAACTTCAGACTTGGGATACCTGGTGCCAGAGAGACCTTCCCCTCTGGCAACCACAGCCCTGGCAGGTGCCCTAACTGGGCATCAACATTGTTTTGTTTCATGTTTCCATGTTCCACTGTGAAAATGATGTTTGGTAGCTGTAAAGAACACTGGAACGGAGCTCCAGCAGCCTGGAATTTCCCCCTTTATTTGGAAACACGGTTGTGGGTCACAACAGTAAGAGTGGATTTAAATCCAGACACAGATGAGGCCTTTAAGCTGCCAGTGACACTGGACTCAGCAAGTATGTCATGAGCTTCACTGGGCACAAGATCAGGCCATACCTCTCATACCTAAAACTGCTTTATTTCCTGAGAAATCCCACAGCCAGTGAAATCAGCAGGAGTTTCACCTAAAAACTTAACAACTCATTTTACATCTTTTATTCCTCAATGATAATCTCAAAACAAAGCGAGCATTATCAGTGACCTAGTCCTGCACAGGGGTAAGTGGAACTCTAAAATATTTCTTTTCCCTTTTTTTCCCCTCTTTCTTTTTTAATTGCAAAGTAACAAAAGGGACTCTTGCTGTTTGGATCACTTTTCATGGAGCAAATCTACAGCCCCAGTCTTAAGAAACGATTGTTCTCGAACTGCTTTCTGAACTAACAAATAGTAAAAATAAAATAAAATAAAAAAGATTTGCCTGTCATGGGAGTTGGTCAATAAAATGCAACAGTGTTTATTACAACATTTAAAGTCTGTGATTAAGAACACCAAAAGGCCTAAACTAGAAAGAGTTTTAGCCTGTAATTTCCCTACAGTCCTGGCCTGTACTTCCTTATGAGTTAGCTCAGCAGGGCTTTTCTTCCATGTCCATCATCAGCTTGTAATTATTGCCATTCTCAAAGCTATGCCAGATGGGCTCTTTAGAAGCCGGCATGCAGCTTGTTTATGAGAGAGCGAGCTGTAATATTACTCTACACAGAGACCTATCTGGTCCCAGTCAAAGAGCCATCGCGTCCCCCCTCCCCGACCCTCCTCACTCTCCTTCCTCTCTGGACAAGCCTCTGGGTTTCAGCTTCCCCTCGGACGGGGCACTGTAACCCAGAGAGGGGGATACACCGTAACCCACAGAGGGGGATACACCGCAACCCAGAGAGGGGGATACACCAACCCGGAGCGGAGGATACACTAACCCGGAGAGGGGGATACACCGTAACCCGGAGTGGGGAGTGAACTCCATCCCTCCCTGCTCACTCCTCGGGAAAGGTGTGCGGGAACGGGGACACCCCTCTTTCTCCCGCTTCCTTCCTCCTCCCCGAGCTTGTTTGTTCCACTGAGCCAGGGCTGAGGTTTGGGACTGATGCCGCAGCCCAGGGAGAGGATAAACACTGGTGGCGAGTTGAGGTTGAGCAGCGGCGCAGGGAGCGGCGAGAGGGAATAACCCCGAGTTCATCTCGTTAGGGGCGGTCAGCGTTAGGTATCTGGGAAGGCCAAGACAGTGCTTCTATCAGTAGTTAATGAGGCAGGACTTGCAACAGATAGCCACTTTTAACTTACAAAAGCTTTTAGATGTCTCTGTTTACTTTGATCCATTTCAGTTCATTTGAGCCTTTTTTCTTTTCCTTTTTTTCCCCAAACCTTCCCCCTCCCCGCAGCCAGCACAGATAAACTGCCTTCCCCCCTTCTCCCCCCACCCTTAACTCAAACAATAGTATCATTTACCAACTTTTATACTTAACAAGTTTGAAGATCTTTAGTCAAGTTCTGCTACAATGGCATAAAGAAAAAACATGGCTCTTGAGAGCACCATCATAAAGAGAGAGGGAGGGGATTCCGGTGCAGAGACGTAATTAAAAAATCCGACTGCCGAAAGATAAATGAAAGGAAGGGGGGTGGGAATAACAGGAAAGGCTGCATTTTCAGGAGAGATTTAAAGTTATTTGTTCCTGATTGGGGGAACTGCTCATTCTTTTATCCCTTGTTATTTTATCCATGTGATGCCAAAAGAACTTTCTTTGTTAAAATGTTCTCAGAACGGATAAAACTAATTTGCTGGAATGTGAAATAATCCAGAAAGTAAGAGGACTGTGCCTAATGTTCACAGACTGAGAATGGCAAATTAACCGGCCACGGTTTCCAGTCCCTGGGGCACAGGACTGGAATTTAAAGCTTCCGAAGAGAGCCCTGGTGCTAATGGATTTGCATGAAACTTGGCATGCTAATGGAGATTGTCTCTTGTAATGAGCTTTTAATTAGGTCTGCTTGGTGCTTGACCTTCGTGTAATATGGGGCCACTCCTCAGATGACAGCATTTCTAAACCACAGGTGTGGAAAAGCAGAGCCTGTAAACAGAAGGATTTCCCTCCCCAGCATTCCCCAAAAACTGCCACTTCTTTTCCTCAGGTTGCTCCTCTCTTCCTCAGCCATTATTCCTTCCCTCCTGTGAACATCCTTGCTTCCTTGATTATTATTTTGAAAGAGATTTCACGTCGGTTGTTTTCATTTTCTTCTCTGTTTAAAAATAATATTCCCACCCAATTGGAAAACAAAACAAAGCCAGCCACAGGAAGCTGATGTTGTCAGTGCACATGGGCAGCCACAGCATAGCACAGGGATGGCTCGTGGATTCTGAGAGTTCTCCAGATTCCCACTGTCCTTCCAGAAAATAAATGTGGGGAAAAGCCTTTCTTTGCTAAACAGGAGCCCAAAACAACCATCTCTAGAGAGACACATGAGCCCAATCACTGAGGCTGCACTGCCCTCAAATAGCCCTGGACACAAGTATATGTATTTCTGTGTTTTCATATTCCACCAGAAAGGGTTTCTTACCCCTGGCTGTGGCTCTCTGAGTCACCACTCCTGCCTTTCATGCTCACTGGGTGCCCTTCAAACGCTGCCAAGATGTGGTAACGTGCTGGAAGGCAGCGCCTTTTGGGAACTGTGTGAATCACTTCTCACAGCACCAAACTCTCACAGTGGAGGCTACCAGCAACCACAGTGCCCCAAAAGCTCCAAATCCTCTCCCAGACCTTACAAATCTGGGTGTGAACCATCTGAACATGTGGCTGAAGAACAATGGACGGCAGTAAGTAAATATAAACCTCCTCTCGCAGCAGCCTCTGCCTGTTCCCCTGTTTACGAACACAACCAGCAGGCAATCTCAGAGGATGAATATTCATGGATTCATAGAGTGTGAGGCCAGAAGAAACCATTAGATCATCCAGTGTGATTTCCTATATATCACAGGTCATTAACTTTCACTGGGTTACCCCTGTGCTGAACCCAATAATTTGTGTTTGACCGAGCGCCGCTCGTCGCTGCCTGGCACAAACCTGCCACAAAGGCAGCGAGTCTGGATGTGATGACATCAAAAGATGGACAATCTATCAGGCCTTTTGCTGCAATCCCCGGGTTCTTTAATTATTAAACACCCCTTTTATTAAGAAAGGTCTCATTTTCAGTTCAAATAGACCCAGCTTCCACCTAGCAGGTTTCTCCAATAAATTTCTCCAGTGGCATTTCTCCAGTAAATTAAAAAACGCTGCAAGTATTTTATATCTGTGAGGGTATTTGTACTTTGAGATAATTTATTATCAGTCTTACTTTGACATGATAATCTAATTCAGATTAGGGAATCCTTGCTTAATTTATACCTGCTGGGAAAGATTCTGCTAGCAATGAAAGTGAAAAGGCTCTAAGGAACAAAACCTGTCAAATTCCATATTGGAGGAAGGTTATTGAAGTCACTTCAGATACCTCCATCAGAGATATCTACCTCTGAGTGTGTCAGGGAAACAAATGAAATGGATAATTTAGGGACGAAATGGATAATTTAGGGGACATACAGCCTGAGTTGGTTTAGGCAACTGTGTTTGAAAGAGACTGAAACACCTTAATTCTCTTCAGTTATTATTTTGGGAGTTAGACAAGTAGGTGGGGTATGAACAATTGTGCCAACATCTCCACATGGCCCCTTGTCACTATTAAGATGCAAGTAAAAATTCCATCTCTCCATACAAATCTAATTCATACCAAACTGAAACTGAATAAAAGCTTTTCTCCTCTTTAACCTTACACACAAAGGTAGAAAACCCTGAACTGACTTCCTAAATACCCTGGCTCTTTACAAAATAACTCTTAAAACCTTATTACTGCCACAATGGAGTTTCCCTTCTTTCCTGGAGCAAAGACTTGAGACGGAAAATCTGAAACTGAATATTATAATTTAAGCAGAATTCAGATGCTCCTCTTGGCAAATGCTTCAGATGAAGATAAAGGACAAGCATAAGACAAGTTTGTCTTTGTGGAATGAGTCATGGGAAGATCAGCTGTCAAGGCCTACAACTCATTTGGTTCTTCTTACAGATGTTTTTACAATTAAAAAGAGTGACTTGAGTGTCACATGGGAAAAAGAGTGTTCCCTCAGGATTCATCCATTAACTCTGTCAGCAGTACCTCAAACCCCACATCAGAGCATGTTCCTTGCCTGTTGACAATACAATAAAGAATGACTATTTACCATATGGTAATTATAGTTCAAGATGTGTTGTCCACATGGATTCTACTTTTGCTTCTCATGTATCCATACAGGCAGTTGAGGTCTCCTGCATAGCAGTGCCTATGGAAACATCTGATGGGTGGATTTGCATTTCTTGTGTCCTCAGATGAGCTACCATGACCACAAAATACTTGGTGAATTCCCAGGGCTGGGAAAAGGTCAAAGAGAAAAATCCATACTTGAATCCTAGTGAGATGTCCTTATGGATAACTCGAGGTCCTTTCTGTGAAGCAAATGAACAAGCAGATGAAAGACAGGATCTTACTTAGCTCTGTAAAGAGGTATTGGGGAGGAGTGTTGAAAAGCCATGGAAGGTTGTTGAGGCATCCAAAACCCAGGAGGGGATGGTAAATCGATTTTGTGGATGAAAACAGTAGGAATAAAGAAAAAAAAAGGTGTCCTGATTGTAAATTCCAAGGACATCTCCTCTGCAGTAGCACCTACAGAGGTGAGATCCAGGAGCAAGCTGTGGAGAGATTTTGTGCCTATCACATTGCTAAGAGATCACATACAAGTAAGGAACTATTTCTCCTTTTCCCAGTGATTATAAATCCCAACTATATTCCTCTGCACACTCCCAAGTGTTGCAATGGCTGTAAAACATTCTTCTCAAGTTTGTTGCAGCTTGGATGTTTGATATGACACACATGAATGTATTAAAACTGACAAATGATGCAAACTAGAATTTTCTACCAGAATTTTCCTCCCCAGATGGTCTAAGTCTTCCTGGTGAAACAAGCAGGAGTGCTCCCTGGAAGTCTGACACTAACATCTACTCCAGAAACACATGGAAGTCAAAATCCAGATTCTCAGTGCTGGGAAGGCACAACTGCTCCTGTTTTCCAACAGGCCACATGGACAGGATCTAAACTGCACAATCCAGTTAAGTAAAGTGCAAGTGTCTCATATACCCAGTTTATTAAACCTGCTCCTGTATCTCTGATGTTTCTCACTTCCAGCAACAATAAGTAATGTAGTTACTACTTAAATACTTAAGGTGGAAATCTGTTAAATTGTTGGGCAGGAATTCAGGATGAATCTCAATAAAATGTTTTCCTTGTGGAAAAAGAAACCAAGATGAAAGAGATCTACCAAAAGTGATTTTCCCTCCACCCTTCCTTGTTATTGCTTAGAAGAAACTGGAATTACTGGGCAATTGAAAAAGAGAACAACAGAAGGGTAACAAGTTAACAAAAGGTCTCATGAGCATGGTCAGAATTCGAGAAAAGCTCAGAAGAAAACAATTTGCAGGTAAGTAACTCCTCTTGAAGCCTTTTATTGACCTTTTTAACAGGAGTGTGAAAATATTGAGCATTCCTCAATTCTCCAAAGGCTCATTCCCATTCCTGCAGGTCACCTCTCAAATATTTTCAACCTGCCTTCTGGATGGAAACAGCAGATGACAACAGGCCTGGAGAGAAAATTGCATGTATTTATCTTCAAGGTACACTGTTCCAATCTTTCCAGCTAAAGGGGAATATTTTATGCATTTCAAGAACAGCTTTGCCTCAATGAAATTAGCAACTTCCTGGATAAATTGTGGGATGGAAACAGTGCAAAGGGAGATACAAAGTGCAGCCATGCTGTGGTGACATCACATCCTCAGCAAAAAGAACCAGCTTTAGATGGATCATCACTTTTTGCAGCTCAGAAAACCAATACTAGTTTGGCTGAAAAAGACTCTCCAAATCTTCACAGAATGTTCTTGTGACAGCATTCTGAATTAGGAGGGATTGGAGGGACTGTGGATAGCATTTCCAGTCATCACAGGGAGAAATTTCCAGCCTCCACTGGTGAAAGAGGCCAGGACACAATCAGCTAAAAGTTCAGTCTCTAAACAAAGAATTTTCTGTTACCTCCAACTGTATCTAGAAACTTCTGTTTCAAGATTATTGACCATATTGTCTAGTTTCTCAAGCTGAACTTTATGGGGGGAGCTTAGAGAGACTTTCTGCCCCAGAGAGGTGACAAACTTAAGAGATTGTGCTGACTTGATTTTAAGGTCTAATTTGAATTTAATTAAAATTGAATTTAAACTGCCTTCTTACCCCTGAGAGCAGACCTTGCTCTCCTCAAATACAAGAGTTTGAGTTTGAATGTCCAGTGGATGTTTGCCTGTACAGCACATACAGGTGAGCTTGAGAATTGCCACACTGGGTCAGGGCAACAATCAACAGCCTATTCCCAGTGATGCCATTAAGGGGACATCCAGAAAAGAGGAAGAACAGGACAATCATTTGTGATACTTGCCTGAATACTGTTCAGCTCCAGCTCTGCTCAGCCTGGTGGATTTCATGATTCTTCTATTTAGAAACACTTTACAGATCTTTTTTCTACCTAGTTGGACAATCTCTCTTATATCTATTTTTGCATCACAGAATCATAGAATGGATTGGGTTGGAAAAGATCTCCAAGATCATCAAGTCCTACCCTTGGTCCAACTCCAGTCCCTTTACCAGATCATGGCACTCAGTGCCACGGCCAAGCTCAGTTGAAAAACCTCCA
>JAWWEV010000167.1:61383461-61396385 GCA_035583235.1 Hafferia zeledoni | reverse complement strand
CCCCCAGAGGGTGGTGGGCACTGACCAGACTCCCCAGGGCAGTGGGCACGGCCCCAAGGCTGCCAGAGCTCCAGGAGTGTTTGGGCAATGGGACAGGGTGGGATTGTTGGGGTGCCTGTGCAGGGGCAGGAGTTGGATTTGATGACCCTTGTGGCTCCTTTCTATCTCGGGATATTCTGTGATTCTGGGATTTCTGGATGAAGGCCCAGAGTCACACACCACACCGAATGGGTGGGCAATAAACTGATTTATTGAACAGTGTAATGGTCTTCTCTTTTCATCTCCACTCCCCTCCCAGTAATTCCTAACTCATGATTGGGGGGTTTGAGTGCTCTCACTCTCTGAATTGACACTTTCACAGAAGTATCCAAGACCACTGCTGACCATTGCATCCTTCTCCTGAGTGGCGTGGGGAGCTTTAATCTCCTCACTTTCTGTGTGAAGCCCAGATCCCACCTCCCAGTGTGCACCCACTCATAGGTAGCTCTGTTGAATTTCACCCTCTGTTTTGTTGACCAATCACTCACTTTTGCCAAGCTCTCTCACATTCTTTCCCTATCCATCAACACCTTTATTCCCCTGACTAAATCCTGCCTCACCACCAGATTTTCTCACTGTTTTTTCTCTCCTCCCCTGACCACTTATGAGTGCATTGAACAGCACAGGCCCCAGCTCAGGAATCCACTTCCCTCACTGCAAGATCCGATCATTTACTTCTCTGTATCCTGTTGTTTTAAGTTGGTTATTTATCCATGCAAGGACCTTGTCTCCTATCCCATGGATGCTGAATTTCATTAAAAGCCTTCTGTGGGGAATTTCATGTGTAGTCTTTTGGAATTCCCAAGTGGATTATATCTATCAGATCACCCTTATTCACTTGGTCACTGATCCCTTCAAAGAACTCCAAGACATTTCCAAGACAGGAATTCCCCTCACAGGTGCCATGCTGACTCTTCCCAAGTGAATAATATTTATGCACATGCCCATTATTTTTTCTATTTTTTCCACACAAACATCTTTACTACACTTCTGTAGTTCTCTGGATTCTGGATAAAGCCATTTGACTCTCCCTATGTTGGAAAAGACTGGCAAAGCTGGAAGGATAAGGCACAAGTGACCCATGGAGCAGCTCTTCAGAGACTGTCTTGTCTTTATAGGCCACAGAAATGGTCAGAACTCGACCAAAACTGCTCAGTTCAGGCACCAGAGGTCTTAATTGCCATGATTGCTCTTGCTCTCTGCATGGTAACTTTATTTACAAGCTTTGCAAACATCCAAAACAGTAAACCCTCTGCCCTACGCAGACACTGCCAGTTTACACCCCAAATTGTTTCGATTTTGCAAAAGCAGACAATGAGGGCTTTGTTTGAGAAAAACACAAGTAAACCAACAAATAAACAAGACAAAGATAGACCCTGGGGACAAACAGTTCAGCTGGGGCCATTTACAGTGTGGTTTCACTTATCAAGGGAGTGATCCGGGTGGGCAGGGCAGGGAATTTTCCCGCAGACACCTCAGTGAGGGCAGCCCAACACCCTCCTGTTCCTCACCATTTCCTAGCCCAGGTGCTCAAAACAGTGTTCCTGAATAATGTCATTTCTCCTCAAAAATTAGGTTTTTTTCTGGGGTTTTTACACCTCCTGCTCCCCCATTCATTCCCCTCCCTGTTACTCCAGTTCCAAGCCCCTCGTGTTCCTTCCACATCTGCCAGATGTTTTCCAGCAACTGCATCTCTTTCCCTCACCTTGTCCATACCTTCACCCCTTTCATCCCCAGACCTGAACTACCTCATCCATTTATTTCACTGCTTCCCAATTAGTTCATCCCCTCAGGGCAGAGACTCCTTTCCCCTGGGCTCCCAACATTGTAATGGCTGACGTTTAACATTAATTCACTTTCTTTTATGTGCATTAGTGGTGAAGGGTCAGGCTATAATCACTATTTTACACATGACACTTAATCAGAGACAATCTGAATTACTTACTTAGGCTCACAGAGACAATCTGTCACAGCAGAAAACTGAACCCATGGCTCCCAGGTCCAAAGGAAATGCTGTTTTGATGGACCAGGTGGTGATCCCACTGTGGAAGTGCTGGTGGCACGTGACAGAAAGAAATGAATTATTCTAAATTCACATATCTCACCCTGCTCCGTGTTCTGTAGCACTCAAACCCCAGATTTCTTTAAGCAGGTAAGGCAGGAAAAATGGAGTTGTTGCAGCCCCATCCTGAAATAAACCACTATCAGAACTCTGCAGCTCAGCTAAAGGAAGGCATCCAAAAACCCCACGTTTGCCAGCTGAGCTGGGCAGGATTTTGTGTCACAGGAGCCTCAGCAGTGGGTAAGCCCAGCAGCCCTGGCAGCACCAGCCTGTTTGTGCTAATGATGACAGCTGCACTGAACTGGGGAATTTGGAACTTTGGTGTTTCCAACTCATCTCGTTGTCCTTTGGAGGAGTCCTGTCCAACTGGAATGGCCCAAGGCCTCGTCTCACCCCTCCCTGGAAAGGGAGAGGCAGCTGGTGTATTCCACACTGTACCAACGGCCTGTAAAAATTTATGTGATCCAGCTGGCCAGGAACAGGAGGTTTTAGTGCTCGAGCCACACTCAGGGACTGGTGCCTTTCCCCAGTGCCTGTGGAATGAAAGGAAGATGGGTCTCAGGCTCAGGACTCCACTCCTGCTCGTGGGTCCCGTGCCTGCAGACCCCTTGTCGTGCAAGCATTCCCAGACAGATCAGGGAACAAAGTGTCAGACTTCCTTAGATTACTCACATGAACCAAACAAGTGGGATTTGGCCTGAATACAGGAATCAGTCAGTTATCCACTGCTAAAATATAGTGGATAATTGAAGATGAAAGGCAGCTGTAAACAAACAGCAGACCGGAATATTACACTCTTCAGCAAGACCAGGGCTGAGCAGCACATGGAAAAGTACATTCCCATCCATAGGAAACGGCAGGATAAACTTGGATAAACAGGACGTCATTATCAAATTATGGGTCAGATAAAGTGTCCTCTGCCACACAGATGAGAGTGAATGTTGTCACCCACAGAGGAGGCAATGCCAGGAACTGGCCCCTCCTCCCTGGACACAGAGGTAGAGCTGAAAGTCAGGGAGGAAAGGAGGGGGAAAGAGCTGTGAAGAGTCAGGTTTGCTGCTCCTGCTGCTGGGGGAGGAGGAGAGGACAGCAAGATCGCTGCTGCTGCTGGGGAAGGCCACCTTCTCCAAGCACCCCAACTGCTCCACCAAAGCAGTAACAGAAGACATGGATTTCCCAAGATCTGGCTTGCACCCAGCAGGTGGCAGGGACAAGGAGCCAGCCAGCTCCAAAACAGCTGTGCCTACAACTGCAACTTGTCCTGGTCCAATTCGGTTTTCAGATCAGAGGTACAAGTATGCCAAGAAACACATCCTGCCCTTGGTTCTTCATCTCACCAAGAGAGAGCCAGAGCCATTCCCCCACCTCTCCATTTGTCCACTCCCACAGTGGGTGTCTGAAACACCTCCTGACATCCCTGTGCTGTCCCATGACACAGAGCATCTGCTAAAATCCACCATCCTGCCACACTGACCCTGAGATCAGCTCGGTTGGTTAAAACTTGGTTGTAATAATGCCAAGGTCATGGGTTCAATCCCCTATGTGGGCCATTGACTTAAGAGTTGGACTTGATGATCCTTGTGGGTCCCTTCCAACTCTGAATAGTCTGTGATTCTATGTGTTGGATCTCCCAGCTGGGCAGCTCCAAGGACCAGCCCTGTCAGGTTCTGCACAGCCCTGGCTGCAGCCCAGCTGATCTGAACAGGAAAAGAGTGTCAGTCTCATTTACTACGAATGGCACGGCCACAGGGTGAGACCGAGCTTTGGCTCAAAGCCTTCAGTGTGGTCATTCCTGCACCACCCCCAAGGAACTGGGAGAGTAGGGTATGATCCCTTCCCTGCACACCACTTGTTGCAGAGTTGGGGGAAACACCACAGTCCTGTGGCCAGAAGGTCCTGCTTTTCCCTCAGCCCAGCTTGGCTCCACTGGCTGCTACAGTGTGGGAGAAATGAAACAGCCTGAGTTTCTTCCTGACTTTCTTCACCACTTCCCTGTCCATCTCTGCACCATCTCTCCTGCCCCTCATCTCTGGGGAAGGTTGGAAAGCAGAGGCTCCTTTCTGGGTGGGAACCTTGCACGTCCTCGTGCAGCTGCACTATAGTCAAGCACATACTACAGAGATGATTCAGTTGCAGTAAACTCACCACAATCTGTGACTTTTCCTTTTTTAAACATGATCATTCCACTTCCAAGAACAGACCAATAGCTTTTATAAGCCCTACAAATATTCACCTTTAAAAATATGCTCCTTCTTTCTGGAGAAATTACTTTTATGTCTATTTTTAAAGTACAAAGGAGTTGTGGTTCTCCGTGCGGTTTTACAGTTTATGGTCCCACACATTTCGCAAACTGTAAAATACGGATGTTTCCCTAGTGGAAAAATTTCACTATAAAAAATTCATGGAGTTTCCTGTTTTCACATGGGGCTTCAGTATATTCTCTTTAAAAAAAAAAAATCACCCCTGTGGAAGAATCTGGTAGAGCTTAATGGCAAAGGAGCTGCCTGCTACAGATGTGGGAAGTGTCCAACAAAGTGCAATGGGAAATGATAACCTCTGTTAAGAAAGTCACAGAGTAATTCAGAAGTCCTTATTACTGTTTTCATTGACTGATTTGTACCTTCCTATAGGAGGTTATTTTTCACTACAAATTGCCTGGGTTCAGCCTTGTTAAATCACATTTTCCGCTGAGGTAGAACAGGGTAACAGCACAGAGCAGACTGGCAGCCCAGGAGGGTGTTGGGGCACCAGAGGAGCAGAGGGATCACCCTGAAGGCAGCTCTGTGCCAAGGTCCTGGTGTGTGCAGAGTGTGTGACAGTCACTTCACCGAGTGGGGCCAAGAGGGACCAGGACAGTCCTGGAAAAAGGATCAGCAGGACCCAAAGCATTCGGGGGGCACTGGACCCACAGCACGTGCTGCATGGGGTTGTAGCAGAGGGACTGAAACATCATAGAAAGATTTGGGCTGGAAGGGACTTGAAAGATCATCTCATTCCCACCCCTGTCATGAAAGGACAACTTTCACTATCCCAGGTTGCTCCAAGCCCCATCCAACCTGGCCTTGGACACTCCCAGGGATGGGGCAGCCACAGCTGCTCTGGGCAACCTGTGCCAGGGCCTCCCACCCTCACAGGGAAGAATTCCTTCCCAACATCCCACCTAACCCTGCCCTCTGGCAGTGGGAAACCATTTCCCCTTGTCCTGTCACTCTTCCCCCTTCCTCAGGAAACCCCCTTGTTAGTACTAGATGAAGGATCCTCTGAGGGACAAAGGGAAAAAATATGCCACAGCAAAGTAATCCAGGACTTGAGGTCTCCTAGGATGTCTGGGTGGCTGATGCAACTGGGGTACCATTCATTTCTCAGGGCTTGAAAGGCAAACCTCTCTCCTCCACTTCTTTCTATCCTTCACACCTCACTCGTGTACAGGAGTGACACTGTGGCTTTTGGCAGCACCGGGATGACCTTCATGGACACCCTGCAAGGGAGCATTTTGTGTCAGATGAGGACTGATCCAACAGCCCTGAGAGAGAGGAACACTGATACAGCCTGGGGTGAGAACTGGCTTCCTCTTTTCCTCCTGGAAAGCAGGATCCTGGATTACAGCAATGACAGCAGCAAGAATAATACCCAGCCTGTGTGTTCAAAGGCCTGCCCGGTTTTTTTCTGGCTGTACAAATGGGCCTGTTGACAAATATTACTGCTCAGCACAGACTCTGTTTCCCATATATCAGTAAATCACCACGGCTGCAGCACAGCTATGGGTATTTGTCTCACGACACTTTACATACAGTCACGATCTGAGCTCTCACAGCTGCCTTTTTCTCTCTATTTATTGTGATTTCAGCAGTGCAGGGATACCTGGACAGAATTATGGCCTTGCTTATCACATACTTACCACATAATGTTGTCAAATAATGCTTATCACGTAACACTGTTGGTATTTTCAGTGTAGCTCAGAGGTAAAGCCCACCAGCTGCAGAACAAATCTTTTCTAGGATTTTTGGCACCTGGAGCAAAGTCTTCAAACCTCTACAAAACCTTGTGAAAAAGATCTTTTTGTCACAGAAAGAACAATTTTGGGTCTGTCATCTCTATCACCCCAGAATAATTTGCTAAATCAGACAATCCAGTGCTGTCAATGGAGATCTTCCCAGCTCAGCTCAAGACTTTCAATTCAGAATCAGTTGTTTGAACCTGCAGATAACATGAAGCTGCCTACAGTCCCCCAGGGGACCCAGGAGCCACACTGGAATATATTCCTTTGCTACAGAAAAGCCCTGGAAATTTAGGTAAGGGGACACAGAATTCCAGAGATGTACTGCAGCCACTCAGCCAGGTGGTGCAGAGCCATCAGTGGAGCAATTTTTTTTTTTTTTTAATATTGTCTGTGTTACCTCTGCAATTCTCTGCTTTTCCACACTGGCTCAAAGGCTGGGGACAGGAATTTCCCTGTGGGTTGCTCTTTGTACCCACAGGCTGTCACAGCCAGGTTGTGCATGACCTGGTGACAGATTTCTCCACACCCAAAGCCTCCATGAGCTTTTCTCCTTGGGCTGAGAAACAGCACAGCTTCACATCCCAGAACTCAAACTCCATTCACTTCCTACTCCCCCTCTATATTCCTTCTTTCTTTATTTTTCTTTTTTTTTTTTCTTTTTTAACTGAATGGCCATAAACTCCACCAGCAGATTCCATACGGGTTATGTTACACCACCACCTGACTCCAAATCAATTACAGTCCAAAGGGATAGAGTTGCAGAGAGTCTGTGAAGCCCAGCCCTGGGGTTTCCATGAGGGACAGAGAAACTACAGTGCTAAGAACAGAGCCTGGAGATCCAGCTGAAAGAACTGAGTGATTTCATGATGAAAGCATGGGACTGGGAGGCAGGAGAGCCAGGTCTGTGTGCCCTGCTCAGACTACATGAGATAGACCTCTTTATTTCATATCTCAGCACATGGCTCCTTGCACACCAGAGTCCCTCATTTTGGGGGCTTCTCAGTGCTATCATTATATTTCATCATAAAGATGCAGAATGTTTTCTGGAAGACTAAGCCACTGTGAGGGTCTGAGATTCTGTTTCAACACAATACCAGAGATTTCCACTGCAATCCTAAGAAATATGAGCACACTGATCAGTAAGAACTACCAGAATGAACCATATTCTTCTCTGACATCCATCATTAGGAGGGAAATCACAGGATGATAAGGATGGAAGGGACCTAATTCACTGAGTTCTGTTTCCTGCTGTTACAAACATCCATGTCATATAATCCTCTCCATAAGTCACACCTGTTTGTTTGTCAGGTGTATCTTACAAGGCTGAACTTCAGGTGTAATGTAAGAAAGCAAACAACAGTTTCTCTGCGAGCTGTGATAGCCACAGGTTGTGGATGCCACAAATCTCATGAATGAGGCACCATCCACACCACCAGTGCCCCACACCAGTGAAATCACACAGAGAGCATGTGGCTTTGTGCTTATACCCAGGAAAGGCAGAGCACAAGGACTGCTCATCCTTGTCCTCCCAAGAAAGATGGGGAAAAGGGTAGAAAATACAGATAATACCCTGGAGCACACAATGCACAAGCACAGCACCATGTTGAAATATCAAAGATCACTTGTTTTCCACCAGTCTCAGCAGAGGCTGGAACATTCCTAATGAAATGAAGTTCAGCTCCTTCCCACCCAGTCCCCTTCAGCTGCTTTAGCTTAAGGTTGAACTCACCAAATCCAGAAAAATCTCTGAGACTCACAGCTTTTTATCCTTCGCTTATCTCACTGAATGGAGAAAAACAGCCATTACCAGGCCCTGTTGTAAGAAAGAAACGGATACAGGGCCTGGTGAAACATCCCTGCATGTCCCAGTGGGGCACAGCCTGAAGTCTTGGCTGAGTTTTTAACTCAGCACAGCTTGGAAGGATATTAAAGAAGGGATAATGAAAGCAAGAAGCGAAGATTTCTGGATAAACCAGTGGAAGATGCTGTTGCTAAGCACCTGTTCGATAAGTTACATAAAGAAACATGACACATCACCCAAAAGCCTGAAGCCAAATTTCCCGCTGGCATAACCCTACTAAATCAATCAAATTACACAAGGAATGAACTCAGTCCAACACACCTCTGCTTAGCAGCCACTCAGGGTTTGCCCTTCCCAGTTTTAGCACTGTTGCTCCACAAGAACTGTGATGTAGAGCAGGGAGTTCACCGCAAAGTCAGCCTTTGTAGATTGGGAGTTCTGGGCAGGGGAGGGGGGTGGCTGTTCCTCTCTTGCCTAACCTGCCTTGAACTTCCCTGCTGCAGGAACTCCGAGCTCAGCACATATTTTAGCGCCTTTCGGGGCATTCAAACCAATGCAGGCGCAGAAAGGAAAAAAAACTTCACTCGCCAGCTTTTGATACAACCTGGAAAACAAACAGCTTGGAAGAGTTCCTTTTTTCCTCAGCAGTGAAAATCGTGGTAAAGCACCATCTTGATAGTTCCCAAAGAGATACATTTACAAAGATCAGTATAGGGGAGGCTTGTTCGGTCTCCCGAGATGTATCTCATCCTCTGACAATTCACTGAGACCTTTGCTGTATCTCGCTATATGTGTATAATTATCTGCTCTGATACCTGAGCTTCTATGCAACAGTCTTACTCCAAGTAATCCAAACTATCCCCAAGGCATGGCACACACAGAATGGTCAGGGGAGAGAGGGGAGGAGGGGCAGTGGACTTTCCTCCTCTGCTGCTGGAAATCGGCATTTTAGGGCCTTGTAGTCATTTCCTTGCTAGTGTGAGGAAACTTTTTTGTACATTTATATAAAATAGGAGGCCAGAAGTGCACACCCCCATCTTACTTCCTAATATATTATGTTCTCCCCTGCCGAGTCCTGGGACTTAGTCTGGATTTGGTAACTGAAGTAATATAAATGTTAGCTAAGAAGTATTCCAGCAATATGGTTCCAATTTAAGCTTGTTTTGAAGTCTAAAGAACTAATATGTCTCAGAGATTCTTCACTGGATGTTTAGCTCTAATGTAATTTGTGCAGGAGTGCAGGCTGCTCTCTAGAAGCCCTTCTGCAATGCTCCAGAAAACAGGTTCCTTCCCAGGCAGGATAGAATCACAGAGTCATGGAATGGTTTGGGTTAGAAGGGATCGTGGAGATCATCCAATTCCAACTCCCCTGCCATGGGTTGGGAACCTTCCACTACACCAGGCTGCTCAGAGCCCTGAGTCCAAGAGGATGCAGAGCAACCACAAACTCACCTGCCTGTTGTGAATTTGGGGGATTTGCTTAGGGAATGTTGTCCTATTCACTGGGCCTTGTGGATAAATGAAGGCTGCGTGTCACTGCTGGTTTCAGTCCCCTTTTCCTCTTGTTTTTTGGAGGTGAAACAAGCCACCTCTGAAGGAAGCCATGCTCTGCAAGCTGTTTGCACTTTACTTCAATAACATGCTTCTTGCAACGCTGCCTTTATTTGTGTAGACATGCATTCTCAAGGTTTGCCTGCCCCCTTTTCCTCCCTCACACCCCTACGGAGCCCCTGCCTGAATCCAAGTAATGAGCTAACCCATGGAACTCATTGCCCTTTATCTTGCTGGGGAACGTGCACCTTTTGAACTGCCATCTGCAGATTGTGTTGATGCACTGACTTGTTAACTGTGCCATACTGTGAAGGAAATGGCATGATTTAGATCAAGTGCTCTGGACGGCTGTTCATAAGAAACACTTGAGCCAAGCTGTTACTGCTCAGGATGTGCCCTGGGGAGAGGGGTTTCGTTTCGGGTCATGCTCCTGCCTTGTATGAGGGCAGGCGCAAAGTACTGAAATCACAGTCCTTCCCTGAAGCTGAGGGGAGGGGGGAGGAGAAACATTATGAAACCATAGAAGCGAAGCTGCCAAATTAACTTCTCACCCTTTCAATCACACTCCAGAGGATAAAAGCCTAACATTTCTGCCTCAGAAACAGGCTCAGTTTACACCAAACAAGTTATTTCTCTAATTTATCAGACTTGCCAGCTATCATTCTAATTACTGGAAACCTCAGACTTTTTATGAAGTCAGATGTACAGCGTTATTTGCATGGTTGTAACGTATCACCAGCTAAATAGGTCTTGGGGAAAGAAAGGCATTTTAGAAAGGGATCTGCAGGTTTCCCTGCACAGTTAGGGGTTTAAGAACACTATCACCAGGAAAAAAAATGGTTCTGCATTCAATTTTCTTTAAAAAAAAATGCTACTTCCAACATAATATAACATAGCTCAACATGAGAGGAGGAGACTGCGACAGAAAGCTCATCAAACGGGTCCCGTTGACTTGCACTGGCTTTGGATCAACCCTTAATTCTTTATCTGCCCTTGCAGAGCAGCATAAGCGTGGAAACAACCTAACACCAGCAGCCAGGTCAGGCAGGGGAGGAGGCAGCCAGAGCCATCCAGACAGGCTGCTCACCCAGCCGTTCCCAACACAAACACTGATTTGTCCATTCTATGTAAATGGATGATTAGAGTCATTCTCTAAGACAAATTTACTTTTCTGCACACTCTAAATCTGTTTAGTCACTTTAAAGGTGTCAATTATTGGAGCATGCTAAGACTATGAATTTCTTAGTAATAGCTTTAATAACATTTTGAAATGAAAAGCAGATACCTTGAAGTTGGCTTACTTTGAAAAGACACATGAGCAGATCTGGTTTTAATTTATGTCCTATTCTACATCTGGAATCCCTTATAATTAAAACTAAAAGCTGGACTACTACTTCCACCTGTCAAATGATGAAAAGATGAATGCACTAATAGCTTACTAAATAGCCCAACATGATCGAGTTTACTTTCCCATCTTATACAGTAAAAGAGGGGTTTGGACAGGGGGCTAAAGGTCTTTGGTCATTACTAATGACACGTTTTCAGTGTTAACCTACGTACCCACCACCACCACCACTGGTGCCTTTTGGCACCCAGAGCTCCAAACTGCACTCTGCATTTTGATGAGATGTGTTCATCCAGCCCTGCTGCTCCAGCCTTTCAAGTATTCTCAGCCCACAGGTGGATTTTCTCCCCTGCAACTATTTTCAGCCACTCCACATTTTTCTTCCATTCATTTTCTTCTCTTATTAACTGCTTTAATCCATCAAGTTTTCCATGTGGATTTCTGAAGCACTCTCATCCCAAATGACAGCTTTCCCATTGATGAGAGCAGTTCAGGGGCATGAGGCAACTTGGACTCTATTTTTACATCTTCTTTATGATCCTATCCCTTCCCATTCCTGTTGATCCACCTGTCTCATGTTAATACATTGCCTAAATCAAGAGAATTTCCCTGCAAGCATTTGTACAGAACCAAACAAAACTGGACCCTCAAAGGGTAAGCTGGGCCGTGAGGTACAAACACAACACAAATAAAACGGAAGCTGTTGGATTAACAGTCTAAAACACAGTAAAAATATTCTCCTACAGAAATATTGAACATTTTTAGCCCAATGTGTTGACACATCATCCATGGGTCTTTATAGATGCATAGTCAGAATATAAACATTTTAGGGGAATTCATGACATTCTAGATCTCCAGTGTGAGTCCATAACCTGAGGAGCCCCTCTGCTCTGGAGCCAGGCTGGGAGAGCTGGGGGGGCTCACCTGGAGCAGAGAAGGCTCCAGGGAGACCTGAGAGCCCCTTCCAGTGCCTAAAGGGGCTCCAGGAGAGCTGGAGGGAGACTGGGGACAAGGGATGGAGGGACAGGACACAGGGAATGGCTTCACAGTGCGAGAGGGCAGGGATAGGTGGGATATTGGGAAGGAAATCTTGGCTGTGAGGGTGGGCAGGCCCTGGCACAGGGTGCCCAGAGAAGCTGTGGCTGCCCCATCCCTGGAAGTGTCCAAGGCCAGTTTGGACAGGGCTTGGAGCAACCTGGGATAGTGGAAGGTGTCCCTGCCCATGGCAGGGGTTGGAATGAGATGCTCTTTGAGGTCTGTTCCAACCAACCCACCGCATTCTATGATTTGATGATTCTTTTGGCCCTTCAGAGACATTATTTCCAGGAAGAGTTTGCCCATTTATCTTTAAAGATGTTGAAAAAAAACCCACACACACCAAAAATGACCGAGGGGAGGAATCCATTTGTGATGCTATGCCATGGAATCCTGGAATTGTTTGGGTTTGTGGGGATCTTAAAGATCATTTCACTCCATCCCCTGCCATGACAGGGACACCTTCCATAGCCCAGGTTGCTCCACCTGGCCTTGGACACTCCCAGGGATGGGGCAGCCACAGCTTCTCTGGGCACCTGTGCCAGGGCCTGCCCATCTTCACAATAAGGAATTTCTCCCCCATATCCCATCTAACCCTTCCCTCTGACAGTTTGAAGCCATTCTCCCTTGTCCTGTCACTCCATGCCCTTGTCCACAGTCCCTCTCCAGCTCTCGTGTGTATATCCACTCCTTTTAAAAATAAATGAAGAGCAAAGGACTTTGTTTCAAAGGGAAAACTTTGATTCTGTCCTCGCAGAATCCTTGGAGCAGCCAGCCAGTTGTGTGGGATGTCTCCAAAGATTAATTGTCTCATTGCCTGCTCTTGTTTCCCCTGCTCATAGAAATATGAATATATCCCATCTGGAAAACAGGATTTTACTCTGCTTTCTAAATAGCTTGTAATAATCCAAAATGTGAAGGTGTCTAGCCAAGATAAAGCAGTCTAATTAACACTGTTGTTGGTATCCTCACAGCTATTGCTACTTCCAGTGAACAAACCCCCACAGGTAGTTGGGAGAGAGGCTGAGGGAGCTGGGGGTGTTTAGCCTGGAGAAGAGGAGGCTCAGAGGTGACCTCAGCACTGTCTGGAA
>JAWWEV010000167.1:61352812-61376890 GCA_035583235.1 Hafferia zeledoni | reverse complement strand
TCTCCCCACAGCACTTGTGCTCCAGTCCCTTCTCCAGCCTCGTTGCTCTTCTCTGGCCCCGCTCCAGCCCCTCAATAGGAGGGTACTGATCTTTGCAGCTCAGCAGATGAAACAGCTGCAGCATCCAGACTGTGCACATGGTGAAAGGTGCTCACAACCCACGGGATTTTTTCATATTTTGTTAGTGCATCCTCCAATTTGAGCATCCTCGCTCTGTCCCACGCTGTGCCCAAGCACAGGGGGCAGCTCCAAACTCTTTGCACCTGACTGCAGTGGTGCCAGCCCAAGCCTGGGAGGTGGGAGGTGTCAGAGCAATTGCCGAGTGTAGCTCAGGGCACGTGGATGTGTCGAGCTCATGTTGGCAGCACAGCTGTGAAATGGGCATTTTACACCAAACAAATTCAAAGGTCACTTACTTACTATGCTATTAATTTCCTTGGGACACAACCAAATGGAGTTTCAAGTCTTTCAAAATACAGAACTGTTTCCTGCTGTTTGTGTTCCTTTGCATCTTAAAGGAAGAAATGACATTTTATCCAATAACAAGTGTAATGGGAATGACACATTTGAGGAAAGAAGTGCCTGCACCATTAGCACCAGGAAATGTGGTACATCAAGAATGTAGGAAGAAACTCCTTAAGAGTGTAAAAGAGAGGGTTTATGAGTTTGGATTATCCCAAGGGGTGATTGATTCTCACAAGACTGGAGCAAATTCTTTTCCTCTTTCAACTCCCACATCACCATACCTTTGGGAAACACCTACTGTTCCCCCACTTACTTTCTCCTGCTTCTAATATGTTCTTACCCTTAAACCAAGGGGTTTGTTCTCCTCCTAAAAGCAAAGAACTGTGTAGCAATTTCTTCCTAATAAATCCTATATTTGTTGGTACTAAGTATGGATGAAAATGAGTTAAATTAATAGAAGAGCAGGAACAAAGGCAATGCTGTTTTCTATGAATATATACTGGCTGCACAGTCAACATTTATTATCAATATATCAATCATTTATTATCAATAACACTTACCCTTGACTGATTCCTGATATCAGTCCATGTACTGCCTTCCAATTGCACCTCAGTGCACCAGGTATTAAACAAATGGCTTTCACCTGTGTGCTTAAATGTACAATTTAAGCTGGATTTATGTGGATTTTATGGATAAAGCTGTGAGAATTCACCATCATTTCAGAAAACTGGATGTTGAAGATATTTTTTTTTAAGTTAGAAGAATAATACTTGATCCACAGATGATTTTTGTCCACAGAGTCATGATCTACCTAAAAATACTTTGCTCCAAGGATGCAGTTTGTTTTCTACCCCTGGCAGTGTGAAAAGCCCAGCCCTACAGACTGTGGGCAGACCTTATAAACCAAACTATTCTGGGAAAACAAATCTCAAACACAATATATGCAATACAGCTGTTCAGCAGTTCCCCAGGGCTTACTGGTGCTCACTGCCAGCTCTCAGCCCTTTCTGCTCTGAGCAGGGAGGGAAGTTCTTTAGATTACTCTGTGTGGGTCTCTCTGCCCTCCATGCTGTCACCCTGGATGGCTCTGACAGGTCTCCCACTGCCACATTCCTGTTCTCAGGAGGATCTGTTAACATTTTTGTCTCCTTTTGATCTCTGGACCCTTCTCCTGACACTTTTCACAGCCGCCTGAAAATGGGATTCCTGAAGTCAATAATTTGCTTATTGTCTCTCTAGTGTAAACTCAAATGTTTTTCATCTTGGAAACTATTTCCTCATCTGTGGTTTTTTTTTCACATTTCCTATTGGATTCAAGTGATCTGAGATTTAAAAATCATTCTACCACCTGAAATGAACACCAACACCTGCCCATTGCTCAGGAACTATCAGCATTCTGGGATTTGTATCTGATAACTCCTTTCCTTTATACTGTTTGAGTAGTTCAAGTATATGGAAGTGTTACAGCTGGATTTTACATGTGAAACCACACTTGAGGATATGATAGCAGAGGGCAGGGAGTCCCACTGGGCATGGAAGGGTCCCTTCCTTCAGATCCTGATGCAGGACAGAAGCCTAAACAAACCATCAAGCACAGTAAGAAGATACTTCTCAGCCTGTTATATTCCCCCAGCACCACCACCCCTCCAATGTGTCAAAATAGCACAGTTTTCTGTACCACAAAAGACTTTAATTTGTAAGGAATTCTAAGCACTTGGAAAGCACAAGGGGACACTGAGAGTGTGGAGGTCCTACCCCAAAGACACTCCATCCCTTTCAAACCATGGGAATGATTTCAGCTGCCTCCCTCCACGTGAAATGCAGCCTGAAGAGATTAATGCTGTTCTTAGGCTGAATGAAAATAAAAAGAGATGTTTCCAAAACTGCACAGCTCTCCCTTAGCCCAGAATCCATCTTTTAAAACAGTGAAGCCTTGTCTAGGTTGCACATAAGGGAGGAACATGGAAGATAAGTTTATTTTTGCTTCACATGGAAATCTCGTTTTGTACCACTGTTCAGCCATGTGGAGCAGGGAATGTCTCAGCTCTGGGGACATCAGAGCCCAGGTGGCACCTGCTGTCACCTCCACCCCTACGTGGCGTTCAGGGAAGACTGAGGAAAGAAGATGGACTGAATCTGCAGTTGATAGGAACAGGAAAAATCAGCACAAGGAGCTCTGGACATTCAGGCACTGTCCTCACCAACCATGATGGTTTCCACTTGTCTCACATTATTTTTATGGTTTAACTGGTTTTAAAGCAAGAAAAAAAGTTTTATTCAAGACCAAATTCTGGTTCAAAAGACAGGTCCTGTGTTGTTCTCTGCTCTTCTGATTGTGGTGACACTGGACACAGAAAGAACTTTCTGTGGTTCCACATGGATTTTCTGTTCCAGAAGTCTAAGAGAGCTCCAGGCAACAACCAGGAGTTAAAACCTGGATATAAATTTTGCACAGGTGGTAGAACCACAGCAGAACTGCATCTTCCTATTACACCACTCACCCTCCTTGCTGGCCTGTGTGAAAATCTACTGCTGAGGTATTTTATTCTTTGCAGAAAGACTGAAAAAGGAAAAAAAAATCTCCAGCTCAAAGACTCACAAAAAATAAACTGTGATTAGAAAAGCAAAAAAGCCAAAAGAACTGAAGATGTTTGCTGTTGCTCAGTGCACCTCTCCCTCAGAAGGAAAGAAAAATGGTCTGGTTACCTCAAACACAGGTGAAATCAGTTGGCCACAGGACCTCTGAGATGTCATGAGCTATGCAGGTCAGGTGGGGCCAGGTCAGTGTCTCAGGCTGCACCTCTGGAGAAACTCCAAAGTGGTGCAAGTGATGCTGCTGAGCCAGGAGCTGCATCCCACTTCCTGAATCACTGCAGAGGATGTGACCCAAGATGCTGGTGATGGCAGTTGCTGACAGAGATGATATCTTACACATGACATATAAAATTCAGGTACCTGACACTTCGGGTCATTAAAATGAGAACATGCATTTCGGATGAAAAAGAATATTTGCAGTGTTCCAGCCAAATTCCAGCACTCAGGTTGTGCTGTCCTGGGAGCAGGGAGGCAGGTGGGATGTGCACAGCTCTGGGAGCTTCACCTTCAGTTGTTTTGAGTTTCATGGAAAATCCCCTGCCAGAAAAACTCCAGTGAAGCTGCACCTTCACAATGATTCCCTTTCCCAATCCAAACCCAGGAATAACATGAGGTGAGACTCACAGGCTGGGATATTGTGCTGGGATCACAGAATCACAGAGTCATGGAATGGTTTGGGTTGGAAGGGACATTAAACACCATCTAGTTCCTATGCCATGGCCATGGGCAGGGACACCTTGCTCTAGACCAGGTTACAGGATCCTTGGCCTTTTGGGAAGCAGGAGACAACCTTCTGAGGCCAACTCTGATGGAAGGAAAGAATCCTCCATATTGCAGTATTCCTTATGTGCTCCCTGGCACTGCCCTGACCCTGGGTGGGATTCACTCAGCCTGCAGGAATGTTTTTGCTCCACCTGATCAAAGAAAAATTATACTTTTCTTCCAAATTTATGAGTTGATTCAGCTTTTACTTTACAGTCAGGCAATCAGGGGAGCTGCTGCAACAGAGAAAACTGATCCACATCACTGGGAAGAAGGGCAAGGAAGAGGAGTGAGAATGTCCCTGTCACCTGACATGAGCTGCCGGACTGGCTCAGTTTTACCAAGCAAGTTCCCTCCAGCCTCTCTAAAGAGAGGGAAGATGGCCCCGTGCACTGATGACCTGAAGAACCATAAGGAGGAAGCCCTTTCCCTCAGAGGAGAGAGTAAGTCTAGTACTACAATATTCCTCTCTTAAGATAGTCCTTAAATCCTTTGCCTAATAAGGACAGAATTAAAGCATCTGCAGTGGATGAGGTAAATCTGGGCCGTGGTATCTGTGCCTTGATTCATTCTTGCCAAGAGGTCAGTTTAGCTGCACCCAGAGGGAGGGCTGCTTTATACATCTCATTCCAAACAAAAATCCCACTTTTCCCTTCAATACTTGCTTTTTGCTCTGCTGAGCAGGCACACCTGTTTTCTCTACTAACTGGAATCCTTGCAGCCACGTGTGCCCAGGGGATGGCGGGGGGGGGGGACTGTAATAAATAGCAGAAGCAAATAATTTACCCAGTGAAGAGCATTCCATGCTTTCTGTATGCAAATTCTGCATGAAAATTCTACATATATGGTGCAGAGCTGCTCTAAACTGAACTCTAAAAATGCTTAATGCAAACACAGCTGCTATCAAGTGTTGTTCTTTCCAGGAGTCCATTCAGTTTGATGGTTATCACTATGCCAACAGCATTCCCAGTACAAAGCTCTCTTCCTGAGACTTCAACAACTGCTTTACACACAAGAGAAGTTCATTTCACCCTGAGACTTGGTTCTCTGGACCCCTCCTAAATGTGTGATTCTCTCTTCTAAGGGTACTAAATGACCCCAAATCAAGTCTAACAGACACTGACATTTAACGAATTTAGGTTTTAATAATAATTTTAATTTAAGGACATATTTGATAACATCCCTGTTGAGCAAAATGTTGTAGTGCCTTTGAGTACATAGTGAAATCTCCCTGGGGTCAGAAGAGATGTGATATACAGGTTCAAACCACAATTCCTGGTCAAATTCACTGAAGTGTTTTGAATTGTAGTAACACCTTATTTAAATATCAGGTTTTGAGAGCTGAGGTGGATCAGAGAATTCTGAAAAAATGTTAATGTACTACTTTAGTTGACTGGTTAGTTTGCTATTTATGTTTGCTTTCAGGAAAGAGGAATTTTTCATCCAGTGAGAGAGAAGGTTTCTTAAGGATCAAAAGTCCTTTAAATCTGTAATTCTACAAAACTAAAGGGGACAGCACTTCTCTTCCTTCAGGGGTTGATCACAGGATCTAGTGCATTCTGTTGTTGAGAAAACATCTAAAATAGCTCAGCAACTGCCATTTCCAAATGTCCCAGGGACAGGAAGGTCAGCACCCCAACTCAGGACTATTTAACTCAAATCAGGACCTGATCTCTTGATTATAGGATATGGTTCAATATTAACTGCATGTATGTGATTTAAAAAATCAGAGCTGGAATGTTCTCATTCATTTCACTGAATGCCTGCTAGGGAGACTTCCTGCTCCTCTGCATCCCTGTTCCTGCAGCCTCATGGAATCAGCTCCCCTGTGGGAAGCAGGGCTGGCAGCTTTGTCCAGGCTGCCGCTCTTCATCCCTTTCAGATGGGTGGATCTTTCAGGATCATCCTTCCCAGCACACCAACCAGCTCTGCAGAGCTAATGAGGTGCAGCAGGTCATCTGCACACAAACAAGGAATGGGAACGGACCTCCTTCCACTCACAAGCAAAGACAAGCACATACTGTGATGTTTATTATTTAATACAACATTAGTAGCATCTTTACTATCAAGTCACAAGAACATACCAGTATTACTCTTGCAAACCCCACTCTTACAGTGCAAACTCAGTTTTTAGAGTGAACTAAACACTCCCTACAACACTTCAAACCACTTAGGACAACCTCTTGCTCCAGTTCTTCCTCTACCCCTCATTAGCTCACCAAGCAGCAGCATCAGAGGCAAGTGGGGGGTCACTGATGCATTGTAATTAGTGATAGTCTGTCAGCAGGAAAAGCAGTCTCTAATTAATGCAGGGCAGTTCCTTTCCTCCATTAAGGCTTCCTTTGCTGAAGCACAAGGTGGAGCTATGGAACAGAAAGTCCAATAAAAAGCCTGATGGATATTTGCATCTCTGTGACTGGCAGTAATTTAAACAGGTTTGGCTCCATCTGGGCACAAACAGAGCTCTGAGAAGAGCAGGAAGCAAAGGAATCCATCCCTGAGAACAAGGAGTGATAGGAGCAAACAGGGACAACCAAGGAGCCCTGGTGAGACCTGGCAGTTCTGTGATGCCCCACATTTGGAGCCTGGGTAAAGCCCACCCTCGGGGTCTCTGGGGGGTTGTGCAATTGCTTTTAGGATTCTTGAAGGGTTTGCAACAGGTACAAGGAAGTGCTGTAGGTTCTGACTGTGATTTCCTAAGCTTATTTGTAACCCTTTGTAAGGAGGTATCACTGAGGGAATATAAACTCTGAAAAGCAAGTAACTGGCAGTGGAATTTATGAGAATATTCCCAGAGCTGAGCTTGAGGCTTTGCTTTGCAGTGCAGTTTCCCATCAGGAACACAGAAGGGCAGAGGGTCATCAGCTCATGCCACTACACTGGATGTGCCAAATTTCTGTTCCTCCCTCCAAAAAGATGTATTTTGCCTTTTTGAAGCACAAGGTAATGGTTCAGGTGGAGGAGAAAGTTTGCCCTGAGAGAAACATCTTTCCTCAATGGATAGGTTCAAACCACTCCACTGGGACTCCCACACACTGTCCCAGAGGAATCACATAAAAAACACAGACAAGGAAACAAAAGATGACTGAAAACATGTCACAGCAAGGAGGAAGCCCCAAATCTTTTTTCCTGGGTGTATTTAATTGTACCTGACATTGTCGACATATGAAGAGATTGCCTTGCAAGAATAAGCTGGAGGAACAGATTGGGAATTGCCACTGGCTCAAACCAGACAGACTTCAGGGGTCAAAGACACAACCCTCAACATGAAGGGAAGTGATTAAGATGATCTGCAAGAGACAAAAGACAGACAATAGGAAAACTAAGAGTTTTCCAGGAGTGAAAGCAACATATTATTACAATGAACATGGAAGATTCTGAGTCCAGGAAGGACTTACAGAATCACAAAATCATTAAGGTTGGAAAAGCCCTCTAAGAGCTCATCAAGTCCAGCTGTACTTCTTTGAGTGCAATCCACAGTGATATCCATGACATCACACCAGGCACCATCCCAGAGCTCCTGGCAGATCGCAGTAAAAGGGCTTTTAAATCAGCTTCTCAAAAGACTTTCCTAGCAAGGTAAAGAGCAGTAAGAGGAAGTTTAGCTCATTGAGTAAGCAGTGAAGGAGGGGAAATCTGGTTTTCTTGAGCAGTGGAATAACTTTTACAGAGAACAGGGGTTTTAGGCTCACACAGAGGGTGAGCAGCCTCCTGGAAGGTGGGCTGAGAATCTCTTACCAAACACTGTAATAGGAGGCTGAAAATGGGATAATCATGATACTGTATAGTGGGGAGGAGCAGAATTACTTGTTTCCATAGAAGGGCACAATGTTAGGTCAGATCAACTGTATCATATAACTTTATCCTCAGATTTCCTTAAAGGAGAGGAGGAAAATCAGAATTTAGGTGGTCTGGATTAGTCTAGAGGCTTCTGCCTAAATTACAAAAGAAACCTTCTCTGACTGCATCTTAACCCTAACAAGAAGTTAGGTTTAAGTCAATGGTTTTACCTTCTCTAAGCTGTCTCACTGCAGTTCTGGTTTAGATAAAATAAAACTGTTTGGACCCACACTCCGATTTAGTCTGATTTAATCACACTATGATTTTTGATGAACTGGGAAGAAGGAATCTACTTCCTAGTTGTCATGGTTTCAGCCAGGTGGGGCCTAAATTTGGGTTTTAAAGTTTGGACTAGGCCCGAAAATTGTCAGGTGACTTGAGGTGGGCTGGGCTAGCTGACAGCTGACCTCTTCTAGCCAATAATATTGTATTCCATACCATAATACATCATCTCAAAGTGTGTAAAATGCAGTGTGTGGGTGTGGCTTGTTCAGTTCCACCATGGCTGCAGTAGAATGAAGAATAGCTGAGGATAATAATATCCTAAACTGGCATGACTAGACCAAGAAGACAACGTCTAAAGGCCCTCTAAGGTGTTGTGGTTTGAGGGAGACTAAGCTTAAAAACCTCTATGTTGTAATAGCAGAAGTAGTAAAAAGGAGGTGTTAAAGATCTCCTTTGCTTTCCTTTTCTCCATGAAGAAGGAATGATTATACAGTGTAAAGCTGGGGATAAGTCAATTAACCTGAATGTTGAAAGCAGTGGTTACACCTCCTTCTGTAAAGGAAAAAAAGAGTATTTGGGGGGTTTTTTTGCAGGCACTTACCTGTTAGGTTGCCAGAGATGGTACAGAAGCAGCCAAACCTGAATGTTTCCAAAGGTCTGAGTGAGCAGTAACTGGAATCCTTGCCAGGAGGGTGTGAGAAAACCTGCTGTCAAGTCTCTGTCTGCAAAGGATAGAAAGAAAAACTTCACTACCACAGATGGGTGACTTGGACATTTAGCATATATTGAAACACAACAACCAGGTTGTGCCAGCAGGATGGGAGAGCAACTTGGAAAGCAGTGAGGATTCAAGGGGGTGATGCTCAGACACAAATTTCCCAGATGATGTGGCAAAAAGTAGTTAATTTGATAATAAACTGACTATGAACAGAGATGCAACACTGCCTCTGTACACAGGTCTCTGTCAGAGCAGCTGCTTTATGCCCATGCTTTGAAGGAGGTTGGGATATTCCTCAAGTATTCAAAGAGTTACAAAAAATACTCAGATATTGAAAAGCAAAACTTGTAACATGAGGCTTAAGGAGTTTAGTCTGTTGAGTTTAACACATGGAGATGTGACCTGACAAGCAGGAACTTGACCTAACACAAATATAGCAAAATCCTGTGGCTGGATGGAGTGGGGACAGGTGAATTCAACTCCAAAGTAAAAAGTTGTTTCTTTGTAATAAGCATTATTAAACATTGGAACATCTTACAAACTTTGCCTGAATTTCTTCTGTGTCTTTAAGCAAGACTTTTAAGATACCATTCTAATTTAACAAGTTGATCCAGCTTCCAGAAAACACTGTATGGCCTCTGGAAACAGGAGTTGGAAAGAGATGATCCATGGGGTGGTCCCTCTGCCTGGAGAGCCCATGTACAGGTAGCAGGTACTTCTCTGATAAAATAAACAGAGACCTGCTTAAAGCCAGAGTGCAAACTGATCTGACTGATGTGGTCTGATGCAACAGACTCAGCTTTTTTGGATTAAACACAAACTTTATCAGCTTCCCAAGAGTCCCATGAAAACATTGGAGTGCCCACCCTTTCCAGATTGTTGCTTAAAAAGGACTTGAATATGAGTAACAGCAAAAAAGGTGGATCAAGAAAGCAGAGCTGTTAATCTTTCTGCACAGTAGTCAGAGAGAGTGCTCAGGCATTGGAATGGGCTGGCCAGAGAGGGGGTGGATTCCCCATCCCTGGAGGTTTTTAAACTGAGCTTGGCCGTGGCACTGAGTGCCATGATCTGGTAAAGGGACTGGAGCTGGACCAAGGGTTGGACTTTGATGATCTTAGAGGTCTCTTCCAACCCAATCGATTCTGTGATTCCATGGAAATACCTGGTTCCTGGATGTACATTCACAGGTACAAAGCCAATATGAATCTGTTTGTAAATCCCTGTTCCTCCCATGTAGAACAACCATAGAATCACAGAATCACAGACTGGTCTGGGTTGAAAGGGACTTTAAAGTCCATCCAGTTCCAATGCCTGCCATGGGCAGGGAACCTGCCAACCCCTTGAGTTAAACAGAAAGAAGCAAAAGTAAAATGTGAGTAAAAACCTGCCTGTGCTACAATAACCAATCCAACCCCTTGAGTTAAACAGAAAGGAGCAAAAGTAAAATGTGAGTAAAACCTGCCTGTGCTACAATAACCAATCATTTACATCTCTATGAACCTGTGATGAACAGACAACCTTTAAGGAGTCAGAAGCATAAAAGACCCTATTTGCCATGGTCTTAAACTCACTGTACAAGAGTCTACACCTCTCCTGGGAGACATTTTGGTCTCTGAGCTGAAATGTTTGGAAACCTAAAGCTTCAATTTTTAGAAGCTAACTAATTTATTCAGATGCCTTAATTTTTAACACCATTCTTGTGATTTTATTTTTTTAGAAGACATCAGGAAAGCCAACTCCTCTGAAGAAGCTTAAACACAAAAAAAATTTAAAAATTAAGAAGAAACCCAAAACAGTTGCTTTTTTGTCCCAGCTAGTTGTCCTTCTGTTTGCTTTTCTTTTTCTTCCTTTGTTTTTATTAAGACCTGTGACTAACTCACACATGTTGTTGTATTGTATTTGACAAGCAAGCTCTCTAAGAATGAAGAATAACCCCACAAAGAAAGGTGCAAAATCTCTAACAAGTAGCTCTCCTTAGGGCTGGTCCATGTGCACTCTCAGCCATTCTCCAGAGAGGCAGGATTGAAGATTCCTGCATGCACAACACACCATGTGGGCTCCCAGCCTGCAGAACAGCTCCTGAAAGTAGATTTTGATGGGTCAAAGCCATTTTATTGAATTAGCCCATTATTGTTTACATTAAATCCAAGTGAGCTCAGGAATACTGACTTATCCCCCTGAAAGGCTGGATTATACCGCGTGGCTCGGATGCAAAAAAAGATTAGGGTTTTTATACTAATTACTTCCAGCCTGAGGAGTGCATGGAAAAGAAGAGAGCTGACTTTGGAGACACTCTGCTGGGCAGTTCAGAAATATTTGTCACATTTTTTGTCAGATTTGTCTTCTTTCCTTGCGAGACTGATGATCTATAACATAACTTGGGGTACCACGCTGTCATTAAACCTTGAGTCAAATTGCCCTGCGTGGGACAGAGTGTGGTAACAGCCCTTTCCACTTGTTTCTGGTTGTTTTATCCACTCTCCCACCATCACTGGTGCTGTGAAGTTCAGTGTACCATCACTTTCTCCCACTCTACATCACTTGCAGCATCACTTCCTCCCACACTACATCACTCTTGGAGAAAGTAAGAGATGAGAAAAAGATTATCTCATTATTACTGAGTGTTTTCATTCATTTATACTTTATTAGCCAAGTAATGCAGCAGGAAGCAAAGTTTCCCAGACTACAATACCTGAGATATTTTCAGCAGCCTGGAAAATCAGAGTGCGATGTAGAGGTGACTATTTTGGGAACTTGAGATGTCAGATCAGTGTCATTGCTGTAAATCACCAGTGCTGCAGTCAGACAAGGAGGACACACACACAACGTGTGTGAGACTCTCTCACATGTGTGTCCTTCCCTAAATGAACCCTTATCTTTCTCAGAATCAAACAGGCACCTGCCTATGCAGAACAGACACAGCTCTGGGCAGCTTCTGTGGCCAACAATGGAAACTGCTCACAGGGAAATCAGGACTATCAGGGAATTCAATAATTTCTTCTATGGGCAAAACAGATGGCCCAGAAGTGCCCACAGCTTTCACTGAATGGCTTTGCACGCAGTGACATCAGATCTTCTCACCACACTAATTACTCCTTGGGGCCTGGGATCTGCTGGCATTTGTTTGAGTGATGATACTCAGTTGTAGTTTGTGAAACAGAACAAACAGGAGGCTTAAATGTGCCTAAAGATTTGTGAACTGCTGATCCCACAGAAGGGACACCCTGTATTGTTTTTACATCCACTACAATATGGGTTTTTATGGTTGTTCTTATATCTCGAGCAAAACATTTGTGCCCAAACACGAAGTAACAGAATGGAAACGCAGAGACCTTTCCACTCACACAGCTGTGATGGGGAAGGTAAAGCTCACAAAAGGGTCTTGTTTTAAATCTTGCATTCAATAAACTGCTAGAAGAACAAAATGAAAACAAGCTATTGTGTTAATCTCCAGATTAGCCCTCATAGTCTGTCAATTTAATACTGATTAGTAAACAATGTCCATAATTAAGCTGTTGTTGGAGACACAAATGCCCCACGAGCCCGAACTAATGCGTAGTATTCAATCCTTTTACAAAGGATGGCAGATACAATTCCAGGAATGTTAATGCTGTCAAGTATCCATGATGTACATAACAAAAGAGAAGGCAGGGAGTTGAGGTAATTAAGCTCACACTAGACCTTCTCTCCAACCTGTACGTGTTTATTGACTAAATGTTATGAGGTGCAGTAAATAAAATGCCACTGAGTCGTGGGACCAAAAATGGGATGAAGTTTATGGGGCCGTCAACCCCTGGATTCCCCTGGCATCAAAGCACACACATCCCCTTTGCTAAGGCCAGTGACATTAATGTGCATGACAGGGGTCCATGGGGCCGTGGTCCCCTAATTGTTTAGGAGACCTTTTAGTCTGGTTGCAGACTGCATGTCTTGGTATTTGTGGAGCTAATTGCACTAAAATCCGCCAGCACAGTGTTTGCAGTGATGGGTTAACTCATTTATCCTCGGGATAATACTCAGCTCTTTGTCAGCCTGGTCTCCCGCGTTCACTCCTGACTGTCACGGCAGATGCGGAGCAGGAAACAGACTTCCAGCAGCGCTGCCCATGGAAACGCCCTGACTGCACATGTGCGACAGCAGAAACACTGAAATAGGAAACAAAACCTTTTATTCTGAGCGTTTCCCTTGCTGGTAACCTGCTCTACATTTCTCAGGAGGGTCACAAAGACCAGTCTGGAGGTTAGTCCCGGATAAACTCCAACAGTTGGGACAAGCAGAGGTGCTTGGCTGGGCTCCTCTGACTTTATTCTTCTATACTGAATCTCATGGATCTTGGGTTGGAACGAGATGAGCTTTAAGGTCCCTTCCGACCCAAACCATTCCATGACTCTGTAATTCAGTTTTGAACTCGTCCTGTGCAGAACAGCCCAGACAGGGCAATGCTCTGGGTCCCTTCATCTCCCTTCAGGGAAAACATCAAGGTGGAAATAATTATAAGCAATCTGTTGTTTTGATTTCAATATTTTATATCCAAAAAGTGACAGAATGCAGAATTTTTTGTTTCCTAATATAGACTCTAATATTTACAAACTTCAGAGTGAAAGGAATTAAATACTCCTTTGGACATTTTTTCTGAGACCTTGATTTATGGTATTTCCTCAGACTTCTTGCCCCATGTTTACAAACATGCAAATAACTAACAAAATTATAATTGTAGCAATTCAGAAGCACTTTCTCCCCAGGGATCTCAAATGTCTTGGCTCACACAGTGTCACCCAGCAAGTTTCCTATGGGATGGAATATATTGATAGCTCCACTGTACAGTTTGGACATCTGCAAATTAAATTGTTTTGCCAAAGGTCAGAAAGAGCATAAATTAGTGGTAGGACTAGGAAAAATACTCAACAGTATCTTCCCCACTCTCCATCCCAGGCTACCCATGGAAATGCAGAACAGCACTGGGTGGCTTCCTGTTTGGACATGTGGATTTGATTAAGGCAGGCCACAAGTTCCCAGAATTTTTGGCCAGGTGGTGACTTAGCTTTTGGGTGTTACAGAAACACAGCACCTCTGCCCTTCCCTGCTGCCACTCTGCAAACCCCACTGCACACAGGGAGCAGCCCTGCCTCGTCCTCAGCTGCAGGGAATGGAGAGGGAAGGAGATGGGAGGGGAATGTGCATGTAGAGGTTGGGGGTAGCACCAGACCACAGCACACCAATTTATTTTGGCTTAAGCTGCTATGGAATCACAGGCTCAGTGGAAAATGCTCCTTCTAGAAAAAGCCAACCAGCCAGTGTTCCCATACCTTGAACAGACTCCTAACTAACCTTACTGAGACACAGTGTTAGCCCATGGTTTAAACGCCTCTCCAACACCCCAAAAGCCTTGATTCCTTATATAAGGAATAAGATTTGCTCTGTCTTCAAAAAACCTACGGGAAAAAAGCTACAGGTTTCTGCAGCAGCTGATTTGGGGTGGTTTTGTGGATCAAGGAGAGATGGCATGAAATGCACTGGTGGCAGAAAGTGTCACTGTTACAACAAGCCTGTTGGGACCAGGACCACTGTGATGATCTCAGAGCAACCTCAGTGTGCCTGAAAATCACTCAGACCCTCGAGAAGTGTGGGCCCTACCAAAGAGGTTTCCCCAGCCTGAGCCTTTCCAGAAAGCTGCTTGTCTGCCTCACTCACCCATCCTGAGCTGTCAGAACTGCAGCAGGTGAGACAACAAAGCAGGAGAATGCAGCTCAAACCTCTCTGGGCCACACCGTGGCACTTCAAAGGGAACAGAGGCAGCAGCTGAGAGCAAAGGAAATTTGGGGTTGGGACTGAAGTACAGAAGTGAGAACTAGAAAGTATAAAAGTTTTTCCCATTTGACACAGGAAAGTCACACAAGAGGCTGCCAGAGTTTTACTGAGCCATGCAGGAGATTAATAGAGGAATAACCTCCTTTTCCACTTACTATCCTGCTTACACTGGGAAAGGCTGTTTAGATGAGGACTCCAGTTCTGCTGAATAAAGCATATTTGCCAAATTAATCCCTTTTTGACCACATTAGCAGAAAAACAAGAGTATGAATAACTGTAGTCCCACTTCACATTTCAAGTGAATCTCAATGAAACAGGAACTTCTCACTGCTCAGCAGGAAAGGAATATGTACTTGTCTCTGGATACATAAAAGGAATGGGAGCTGATCTCATATTTCCCCTTATTGTTTTAATTGTCTCATCATACAACTGATTTGATTACAATTTGCAGAGAACTTGGAAACTTGGAGGTACTTAGATGAGAGATGCAACAGTAGCACTCACATAGTGTATTTTAGAAAAATATTATCCTCTTTCTATATAAGAACATGGACAGGCATATGAAAATTGCTGTCTCTTTTTCCTACCAGCCACAGCCAAGAGCTAATGATTCATATGTAAAAGCAAAAATGCCCTAATGCACTTAACCAGATGTGGAAAGCTGAAAATGGAGGTGTCAGTGGATAGCTGTCCTTAGCTCCTCAGTGTTGCAGTCATCTCTTTCCTTAAGACCTGGAGTGGAAGAGTTTGAAACTTCTCCATACCAAACAAAGACAGCCCCTCTCGGTAAGAGAGTCAGTTCTTCACAAAAATAAATTGTTAGCTGGAATATTCTCCTGACTGGCTGAAAGCTGTTTGAAAACCTGCTCTTTAACATTCACATAGAGCTTTGGTACCACCCAGTGCACCAAGAGGCAAATAATTACCTGAAGCACAACTCACCAAAACACCCCCCTGAGCTCCTCAGGCCAAATCTCAGCACCAGAGCAAGTTCTGCCAACAGCAGTTTTTTCTTGACTCTTCACCCGCAGGGAGCTGAAGGGAGGCTCAGGCAGAGTGGAAATGTGCAAAGTTACTTACTCTGCAAACATCCTCTCCTGCATCCAGCAGTACCTGTGGAAAATGGGACAGCCTTCAGCCCTCTCAGCTTCCTAGGAAAATTGCTCATGGAAGGACTGTATGGCAGGCAGAGTTAGCAAAGGGTTGCTATTCCCATGCTTTAAACTAGCCCTGCTCTCTGGCCCGACACAGGACTCACCTGAGCACTTGCTGGGGCAGCTGGGATGGCTGTGAGGAGGCAGAAGGGCAGGTGAGCAGCTGGAGCAGGTTGGCACTCAGCTCCTTCCACACTCACCTGCTGTGCAGTGCAGCACCTGCCTCCATCAAGAGAAGGGCATCCACGTGTAGGGAAGTGAAGCCTCACTGCTCTGCTACACAAATCCAGTCTGATCTTGGGCAAACTGCTTGGATCCAGATCCTTCAGGGTCTGTTTTTAGAGAGCCTTAAATTACTACTTGTAATTATACATTTTAAAAGGTTTGTCATCTCAGTCAAAATTTTTCTGTTACATTTGTTCAAAGTGAAAAATGTAACAGCATCCCTTCCCTGGTTCTCTGGAATGTTACAGGAATAAAAATAAGTCTCTGAGATGCCAGGGTAAGTATCTACAGAGGAGATATTTAATGAAGTTAACAGAACTTGTATTAAAATGTCATTGAAAAACAGAGCCTTTAGCTCTGCCCCAAACACAGAAAATCCTCAATCAGAAAATCCAGTGATGAGACACATCAATAGAGAGACCACAATTAATTTTTCTGCTCTTTGCCAAATTTCTTGTTTAAAAATCCTTGTCACAGTTTCAGCCTTTATCACTTTGCCTCCCTTTTGTGAGCATTTTGAGGACATTGTTTAGTGGTGAACACAATGCTGAGTTGGTGGTTTGACTTGATAATCTTTAAGGTCTTTTCCAGCCTTAACAATTCTATGATTCATCTACTTTTTCTTCTGCATTTCATAGAGGCTTTACCAGGCTGCAGGGACGAATGTCCTTTTTTATTGATCCATCAGTTCAGCAGCAGCAACGAGGCCAAACTATTTGGTGTCTACAGTTCCAGGTTCCCTGTGTGGTTCCACCCCCACCTGAAATCCCGGGTGCTCTCCCATCCTGGCTCACAGAGTTCCTACCCCTTGGCCTCTGGTCTGTGAGGGGTCCCTACAGTCCCTCCCAGTGGGATGGAGACGACACTTTCCTCTGCAGCACTCCTGAGGCTTTTTTCTCCAGCTGCATTGGAACAATCAATTCCAGCAATTAAAGGGATGTGGGAATTTCTAAGCCAGTGTTGTACAAAACAACCTGTAAAAGCCACCAAGAACTCTATGAATTTCTCTTACCTCCTCTTCAAATCCATTTTCACTTTTTGCCTTCTTAAGTTGTTAGAAGGTCAGCTGTGATAAAATACTTTGGAGCAATTCACAATTTTGTTATTTGCTAAAAGAAGAAGGTAAATTGCCCTCTTTCACATCATCCAGTAGTTTCAAAGAACGCATTATCTAAATACTGATTAGCTGCATTGAATCATTGATTTTCACACAGTTAAGCCAAATCCATTTCAATAATTTTTGAATATCTTAGTTCTCCCTTTGCAAATTAAGATCCTACTTACTCCAACTCCCGTTCTATAAGCTTCCAAGAACCAGCTGGTGAAGTTTGCTGTAGGTCTGATCCCCTGATAAATCCCAGTTTCCTATTTCTCCTGTAGCTATAGAATTCCCAATGTACTCAGAAGAGTCTGCTGAATTGCCTGTTCATCCTTCAAATCTGACTCTTCCTTAATCCCCAAATGCAGGAACACAGGAGATGCTCTGCAGCAGAAGGAAGAAGGAAACACATCACCTTTAAATTTAGGCAGGTTAGTGAGAATTAAGAAATTACAGGGTATTTTTCTGTAAGCAAAACATATTCTATGCCAATAAGAGTTTGTTAAACAGCTCCAGGGGACTTTGGGTCCTTCCACAGATGAAATGAGCTGAAGCTTTTGTGTCAGTTCTCATTTGCCAGGCAACAATCACAACAGAGGCAGCAGTTACACCCTGGAAGGGTGGAGGAGTGGGGTTACAGAGCAGAGGATTCACAGCAACTGTCACCCATCATCTCTGCTGGTGGTTCCAATTATCAGCAACCAAGAATGCCATGGAAAATCCTACTGCATTTGCTCCTGAAGGCATTCCCTGAGGCAGAAGGAAAGTAGGTTATAATTTGCTGCAGGAAAACTGGGCATTAGTCCATCAAGACCGGGGGAAAAAAAAGAAGAGTGTTATTCTAAAAGAAGATTATGAAATCAGATGCCATCTTGTGGCCAAACCCCACGGAATTGCTATGGGAGATAGAACACAATACACAAAGCACACAATAAACACACAGACAAAAGAGAAGAAATGAGGGATTAAACCACTGGTGACACATTACAGAGACTTCAGTCTCCAGGTCTGTACTTCTCTGTTCAGTGCTTTTCTGTTTGCAGGTGTAGCACCAATTCCTCCCCACCTCTGACAGCTACACTCCAGTAAGAGATAGATCTAATTAACAACAGGATGGTCTTTAAGGTCCCTTCCAACCCAAAGCATATTGTGTTTCTATGAGCTCTGCATAGAAAAGCTCTTTTTGGCCTTTTAGATGATTTCAGATCACCTCTCATGTCCCACATGACTGGCTGTGTGGTCTCTGCAGAATATGAAACTATGACACAATCAGGTAAAGCCTTCACTGTTACACCTTTTAAAATATTCTCATTCCTGTTTCATGGGTTTGCTAACCAGAAATCACAGGATCACAGACTGGTTTGGGTTGGAAGGGACCTTAAAGATTATCCCATTCCAACCTCTGCCATGGGCAGGGACACCTTCCACTAGCCCAGGTTGTGCCAAGTTCCATCCAGCCTGGCCTGGGACACTCCCAGGGATGGGGCAGCCACAGCTTCTCTGGGCACCCTGTACCAGACCCCCACCACCTTCCCAGCCAGGAATTTTTTCCCAATATCCCACCTAACCCTGCACAGTAAGAAGCCATTTCCTGTGTCCTGTCCCTCCAGACCCTTGTCCATCACCATTAAGATATGTGGCCCTCCCACTGCACTGCAGGAGGACACTAATTGCTGACTGTGCACATCCAAAATCGAAAAATAAGTGTATAACATAATCACAGGCATCCAGGGACTCTGAACACACCTTACAGCATATCCAGCACCAGAGCACCTACAGGAACCCCAGACCCTCCTACAGAGGGAGAGCTGGAGCCCAGGTGGGACCACTTACAACGTGTAAATGGTGCTAGATCCTTCATTTTAGGAAAATGACCTGTTCCTACCCCATGGTAACATATAGGACTATACATCAGAACATAAAAAATACATCTGAGCTGGTAGCAGCAGCAGTTGTGAGTAAGGGGTTAACTAGCAGCCATTATTATAGTGAGGAAATTACCCCAACAGAAGTATAATCCACATGGTAGAAGACAAGTGTTATTCACAAGTTATTAATAAAAGAGACCAAAAAGAAGGCAATGCTATCCACTGTTCTGTTAATCTCATAAGCCCAGATGTTCGTGAAATGAAAAACAGCCCAAGTACATGACCTTTCATACTGATGTAAAGGAATGTTTAAGATATGATGGGATGTTATATATCACAGGATGTTAAAAACATCATGGAGAAAATTCAGTATGGATAGCAGAAATGTAAAGAATTGAATACTTACAAAAAGATCTGTCTGATAAGATGCAAAAAAAGAAGAAAATCTGATTATAAATTTCCATAATCATGATTTTACACACTTTTATAGATACCACTGGGTATACAGTGCCAAAGTACAGTCAGGGCAGTAATCACTATGGTATGGGATTGCTGGATTTTCTTGTACACTTTCCCTCAGTGTGAAAGGAGCTGTTCATTCTTTTTGGAGGCATGTGGTGCTCTGGTTTTATGCACAATAAAATGTTGTGCACAAAGCACCCTACATGCAAAAAAATCTAAAATCTGTGTACTCTGCTGCAGCTTCCTATTGGAGTCAGTTCTCAAGGTAATCAATTCATTTGGAAGAAAATTAATTCAGAAATAAAATTTCTGTGGATGCTGGTCACCCTTTTCTGTTCCAGCCCTGGTGAACAAACACAAGTGAAGAGCCGCAGGTCCTGTGGGGAGATCAGGAGGAAAATCTGTGTGTGCAGACAGCAAAGAATCCAGACAGCATCTCTTGGTCTTCCCCTTGTTTCTTTTCCTTTCAGATGCTTCGGTGTAAAACATGTGGTTTACACTCCTCTTTGTGTAAACTTCTCCGGGGGTGATCCCAGACACAGGGCAGGCCCTCTGTAAACAGGGTGGACAAAGCTGGGCCTCAGAGCCTGCGGGAACACGTGGCTATTGTAGCTCTTTATTGCCGACACCACCTGGTTCATGTGGATTCTGTGACCACAGACCGGCACAGACCTATGGGAAGTGATGGGATAAAGGCAAAGAAAGTCACCAAACCTACAATCCTCTCCCAGCATCCCCATCCCAGCTGACACTGGAACGATGTGGCCCCACCGAGGGGAGTGTGGGGCAGCTTTGGGAGGTCAGTTTACACACGGGTCAGCTTATAGTGAGTGTATACAGTATGGGGGTCTGTTTTCTATTTGCTTGTCAAATACCAACACCATAAAGAAAGGAATAGTACTAAATCCACCATTTTAACCTTACACATACCCACAATTACAGCTGAAATAACTCAGCAATTTTTGAGTTATATGAGTGCAAAGAAAGCATCTGTAACCAATCACCTATTTTTTGTTGGTGCCTTTTTTTTTGGCAATTCTATATCTTAAAAATTGTGAATACAGTTCTATTTTTTTTTTTAAACTTGTTAAAAAAACCCCCAACACATGTGCTCTCAGGCTGAAAACACACATGCCAAATTCAGCCTGGAGAGAATTTTTACGGCTGAGTTATAAAACCCTGAAAATAGGGATTTATAATGGAAATGCTGACAGACCATTAACTACAATAATAACATAAATGGAGCAATAGAATTTCCAAGTTATCTCCTTTTTGTTTGTGTCAGCATTCCTGCACCAAGAGCCTGTGTAACACACACACACACAGTGTTAGCAGGACATCACTAAGGGTTCTCTCCTATGGAGTTCATGGGATGCAGAGGGAAACACAGCAGGGGAAGGAGAGGCACAGTGTCCCTGATGCACCTTGGGGTGCACCACATTCTCAGCCAGCTCTAACTGGATATAGGATACATAGAATATTGATTATCTCTTGCTGGATATAGATTTTGGGAGGATTCCTGCCATCAAGTGAGTAGCAGACACCAGGTCACCTGTTTTGCTCCGTGCTGTATCCAAGGAGGACAAGGCATTGCTTGCTGATCCCACACACTTCCACTTCCCAGCATGAGGATTGCTTGGAGCTTTTGATCCAAAAAAGAAAGAGGGAGGTGATAATTGGGCATGAAAATGGGGCACATGAGGATTGTTAAAGATTTTAACTATACTTTGTGTGCTCTTGCTATAAAAGCTCCAGCTCTGTCTTCTCTGGGAAGATGAATATGCTGACAATATGCAAACTGTCGTGTTGCTCAAGTTAATTTGTTCCCTATTACAGACAAGGACAAGTTGTTTAAAACTAAAATAAGTGGCAGCTAATACTGCAGAATCTGTACATTGTTCACCCTCACAAGCTTTCAGTGCTGAACTTGTGTTTAGCCCATCTCTGGCAGTTTAAAACAAAGTGTATATTCCTTATGAAAACATAATTCCAAATTCATGGAATCATGGTTAGAAGGGACCTTAAAGCCCATCTCCTTCCAATCCCTTGCCATGGGCAGGGACAGCTTCCACTACCCCAGGTTGCTCCAACCTGACCTTGGACACTCCCAGGGATGGGGCAGCCACAGCTTCTCTGGGCAACCTGTGCCAGGGCCTGCCCACCCTCACAGGGAGAAATTTCTCCAAATTATTCTGCATGGGATTGACACTGGGAGTGAAGGAGGATGACAGATCTGTGTAGTCAGGATTTCTCAGACAGGGTTTTGGAAGATACTCCAACACAATCAGCATCTGGCTTGTTCCCTGCCTCGTTTGTCCTACACATCCTAAAGCACCTGACATAACATAGCCAGTATCATTCCCATTTTACAGATGGTTAAAGAAAGGCTCAACGGTGAAATAAATTCCTCAGTTTTACATATCAGGTTTCTTCCAAAATCCAAGAAAAAACCCAAGTTTTCCCCTTGTTTTAGTAACCTCTGCTGTACAAAACCCAGATTTCAATCCTTTTCACTTCAAGGGTAAAAAGGCTTAATATGACCCTAGAGTTGACAAAACTCATCTGCTTCAGAAAAGCCCTGGTTCACTCCAGAAGTGGAGGGAGAGCAATTCTCATATCACAAAAGCAGTTTTCTTCAGAAAAATGCTGAGTTTTACACTAAAAGAGTAAGTCTGAGCAAAAGAACACACTTTTTCTGCTAAGATCATCAACAGTGCCTCCCTGCCTCCAGCTTCTTCTGACAACCACCACCTCCCTCAGCAGGGAAACATT
This sequence comes from Hafferia zeledoni, assembly GCA_035583235.1. Classification (NCBI taxonomy): domain Eukaryota; kingdom Metazoa; phylum Chordata; class Aves; order Passeriformes; family Thamnophilidae; genus Hafferia; species Hafferia zeledoni. Next base: position 61,354,897 of record JAWWEV010000167.1, on the reverse strand, counting down.
ATCTTAAAAATCATTATTCCCTATTAGCTGCAGTGAGGAGGAAAACCAGTGGCTGTAACGACTCAAGCTGCTTTACTGAGTCCTCCTGCCACTGCTGCTCTGCTTTAGTGCAGCACACGTGAGTGAGCCTCGCCAGTGCTGGGGATGTTTGGCAGCCCCAGCTGCTCCTGTCCCCTGTTCGGGACACTGCCCAGAGCTGCTCCCTCTGGAGCTCAGGCGCTCCCTGAGGCCACTGCTCGGATCGCGGAGCTCGGAGATGACACGTGGCTGTGCCTGTTGTTTGCAGCCCGGGATAACACAACAGACGTTCAGTTGTGCCGGTGGCTCGCCAAGATTAGCACGTGGAAGAGCAGGAGCTGGCTGGAGCTGAGGCTCAGCAGGACAGAGGTTAGGCTTGTGGGCAGAGGGAAATGCTCCGAGGAGAGCTGCGGTTCCTCCGGAGTGAGGACACGTGCTCGTGGATTATCAAGAGAATCCACCTCCTGGAAGTTTTCTTTTCTCCTTATTGATACTGAGCTCTCTGACAGCAACATCTGTGAGAAATGCTTTCCACCCTCTCTGACAAGCCAAAAGGCTGCATGATATCCATGTGGTGACCCAGCCCCAGGGATAAATGCCTTCCTCACTTTCCAGCTTGCTATGGCACTGTGGACCATTCGGATTCTGAGCATCGGCACCAAGGAATCTCCAGCTGGTCCCAAGGGCTGCAGCACAACTTTCTTCCCACAGCAACCACAGGCAGGTTGTTTCCTTGCTCTCACACTGACTATCCATAAAATAGTCTCTTAAATCCATGGAATCACAGAATGGCGTGGGTTGGAAGGGACATTAAAGCCCATCTCATTCCACCCCCGGCCATGGGCAGGGACACCTTCCACTCTTCCAGGTTGCTCCAAGCCCTGTCCAACCTGGCCTTGGACACTTCCAGGGATGGAGCAGTCAAACCTTCTCTAAGCAACCCCTACCACGGCCTGCCCACCCTCACAGAGAAGAATTTCTTTCCAATATCCCATCTCACCCTGCCCTCTGGCAGTGGGAAGCCATTGCCCCCATCCTGTCATTTCATGCCCTTGCAAAAAGTTCCTCTCCATCCTTCTTGTAAGCCTCTTTTATGTTATGGAAGGATGTAACAGGAGTTCTGGACTGGAAGGAAGTTCTCACCCTTATTTTCAAGGGACCAAATAGCCTGAAGAAAGTAGTCTAGAAGTCCAGTGCCACCTCTAGAGTTCCTTTCTCAAGGATATTGCCAAACATGACTTTAAAATGAAGATTATTGCCCTGGAAGTTAAGCTGCCAGGCAGTAGAACATTTTCTGCTGTGCCCAAACCAGCCACAAGTATTTCCACCTTCCTGTCTGAGCCCATCCTAAAGCTTCCTTTCCATAGGAAAAATGCACAGCTCATCCATCCAACAAAGAGCAAACCAAAGGGAGCCCTCCCTTCATTGACTTTTCTTCCCACATTTACACAATCCATGCACTACATGCTTCAAAACTGGAAAGAAGTAGAGTTTTCTTGCAAACAATCACCAGAAGTGAAGCAGCCAACAGTGTTAACCTGGCAGCTGACTGCCCTGGGGAATGGCAATAGTGTGGCTGTTTCCAGAGGGAAAACTTACCTCGGCAGTGCCCAGCCTTGCTGGCACTGCCTGGAAAAGCTTGGCATCTTGGACTTGATAAAATCATGTTCTTGTCCTCCATAGTCACCATTAAAATCAAACAGCAAAACCGAGAGGAACAGGAAATGCTGAATTAAGGTAACACTTTCCCCCGAACCCACCACTCCACCTAATTCTGTCCCTCAGCCATGCCAAACCCTGTAAATTAGAGTTCTCAGGCTGTTTGAAGGCTTCAAAGTGAGGAGTAAGTACATGGCTCCCAGCCACACTCACGATGCCTCCCTGCCAACCATCCTGCCCAGGTGCAGGTTCACAGCCATGACAGAGGCTGGGAGCAAAGTGGAACAGATGCAGGGAGTTGTTTCTCCTGGTCTGAGGTTTCAGCAGGAATCATAGAATGGATTGGGTTGGAAAAGACCTCCAAGATCATCAAGTCCAACCCTTGCTCCAACTCCAGTCCCTTTACCA
>JAWWEV010000167.1:61316930-61331926 GCA_035583235.1 Hafferia zeledoni | reverse complement strand
GAGTTGGCCCAAGGGTTGGACTTGATGATCTCGGAGGTCTTTTCCAACCCAATCCATTCTATGATTCTGTGATTTCTTCCTATTAATTAACAGCCAGAATTACTGACAGAGCAAAGAGAAATGCTGCAAAAAGAGATGCATTTGAACACTCTAAGCACAAGCAACTGCCCAGCTCTTAAAAATGAGGCAGAAAAAAACACTTTTTTCCCCCCTAGAACCATCTTTCATGTTAGTTAAATTCAGATAAAAACTCTATGCAATAGCCCTTAAACCTATTTGCGCAGAACAATAAAAAACAGGGCCACGAGAATGTTTGGCATTAAGTCTGTGGTTTAGGAAAGCAGAAATTGCTTATTTTCTGCTGTTAGAAGGTCCTGTGTTCTCTGCACATGGAATTATCACACAAAACTCTGCAGGGCACCTTCTCAAGCACATCCTTGCTCCTGCATGTGCTGGAAGGGAAGGCTCACATTCCTCTCCGTGTTTTATGACATAATCATAAAATGGCTTGGGTTGGAAAGGACATTAAAGACCATCTCATTCCAGCCGCTGCCATGGGCAGGGACACCTCCCACTAGACCAGGTTGCTCCAAGCCCTGTCCAACCTGGCCTATGACACTTCCAGGGATGGGGCAGCCACAGCTTCTCTGGGTAACCTGTACCATGGCCACGTGGCTATCAGGAATGGGACAGCAGCGGACACGCTTCCAATATGGATTTAAGAAGGAATTAGCGGGGCCGGACCCGCGCGCGCCCTCAGCGCCCTCACGGAGCCCCCCCCACCCGGGGCGGGAGACCGCCCTTCCCGCCAAGAGGTCTCAGCCAATCAGCGCAGCCTGTTTGCCTCCCAAAGCCCCGCCCCTGCCTCTCTCGCCAATCACAGAGCTCCTCTCATGAGGCCGCGGGGAAGGCCGGCTCGGCGTGACGCGCGCGCTCCGAGCCACGGCCTCCCATTGGGCGAGGGCAGAGTGGGCGGGGCCAGTTCGAACGGGTGGCGGCGCCATGGTGAACCCGGTGAGGGACCGGGACCGGGACCGGGATCGGGATCGAGAGAGGGGTCGGGAGATCGGAGTCGTGGTCGGGAGATCGGGGACGGGAGAGGGGTCGGGATCGGGATGGGGATCGGAATCGGGAGATCGGGTTCGAGACCCGAATCGGGGTCGGGAGATCGGGACCAGGACCGGCACCGGGATCGAGATGGGGGCCGGGATCGGGATCGGGAGATCGAGGTCGAGACAAGGGGTTGGGGCCGGGATAGGGAGATCGGGGTCAAGACCGGGATCGGGATCGAGATGGGGGCCGGGATCGGATGATCAGAGTCGAGATTGGGGTCGGGAGATCGGGGTCGAGACCAGGATCGGGAGAGGGGTCGGGAACGGGACGGGGGGAGGGAGACCGGGAGAGGAGATCGAGATCGGGAGAGGGATCGGGGTCGTAGTCGGGACCAGGATCGGAGTCGGGACCGTGGCCGGGGCACAGCTGAGGGTCCCGTCCCTCATGAACCTCTCGCTGTCCCCACAGCCCGGCGCGGCCTCCGCCGACGGCTTCACGTCCTCAGACGACGAGGCCCCCGAGGAGGACCCGACCCCGCTCCACATCTCCTGGTGAGGCCACGCCCGCGGGGGTCCCTTCCCTCGGGAGCTACACGGGATTAAATCCCTCTCCTGAAGGGTCGCTTTCTCCGCCAGGGCCGGGGGTGCCCCTGGAGAGGGACCGAAGCGGTGCTGGGGGAGCTGCCGGGGGTGGGTGGGGTGGAAGGGGCCTCTGGCACCACCCGGTCCATCCCCCCGTGCTGTTCACCCAGGGCAGGATGCACAGGATCACAGCCAGGTGGGTTTGGATATCTTCAGGGAAGGAGACTCCAAGCCTCTCTGGGCAGTTCCAGGGCTCTGTTTTTCCCTGTGAGGCCCTGGCACAGGTTGGGCAGAGAAGCTGTGGCTGCCCCATCCCTGGAAGTGTCCAAGGCCAGGTTGGACGGGGCTTGGAGCAACCTGGGGTAGTGGGATGTGTCCCTGCCCATGGCACAGGGTGAAATGGGACGAGTTTTAATGTCCCTTTGCCATGAAATGGGCATTTTAAATCACCAGCAAAGGTATCAGTGAAAGAAGGTTTAATATAAAGGGACTGGCACAACGGAGTTCATGGCAAGGTTCACTGTATTACTTTTTGAACAGTTAAAATAGACTGAGAAAAAGCACAAAAAATCCTGAAATCAATACCCTCCAGACCAAAACAAATGCAAGACTATATATGTGGAGGCTGTGGGCAGGGGTGAGGTGGGATGGGTGAGACAAAAGGACAGAAGGGACGAAAAGGAATACAGCCCAAACACTCAACTTGTCAACACTCGACTCATCTTATAACTTACAGCTTAACACTTAATAGCATCAGCTTAACACTTCTGACTTAACCTAACAGCACTTAACTTAAAACTTAACTCTTAACACTGAACATATTAACTATTTAACTTGGCTGTATGTATGATTTACTGTACTATAACAGTAACTTATAAATCTAAAATACTTAATTTAAGAAAGCACTATCCCCAGCACACCTGGTATGCAAACAGACATGAAGAGTCTGTACAAGGGAGGTCTCTGGTCAGGGCTGCTGTGGCCCAGGAGAGCCCAACAGGTCTTGTTTTGGGCCACTGTTTATAGGGTGGTGTTTGTAGAGTGGGCTTTAGTTGTGATAATCTTTCACCTCGGGCATGCTTTGTGTTCCTACACTCTGAAGACATGAGAACAAAAAAGTGTTATTCAGGCAAAATGTTTATGAGGATGTTCATCAGAAAAACAAGGAATCCAGGAGACAACACAGCAGTGTCTGGGAACAGACAGGACTTCTGATAAGCTCGGGGGAGCTCAGCCTGAGTGTTGTCAAGGCCAAGGCCCAAGGAGTGTCACTCAGATCCTGCTGCAGGGGGGGATGCACCACCACACCCTTCCAACCCAAACCACTCCAGGATTCTGTGATTTTGTCACCCTCAAAGAAGTTTTTCCTCATATTCAGATGGATCTTCCTGTGGTTCATTTTGTGTCCATTGCCCCCTGTCCTGTCTCTGGGCAGCACTGAAAGGGTCTGGTCCCATTCTCTTGACACCTGCCCTTAAGATCTTTATAATTTAAATAATCAAAATATCCCCTTCTGATTTATATTTATTATTTTCTGATAGGTTGTCTTTGTCTCCTCTCTACTCCTCTGAGTTCCTGGGATTATGTTCCCTTCCAGGTAAGAAGCACTCACTGATGTTTGCATGTCTGAAAGCTGAAGAGGGGTAACACCTTGTACCCCAAAATTCCCTGTTGTGGGTGACTTGTTTCATAATCTACCACTGGAATAATTGTTTTGGAAACACCAAAGCAAATCTATACAATGTCTTAATATAAGATCATATTTTTAATATAAGATCATATTTTCTATAGAATGTCTTAATGTAAGATCATATTTTTTAATATAAGATCATATTTTTTAAGCTTTCACTGTATCTTTAACTACCCAAACTGCAGCCATGGTGAATCTCCTGTGGTCACCAGACCAGTCAGCTCTTAAATGATCTTTATCCACCCCTTTTATTTGTTGGATTTTTTTAATTTGTATTTTTTATGCTGTACCCTGATTTAAAATTTCCAAACCTTTTGATCTGGAAAACACAAAGCAGCTTAAAACCTTGGGCAGATTTCTTTTTTTTAATCCTATTACATGACAGTATTAAGCAGATAATGGTGTTTAAACTGTCTGCTGTGCCAGGGCTCTACCTGCAAAAGTAAGAACTGTGTTTTATTTGGTTTGTGGCTTTGTTGCTGGCTGTGGTTTTGGGGGTTTTGCTGTGCTCCCTCCTTGAGCTGCAGCAGCCCTTCCATAAGTGTCCCTTGTCTGGAGAGGTAATTGTTGTCCATCCTTTGTTTCAGGCTGCAGGTTTAAGGATGTCAGAAGGAATCTCCAGAAGGATGTGGGTGAGTCTCCTGGGCAGGTACAACGTGCAGCTGCAGCAAATGGCACAGACACAGATCGCTTTGAGATGTGCAGGGCCACTTCCTCAGGGGCTTCCCTTCACAGTAACCATGAGGCATCTCTAAAGCAGCCAGGATCAAGATGAATTGTAACCTTGAAACACTCCCTTCCCAGGGAAAAGTGAGGTTGGGATAGAAAGGTGGGATGATATAAAGATTTGTGCCAAATACTCCTCTGTGAGCACTGGAAGGGCAGAGACTAATAGCAAAAATCCCTCAGGGTTTGGACAAGTCAAGTTTAGGAAGAAATTCCTGGCTGGGAGGGTGGGCAGGCCCTGGCACAGGTGCCCAGAGAAGCTGTGGCTGCCCCATCCCTGGGAGTGTCCCAGGCCAGGTTGGACAGGGCTTGGAGCAACCTGGGATAGTGTGAGGTGTCCCTGCCCACAGCAGGGGGTGGAACAAGATGGTCTTTAATATCCCTTCTAACCCAAACCGTTCTGGGATTCAGTGATTTTAAGCTAGGACAGAAACATGGTTTAATAATTAACATGCTGTCCTGAATACTGATGTTCCTCCCAGTGAGGCTTCTCTCAGGGCTCACTCTGAACTGAGAAAATTCCTCACTTGGATTATCTGAAAGCCAATGTGGGAGAGACTCAGTGGAATGAAATGCTGCTCAAAGCAAAACTTCTCACTCCTATTGTCTTAAGCCCAGGGATGAAACAAGAGACTCAGTACCAAGTAGCTTATCTGTTTGTCCTTAAGCTTGATAGGCTTTTGTTTATTTGGAAGTGTCTTAATCCGTTGGCAGGAGAACTGAAGAACTGTGGGATCCAGGATGTGTTTGTGCTTTGTACCAGAGGAGAGCTCTTCAAATACCGAGTGCCAAACCTGATAGACACCTACCAACAGCATGGGATGTGTGTGCACCACTACCCCATCCCTGATGGGAACACTCCTGACATTGCCACGTGCTGCAAAATCCTGGAGGAGCTCAGGAGTTGCCTGGAAAATAACCGGAAAGCAGTGATACAGTAGGTTCTGGTTAGATGTGTAAGCAGGTGAAACAATGGTTTGAAATGGGAATTGCATTCTTTAGGTTAGTTCAAGCTGTGAAAAGCTGCTTGTTCCTCCTCCTGCATCTTTTTGGGGACACCTTGTCCTTTGTAAGATTAAATGTCCCATTTCCCCTTGCTCTGTCCAGCAACAGCTTCAAACAGTGTGTTGAATGGCACCACAAGGCTCCTTGCTCCCAGCCTACCTGGACACCAGGTGTGCAGCATCAGATGGGAGCTAAAACACCTGCTGTGGGAGTGTCCCAGGCCGGGTTGGACAGGGCTTGGAGCGACCTGGGCTGGTGGGAGGTGTCCCTGACCATGGCAGGGTGTTGGAATGGGATGGTGTTTATCTAAGGTTCCTTCCAACCCAAAGCACTCCAGGGTTCTCTAACATGCCCTTGGGTTGTGGGTTCCAGCAGTGCAAAATTAACTCTTAAATTGCATGAAACTCTTTAAAGTAATTTATTTAGACTCCTGTAGCTGAGCTCAGAGTAGAGGGGAAGAGCTTTCCAAGTTCCCTGTTCCCTGAATGATCCAGCTGACAGCTCCCTGCATAGACATCCACTGAGTTCCTGGGATTCAGAACCCTGCTGCTGTCCTCAACTATCCCAAAACCTGAATCTGGAGTAGGATTTAGAGGACATTGTGAGTGTCCATCCTCGTACCGTTTTCTGTCCTCCCATACATTTGAGACTATTACCAGGAATGAAGGGGAACTCTAAAACTGAAGTTTCTCTGGCAAGACACCTTAAGAAGATCTGAAGAATAAATAGGAGATACTTCTGTAGGTATAGAAATAGAATACAGAAAATACAGAGAAATTCTTTTTTACTTTCTTGTACCACTGCTCCTCTTGGTGATCTTAAGGTGAAAACTGTGTCCATGTATTTACATGTTGGGGGTCTCTGGGTGTTGCAGTTTCTTACAGCTTGTTACAACCAGACATTTCCTTCTCTCCCAGCTGTTATGGTGGCCTCGGGCGCTCGTGTCTTGGTAAGAGCTTGTCTTAATATAAAGGGGATGGACCTGTTTCTCTGCATCTTCCTTCGTCCCAGTGCTCCCTCTGGGACACCTAAAGCTTTCAGGAGCATTGGTTACTGTGTGTGCCCAGAAGGAAGGGGTGGTGATACTGCCAGAAGTCACAAATAGGAATTAACTGGGTGTGTTGGCACTTGAAAAGCCTCGGAATTGCATCCCAAGTGCTGCTGGGAAGGCAGGGAGGAAAGAGAGGGAGGGTTTCCAGGATTTCCAAAGCCTGCAGGTTTGGGCAGGAGCAGTGGGAAGATGGGCCAGTGTCCAGAAATAGGATTCAGAAAAAAACCCAATAGATCTGTGACCCTGATAAGAGTTTTGCTCAGGTGGTTTTCCTGGGACAAGCCCATGGCTGTGCTCAGCAGCATCCATGAGGACACACCTTTCCTTTGCAGTGGCTGCCTGTCTCCTGCTCCAGCTGTCGGACACACTGGCACCTCAGCAGGCCATAGAGAGCCTCAGGAACCTGAGAGGATCTGGGGCCATACAGACCATCAAGGTAACGGGGCTGCAGCAGGTAACACATGACCAAACACGGGACAGAGCTCAGCCAGTCCCCTCCTTCCCTTCCCAAGGGATCTCTCTGTCTCTCCAACGTGCCCCACAGCTGCTCCCTGGGGTTTGAGCAGTTTCCTGCTGAAGCTGCTGAGCAGCTTCTCCCAGGTAACAACAGAACAAGAGAAAATGGTCTCAAGTTGCTCCAGGGGAGGTTTAATTTGGCTAGTTTTGGCTTTAGTTTCAGTTTAGGCCTTATTTAGGTCTCAGTTTTAGCAGGCCTCAAAGGATGTGACATAGAATAGAAAGGACAAATATCATCTGACTTAAGCAACCAAAGAGGTATTTCATATCATCTGACATCATCAAGAAGTGTTAGGGAAATTTGTTGTCTAGCCCTGGCACAGCTGCCCAGGGCAGGGGTGGATCCCCATCCCAGGAGGGATTTAAAAGCCACGTGGATGTGGCACTTGGGGACACGGGTCAGTGGTGGCCTTGGCAGTGCTGGGGAAGTGGCTGGACTCGATGATCTTGGAGGGCTTTTCCAACCTCAGTGATTCCATGATGCAAAATAAAGCAGCTTTGAATTCTGACACTCAACTCCCACCTATGAGGACCATGTTTTGTATTACCTTGGGCTCAGGTGTGCCCTTGATGGGGAACCACGAGGTCCAAGCCGAGATCCATCGACAGTGAAAAATGCCAGAGTATCTGGACTAAGCAAAAGAAGCACAAACTAGAGGGTGCAGTTTTCATCCTGGGGTATCAAACAGCTTTTTAAGATGGGTGGTGCCTCCTCTGGCAGCACAGAGCACTGACTGCTGACCCGGTTGTGCTTTTCCAGCAGTACAATTACCTCCATGAGTTCCGGGAGAATCTGGTGGCTCACCTGGCAGTGAAGGACACGGTGCTGCGATCGGCATCCCGATAGCTGGAACTGCCCTGGGCACCTCTGGCTCTGTGGAACACACCTGGACACACCTCTCTCCTGACCTTCATCTCCTCAGTTCTGCTTCCTGTGTGGCACAGCTGCTCCTCCTCAATCCGGGTGTAAAATACTGGGATGGGGAAGGAGATCCTACAGGACATGCAGCATCTCCCTCTCCTTGGTCTCTTTAATATTCACTGCCCTAAAAACACACGCACAGGTGTGTTTGTGCTCATTGCTGTTCTGGTGGCCTACACACCTGATGGGCTGGTTTTCCATGCAATAACCTGGAATCATGCTGGGATAATGGAGCTGGATAAAATCTATGTCACTGGAGCTGTTTGGAAACACCCTCAGCTCTGCTTTAAAGCAAAGTCAAGTCAGGCCGGAGCACTCACCCCTTATGAGCTGGTGAGAAATGTCACGTTTCCATTCAGTGTGTTCAGGAATATTTAGGAATGGGTTCCCTCATTCCAAAAGCAGGAGGTGTTGTACCAAAGGCCTGTGACAGAGCTGGCAGGTGGGTTTTAGGTGACTGTGCCAGGAAGTGACACTGCTGTAGCTGCGTGGGTGAGGCTCTGGCACAGCCCTTCTGTTTGCTGACAACAGAGAAAGTAAACAAACAATCAGCTGAGGGCTGAGAGGATCCCACAGGAACAGTCCCATCCCTCCTGTTTCACTACATCCACTCATAAAGGGAAGATGAACAGGCAGATATTGATAAAATTTTGATTATTCAGGACCTTCCCAAGTCAGAAGTTGTGACAAGACTCCACCACAGCACCAGCAGGCTGGAGTTGAACTCAACTCACTGCTTTGAATTTAAATTTCTCTGTTTAACATGTTAAAACCCAAACACCTGAGTGCATGTTGAAAAGTGATTTCTGCACATAAATTAGTTTTTACTGCCATTCCCTTCTCCACTCCTACACCAGACACAGGAACTCTTCCAGTTTCCACAGCGTGGCATCATTTAGAGAAAACACTCTGCTCCAAATGTGCATCAGGGTTTAATCCTTGCAACTGGTGCCTTGCAGATATTAAGTATTTATTATATGACTCAGCAGGAAACTTGCTGACAGGGAGAGCAATGTTCTTTATTCCCTCCATTATCTTTGGCCTCCTGGAACTCCAAAAATAATGACAATCAGAAAAGCAATTTCATGTACATAGCAATAAGCTGTTGGGACTATTCCTTCAGGAAGAGAATTTTAAGTCAGCACAGCATGAATTCTCTTACCCTCAGTATGTTACAGAAAGAGCAATTCAGAGCAGAGAGGAGGAAACTGCCACTCTGCATCCCCTGGGCACCCAAATTTTGTGTGTGGTAATGGCCTAGAACAGGGAAAACTTGGAGAAAGGACAATCCCAAAGCTACAGGACTTCCAACCAGAAAGAGATTAAACAGACTTCTCCACTTTGACAGATGACATGAAGGTCTGTTCACTCATGCCCAGCATAAATAAGGTGGAAAGGGGGAAAATTTTATTATGCTATGCGTCACCAAATGGAGTCTGGCAGAACTGTTAAACATGGATTTTTACACACTAAATAAATTCCACTGCAGAACTCACTTTCTCAGGATTGCCCAGAGAAGCTGTGACTGCCCCATCCCTGGAAGTGTCCCAGGCCAGGCTGGACAGGGCTTGGAGCAACCTGGGACAGTGGGAGGTGTCCCTGCCCATGGCAGGGCGGGTAGTACAAGATGGGCTTTAAGGTCCCTTCCAACCCAAACCATTCTGGAGTCTGATCTTCCACACCAGGTCATAAAAGTGCTCAAAAAGCAACTGAACTGATGGCAGAAAAGCCATTCAGGGCTGTTTAAAAGCTCCCCCAGGACATCTGTGACACACAAATGTCCAAGTCTCTCTCTTCAGACAGATGTTCAGCATCTGCCCCATCTCATCTTTCACACCAGTATGGGAATACCTGGATTTCTGGTGGACCCCAGTGCAAACATGGATACAATTTTATTGCCCCTTAACACCAAAGAGACCCAAATACACAGTTTATACAAAAAAAAAAACCTTTACTAGAACTGGGAAACTCTGCATTGTTCTCCAGCACAGGTAAATGAGAAAGACTAATTATTACTTGTAAATTAAGCAGCTGTTTGCAGTCACAATTTACAATGCAATATTTATCTGAAACATCTTCCTCTGCCCCATCTACTGTTTAACTTCAGGGGGAAAAAAAGCAGGAAATGAAAAGCTTCCCTTTTCCAGACATAACTTGATTGCATGTTCTAAAGGGAATGCAGTTATCCATGTGGAACTCACCGATGGACACAGCCAAATTTAAAAACAAAACAAGGCACCAGGATAAAAGGAAGTGTTGCTGAATTTGAGACTTGTTTTTTATTGTCATTTATTGCACTAAGGAACAGCGGGGCAGTTTCACAATCTCACTTTCTGCTTTGAAAAAGTCTGGAGTATTTATTACTCTTAAACCCAAGAGTGTTTTTATCATTGGACTTGGTAAATGTTGGAGGTTTGTCCATTTGTTAATGAGACAGCACAGACATTAAAAAAAAAGTCATTTAAATTCATTCCTTCATGGACAATTCAGCTTCTCCTACCACATGACACAGGCTCGAGATTAAAGCAGGGCTAATGTCTGGGGCAGATACAGGAGGATCTGGACCATGCACAAACAGGGAAGGACTAACTAGACAGAAAAAAAAATAAACCAAAATAGAACTATTTTTGCAATTGTGTCCATGAATTCATATCCTAAGACCAACATCACCTACGGGCAAAACAGCATTCCAGTCCTTCCCAAGCACTCGGAGCTACGGCTGATTTAGAGTTAGGAGTGGGATACACAAGTCCAAGTGAGCAACTACAAAGCCCAGCCTAAAGCAAACCCCTACTGGACTAAGGCTGGTAGTAACCAACACCTACTCGAAGGTTGTGGCTGTTCCTTATGCAGTGCAAAGTCCAAACTTTCCAAACCCCAGTCACCTTTATATCCATTTACACGTAATTCTTTAATTTCAGCGTCCCAGTAAAATATAAGAAAACAGTCTTTCCACAAGTATAAAATGTGGAAATGTTTTAAAAATAGGGGAGTCATTGTTTTCTAAAGCAATTGCAATCGTTGGGTTCCGGATTTAATCGTGGTCAGAGTTCTCCTTGTAAAGAATCCATGGTTTTTGTGGCTTTTGCATGCACATAACTGGAACAAAGCTTGCTGAGTGTCTTCTTAAGAGCTCACCAGAACATAAATCATGCTGCAAAAGAAAACAAAAATATTAACATGCATTCTTCTGATTAGTGGTACACAATTAATTTATATTCTAAAGAACAAATTCATGTCAGATACATGGATTGTGACTGAAGATTTGATGCACTGCCTTCTACTTTTGACTTCAAAATCACACATCGAATACCTTGCTCTAAAAATATTTCACCTTTTTCATGAAAATACTCTGAGGGTTTATTACATTATGGGTAAAAGAAGGAAAGTTTGGAGCTTTCCAGTCTCCAGTCATGGAATGCAGATTCAGAACAGTAATTCCAACCACATTAGGACTTGTGTTTGAAACACAACTAATGGTTATTGTGGATTCTTTCTCAGGAAAGTTTGCTCCTTCCTGAAAACAACAGTGTGATGTCTAAACATCATATCAGAGTCACGGAGTAGTGTGGGTTGGAAGGGACCTTGAAGACCATCCCATTCCACCCCCTGCCATGGGCAGGGACACCTTCCACCAGCCCAGGCTGCTCCAAGCCCTGTCCAGCCTGGCCTGGGACACTCCCAGGGATGGGGCAGCCACAGCTTCTCTGAGCACCTGTGCCAGGGCCTGCCCACCCTCCCAGCCAGGAATTCCTGCCCAATATCCCACCCAGCCCTGCCCTCTGGCAATGGGAAGCCATTCCCCCCATGTCTTATCACTCCATGCCCTTGTCCAAAGTCCCTCTCCTGCTCCACTCAGGCACTGGCAGGAATATATCCCTATGTACAGTATTTCTCTGGTGCAATAAGCCAAAAATCTCAGACACAGGGGATAAACTTACCCATATAGGTAGTAAAAAAAGGATAGAAGGTAGAATGCTAATTTGCACCATCCTTCTTTCTGGCAATAGGCTAAAATATCTGCATTCATGATGGTCGTAGGGTCGTAGAGCCCCGGGCCGCTCATCACGGGTCTGCTCATGTACCTGGAATGGGGCACAGGGAGGGGTGGGATGAGGGCCAGGAAACTCTGGGTCCTGCCCCTCCCACCCCAGAATTCCAGGACACACAACATGACTGGATTCTCACACAGCACAACAGAATAAAAACACCTGAGAAAGCCAAGTGATGGTTCCTATTGTACAGCCATGACCTGAACTTTCATGGCGTTGCACAAAAAGCATCTTTGTTTTCCCAAGACACAGGACATGGACAGGAACAGGAGAATGGGAACAATTCACCCAGCACAGCCACACCAAAATTACCTCCAAATATGATAAGCCAACAAGGGCATATTGAGACCCAGTGTGAGCCACTCTGCTGCACAGAGAAACATGACACAGAAGAATGCATGGATGAGGTACTCTGGAAGTACAAGCTGCAAAAGAAAAAGGTGAATTAGAAGTTTCAGTCACACAGAGCAAAACGTGTGGTGTTTCAGCTGCTTTGGAGGTGAGTGATTGCTTAAAAATATCATTTAAAACCAGCACTAACAAGAAGACAACTGTGGAACGTGAAAGCAGCAGGAAGCAGTACATGCCTTGCTGTTTTCACAGGATATTCATGGACCAAGTAGAAAAATTTATCAAATCAAATGCTCAAATCAGTATTTTTTAATTGCTTCTAAAAATTAAGAGATTCCAGGCTTTATACATGACCCTCAGAAGAGATCATCGAGATATTTCTGCTCATGCAACAGAGAAATATCAGCAGGAAACATGCTCCATAGGCAAAAAGATGTTTTGTGTTTCCCTGTTTTACAGCTTTGGTTTGGTATCCACACACTCACAACTTCCCAAAGTCGAATTGCTGCCCAAATGTAACACCCCAGGCAGGGCTTTACCCGACCGAACCAGCACTGAGGTGGGCACACACAGGGACAGTCTGGGAGGAATTGGGCAGTTTTCCCTCACAGGTTCCCACTGTGCATGCCTTACAGCCCCATGAGCCAGCAGAAGCTTCCAGCAGGAGCCCACAGAGCCCACTCTCAGTGTACCACAGAACCACAGGGAGCACAGAATGCCGGGTGTGTTAGTGTTGTTAATTGGAACAACATGGAGAGGTACAGAGAGTAAACATGCAAAGAGCTGCAGAATCTCACACCCATCACAAGAGGAAAGTTCTCCACAAGTCACTCCAAAGTGTTATTTGCTGCTTTTTCACACAATTCAGAAGGAATCATGCAGGGAACCACAGGATGGATGGGAAGGGACCTCACACACCATCTTGTTCTACACCCCCCATGGGCAGGGACACCTCTTACCAGCCCAGGGTGCTCCAAGCCCTGTCCAACCTGGCCTTGGACACTTCCAGGGATGGGACAGCCACAGCTTCCCTGGGCACCTGTGCCAGGGCCTGCCCACCCTCACGGGCCAGAATTCCTTCCCAATATCCCATCTATCCCTGCCCTCTGGCATTGGGAAGCCATTCCCTGTGTCCTGTCCCTCCATCCCTTGTCCCCAGTCCCTCTCCAGCTCTCCTGGATCCCCTGCAGGCACTGAAGGGGCTCTCAGCTCTCCCAGAGCCGTCTGCTCTCCAGCTGAACACCCCCAGCTCTCCCAGCCTGGCTCCACAGAAGAAGCAGCAGATCTGTAAAAGATTCTCCTTCTCAACTCAGACCAACTAAAACTGCTCATGAAAAACACTCCATTTCCACCCAAAGACTTCAGCTGCCTTAACTCCCTGTGTGTGCACACACACACACACAACACACTCTGCCCCTCTTTTTCTGGGCAGTAACAACATCTCATACGATGATTATATCAAAGTTTCAGTAGTTAACAATTTTTTTATTCTTCTTTTGAAGCCCCAAAAATATCTTCCTAGCAATCTAACAGCTACCAACAAACATTCTCACCACCTCCTTTCCCACCATCCTGCATCTCTAAATGGAGAACAACAAAGCAAACTTGCATCAACACCACCAAAATTCAGCTGTCACACACGAAATTTTCCAAGTAAACATTTCCATCCAGACCCTTCTTTGCATACTTACCATGTACACATGGCAATTAGTTACAGCAGAACAACCACCACCCTGTCCAACACACAATGCATTTGCCAGCCTGCTCAGACATTCCAAATCTGTATTTATTTACCTACACAGCTCAAAATATGTTTTCTCTTGTTTACCATACCCTACTCCCACGCTGGAATATCTGCCTCTGTCAAATCTCCCACACTTCACATCCTCCCTTCCTGTCCTAAGGGAAAATTAATTACATCATATTCTGCCATATTTATCACAGAAATGAGGGAGGGTGAATCTGGTTGCTGAGGAAAGACATGACTATAACAGGAGCAGGGAAGAGAAGGAACCAGCAGTGCACTAAGGAGTTACTATTTTGGGATAATCTTTCTACTGAGGTGTCTCAATTCCTACCAGGATTTTCGATTCTCTGTCCAGGAGAACAACACTCTTTGTTTGTCCAGCATCATTTACCAGATTCCCTTAAGAGCCTGGATCTCAACTCCACTTTTAGGGGCTCATCTGCTCCCACGGGAGCAGCAAACATGAAGTTATTTCAGACTTCCAGCCCACAAAGCTGCCATGAGAAGGACACTCCATGCACGTGGGGTAGCACGGGGTTAATACTGGGTTAAACATGCGCATTTGGGCACCACAAAGGTTGCAGTAAGACCATGATGCACCCATGGAATGAGAACTGGCCTCTCCCACACTGCAGCAGGAATGACTGAACAAACCAAGCAAGGGAAACTGTTAAATGCACAGCTCTCTGAGCAGGAAACCCCCTCTCTGAGCTGCAGCCTCTGCCTGGCCCCTCAGCCTCTCCCCACCCTCCTCTCAGTTAATATTCACCTCAATTTGGGTGCTGTGTATCTAAAATGCTTTTGTTTTCCTTCCACCTACTGTAAATTCATTTTTCATTTGTATAAAGTACTTAAAACACACTAAAGTTTCAGTCCAGGCCTCACTGCTCCCTCAGCCTGGGCACACAATGAGGAGAAATGCCCAAAATCCTGCAGGATCCCACCAGGTGTCCCTTAACAAGCCTCCCCTTTGCTGCTGAGCTGTAAGAGATGCAGGGAAATGGTTTGCCTCAAATTCTTTTCCTAAGCCAAGGAGTGTCAGAGTTGCATCCAAGAGAGGACACCAAGACACACCCCTTGATTCTGGAACACAAAATAGAGAAGTGAAGATAATTCCTATCACCTTCCACCCACCTAAATCCTCAAAAAAAGATCAGAACTGACTTGGTCAACTGACTTGTCCCAGGCACTCAGCAATAGGACAAGGGGGCACGATGGGCTCAAACTCTGCCAGGGGAAATTGAAGTTGGAGAGCAGAAAAAAATTCTTTGCAGAGAGAGTGCTCAGGCATTGGAATGGGCT
>JAWWEV010000167.1:61298890-61310098 GCA_035583235.1 Hafferia zeledoni | reverse complement strand
TTTAAAAACCTCCAGGGATGGGGAATCCACCCCCTCTCTGGGCAGGCCATTCCAATGCCTGAGCACTCTCTCTGGAAGGATCATCCAGTTCCAGCCCCCCTGTCAAGGGGACGGACAACCTCCACTATCCCAGGTTGTTCCGAGCCCTGTCCAGCCTGGCCTGGAACACTTCCAGAGATGGGGATTAATATCCTTATTGTTTCTGTCCCCAAAAAATATGTTGTTCAGGGGTCATGTCTTGTCAGCAGCCAGACTTTGGTGTCCCTGTTCTCCCACAGACATCCCATGTGGCCGAGTATGGCACCTTCAAGCCCAGTGTGTACTCACACACTTAAATCACACTAAATAGGATTTCCAAAGCCTTCATCTACATCTAAATTCCTTCACAAATCTTGCTTTTGATCTCTCCAGCTACATCTGTATTATCAAATCAGCTCAAAGCTGTACCAATGCTAGAAATCCACCCTGCTGGCTGTTCCCAAGTCCTGCCCAGCTCTGGCTCTGTGTTTCTGTGTCCGTAGGAGTTCTCCCACCAGGCACAGGGAGGAGGGTGGAGTGCCTGGCTCACACTCCACATCTGCCTCTCCAGCCCGTGTGGAAGAGGGCACAGAGCCAGTCCCTCCAAGATTTTAGGACTACACTGCAGGGAGGACACAAGAGCAGCACTAAAGATGCAGAACACTCTGTAAAATGAGAACTGCTCTGCTTCACCTCCCAGACAGGGAACGGGGGCTTATGTTAGACTGTACTTAGAGACCCTGGAATGGGGCCATCCAAGGAAAAAAGGGCTGTTGAGTGGATGCCTCTGTTCTTCAATTCTCCCAGTAATGCAGCCATACAATTTGTTTTGTACTCCTGAACCCAACAATTGCACATTCACAGTTGGAGGTAGGGTATAAATATTGTCTGTAGCTCATCCCTTGATCCTGCCGGGCTCACTGAATTAATCACACTCGTGGATCAATCCAGGATTTGTTGCTGGCAGAGCAGATGGCCAGGCAGGCTGCAGTTGTGAGCAAGGCGGGCACGTTCTCCTTCCAATTATCCAGCAGCATTTTCCAACGGCGGATGTTTAAAATTAGACATTGTTTTGAAGAAATGCTAAATCTCTCTTATTCTTTTCAGCTCCATATGGGCACAAACCCCTAATTTTTGCTCTGCTTCCATCATTTAAGGCCTCAGTGAAAGTGTGGGATGGCTGGTGCTCCTTTTCCTTTCAGCTGAATGTTTTCTGTCCCAGTTTCTTCTGCTGTCTTCCCGTTTTCCACAGAAGAGAGGTGACAACACCAGCTGCTGTTTGGCACGGGGATTTCAAGGGTGCATTGCATTCATTGCTGAGCCGAGGGCTGCAGGAAAGGGAAGAGAAGCTGCATTCATGGGACTCATGGCACGGAACAGCGGGAATGGGGTAACAGTGTGTGCCTTTCAAACAGCCTGGATGGGACTTTCCCGTCGCAGGAGTAAATTCGCCGTGAAAGGCAGACGTGCTGTTTTCCCAGTGTTCACATCTGTTCTGCATTCAGAGTCCTTCTGGATGATAATTGCTCCTGTCTCCTCTCTGTCCCCTGCTGAGGAGCTGCCAGAGCTGTCGGGGGAGTTTTGGCCGAGCTCCATCACGTTCTGTAGGAAACGCCTCACGGAGCTCCAGAGGTGAAAAGGGTTAACCCAGAGTGTGTTTGCAGCCCCTGGAAGAATGAAACACTATGGGAACAGTCCAGAGGAGATGATCCCCCCGTGGTGGAACACAATGGACTGCACTGATTAACCACATCCATGCAAATGTGTTGGAATCACCTCCTTCACTTCATGGCCCGTTTGAGAACTGAGGTGGAGGTCAGTGGGAGCGAGGTGAGGCTGCAGGGGATGTTGCACGTCCCTGCAGCAGCCAGCCTGTTATCCAGGCAGGGTCACACCACCTTGGTGGCATCCAGAGAAACAGCAGGTGTGGAAAAGAGCCAACAAGACCTGGGAGGAGAACAGTGGCCAACTTCACAGAATCACAGAATGGGCAAGGCTGGAAGGGGCCACAGTGATTCATCTGGTGCCACCTCCCTGCTCAAGCAGGGTTATCCCAGAGCATGTTGCACAGGATTGTGTCCAGCCAGTTCTGGAATGTCCAGTGAGGGAGACTCCAGTCGTGTCTGGGCAATCTTTTCCAGTGCTTGGTCACTGCATAGGAAAGATTTACCTCACATTCAGGTGAAACATCCAGTGCATCAGTTTCTGCCCATTGCCTTGTGTCCCAATTCTCAGCACCACAGAGCAGAGCCTGATCCATCCTGACACCTCCCTGCAGATACTGACAGACATGGATATACCCTGCAGAGGATGGTACCAAACTGGAGTTACACACATAGAAGCCAAATCCAAGATCTCCAGCACTGAGAACCATAAACCCCACTGGGCAGGCTTTTCCATATAAAGCTGAGCAGTTTTTTTAGACCTTGGGGATCATCACACAAACTGCCCTGACTGTGCAAACTAACAAGTGCAGGGGATGACTCACCTGCCACATCCTCACTTTTGTCCCGGGGGGGAGGCCCACCTGAACTCCTCACCCCTGCCATACACGAGCCCAGCTGAACAAATCCCAACCACCCAACACCCACAGAGCACCTCTGGCATGTCCCACAGCCCTGCCAGCTCTTCCCTCGAGGCTGCTCCATATCCAGCCCTTCTGCCTCTCTGGCATCAGATCAGTGTCTCACCTGCTTGTGCTGGACATCCCCACTCTCACATGCACCCAACGTGGCAGGACCTTTGCCCTTGAGGAGCAGGTGAGGAGCTTTGGGGGGCCGCCTTGTACTTCAGTGAATTCCATGACCTGTGGGGGACATGGAACAACAGGCACAGGAATGCTCATGTGGGCAGCAACTGCCCCAGCTCCCATCCCTGCAAGTGTCCAAGGCCAGGTTGGACAGGGCTTGGAGCAACCTGGGATGGTGGAAGGTGTCCCTGCCCATGGCAGGGGGTGGAACAAGATTGAGCTTTAACATCTCTTCCAATACAAACCATTCTGATTCCTCTTCCATCTCTCCAGAACCAACTACATTTCTCCTCTTCTCCACATTATCCCCAGAGACCCTGCCAAGCCAAGGGATGTCCTCAACAAACACCTGGCCCTGGGCAAGCTGCCTCTTCAGACTCCTGGAACAGAAAGCCCCAGCATGGGACACTCAGGGTACAGCAACACTGCAGGTTTGTTCTGCTGCCTGGAGGTCTCACATTTTATTTCCCATTCCCTTCTCTGGTTTGGACTTTAATAGCCACTCAACTGCCCTTTCCATTGTAACTATTACAAGTCAGTGACCTTTCCTACGTGGAAGCAGCTGCCCTTCACTTCATTCCCTGGATCTCCTGGCAATTGTTTTTATCCTGCTCTTGTTTTTGCTGTCTGTGATCTGGCAGTACCAATAAACCATCACCTCATTTCCTGATGCAGCACACTCAGTGATCACACAGGGCTCCACAGGTGACCTTCCCCTCCCATAGGACAGCTGTTTATTCCTTTTTTCTCTCCTTTCATCAGCTGTTCTGCAGAACCATTATCTCCCACAGCAGCTTTTTTTTTGTCCAGATATTTTGGCAACAGATTTTGCTGTAACTTTGGTGCCTGAGATGCCATTCAGGAGGCAGATGTGCTGAAGCAGCTGTGCATTTTCTCCTTCACAGAGCCCTCTCACCTGGGAGCAAAGGGGTTAATTCCTATCATGGATAATTTGTGGCCTATTAATGATGTTCTTTGTTGGCAAAAATAGCAGGTCAGGTACCAAGGCTGAATTCCTTGGATTATCTTTGCTAGATTTTCAACAACATAGGCAAAAATATCTCCAAAGATCATAAGAAGAAATATCAACAATGAGGAAAAGGAGTGCTTTGATCCAATTAATTCAGTGGTCTCTTGGGCAGGAAAGAGATGAGCCAACAGCTGTGAGAAGGAAAAGTACAACTAAGTTCCTGTGTCTCCTTCAAGCCTTGGGGTGTCCTTGACAGCTTCTCTGACACTGCTCAGTTGGCTCCTGCACTGTATCCTATCCCACAGCTCCAGGAAGCTCAGAAATGGAGGGAGGTCACAGAGCACTCCCAGATTTTCCCCATCAGACACCCACGCACCACTCTGCAATTAAAACAGGGCAACACAACCTCTTAATGAAACATTTTATTTAAACCAATACAAGCACCATGCTTAGCAAAAAAAAAAAAAGATTTGGTTTAAAGTAAACATGCAATGTGAACTAGCAGAGACTGAACAGCATGTGGAGGTTGTGCTGGTTACTGGTATTTTCATGGAACTGCCAAATTCTCAAACCTGGCCATGAACCTTTTACAACAGTGATTTGGGTCATGGAACAAACACACTGAGCCCCCTCTCATGTCCCACCACGGCTCCGTTTCACAGTCACCACAAGTTGTATCAAAAAATGGTAAATGTATTTATTTTTGGAGCACACTGAAGTGAGGAATTGAGTTTTCTTGCTTGTGGCTGTTTGAGTCAGACCCATCACCAGTTTAATGTTGTTTCTGGACCGGCTGTTTTACAGTTACAGATACAAAAATGGAATCCTGGTACAAGTGCATAAGATGCTCCTTTGGAGAAGTGAAAAAGGTGTCAACACCTGCATTATTGCCTCCTTTGATAGATCAGAACATGATACTAGAAATACATTTAAACCATCAAATACCAGCATTTACATTTTTTTGATAAAAATACTCAAACACTACAAGTCCATCTCATGGGCTGACATGCAAACTCATGCTTTAATTCAGCTTACCATCAATGAATAGGACTACAGGAGCTGTATCCCAGCCATCCAGTCAGTATTTAAAGCAAACCTGATTAATTGTGGCAGAAAACTCCCTTGGAGAGACCTTTAACTCCAGGCCAAGGATTTTAAGGCCAACTTACCAACTCCTGAAAAACAGGAGCTCCCAATGGAAAATGCTGACTCTCAGACCTTTAGCTACAAAGGCTCTCATATAATTTACATTGTCCTTGAGATCCCTCTTGAGAGGTCTGAAAATGCAAGATAAATGTGTGATTACTGGGGAACATACTGGCCTGAACACGGACATGTCCGTGTCCCACTGAGCTCTGGGGGGGCAGCAGCACAGAACACACAGTTCCACAGATGAGGTGGGAAAAGGATGTTATGGAAACAAGTGGTATTGGAGCAGGAAAGATCTGGACATAGTTAATGTCTTTGTTTAGTCAGGTATTAGCACTGCCTGTATCCCAAGAGCCCAGGACAACGAGCAGCAGACACTGCATTAAAACCAAGGAGGGCAGGGACAAGGGAAGGACAGGGAAGAGCAAACACCCCCTGCACTCACATGCTCTGAGTACCATCAGAGCTTGCACAGCTCAGGGAGGGGAGGGCAGTGCAGCTGCCAGGCAGGGTTGGCTGGAGAGCAACACTGGTGGGCTGAGCAGCATCAACATCACCCCAGGAGAAACTGGGCTTTAACCCCCTCAGGGTCTGCTTTCCTTCTGCAAGCCTTGAGGGGCAGCACCCAAGGCAGAAAAGGCTGAAGGGGAGGCACGAGAACATGTGGAGTGGAAGAACTTGGCTGAAGATGCAGCTGAAAGGAGCAGGATTTTCTTGGCAGAAGGTGGAGCAATCCAGATATGAAAACTGAAATTGAGCCATGAGAGTGCAGCAGCTCCTCCCTTCCCTCCTGGGACAGCCCCTGGTACAGTTATTTCTGTGCAGACCTGTGCAGGCAGCAGTTGGCTGCTGGCAGCCCACCAGTGTACAAAGTACAACAAAGATGATTAATCCAGTTTTCCCCACTGCAGATCAAGCTGAACTTTCCAAGCATCAGCGTCCCTCTCGCCCACGCTGTACTCTGACATGCCTCACCTCCAGCACAACCCCAAAAACACCCAAGATTCCTGCTGCTTCCACACTGATGCTTGGAATGGCACTATCCCTTAAGCCAGAGTCTTGTTTATAGAATGTTTGTCACAAAAGACATTGTTTTTATTGATCTGCAGTACAGAATGATCAAGCAACAGTTTCATAATCAACATTTTTTCATCCAGGGAAATGAAATTGTTTTTCCAGTTCACTACGTTAACACAGGAATTTAATTACAAACATTTCTTTCCCGCACCAAAAGATCGATTTAATTGGATCATTCCAACACGTATTTTGAAAAGCTCCTCTCAAGTCAGATTTATACACAAATAAACGAGCAATAACATCAAACTAAGAAGAGATTTACCAACACTGAGGACCTTTGCAAATGAATTCCTTGTGATCTTGCAGGAATTAAGTGTTTTAACACTAACACAGGGTATGTTTACAAACGAAAACCAACAACCCTTCTTTCAGCAAAGGTTTCACAGCACGAAATACTGGCCTCCAGATTGAACACTGCACTCCTCCCCAGCGAGCAGAGTGGTGGGGGCAGCTGGATTTGAAGGTGTGGTATCAACAGGAAGCTGCTCTTACGCAGACACTTGTTCAGCAGCACAACAAACACTCACAAGACAGTGAGAGGCTGTCCCATGAGTGCTCCTTCTGCCACGTGTCCCACATCACGCTACTCTATTCAGTATAAAACAGACCTGTAAAAAGACTGGTCATTTATAAAAGTTAAATACTATTTTCACATTAGAAGATCTGCTGTTTCAAAGAGATGAACTGTTAAGTAGATGAGAATCAAATGATCACTTATGCAAAAGCTTCATCTGGAATGTAATTTTGACCAACGAGGTTAAGAAAGTTAGAGATTGTAATTAAAGTACTCAAAGCTACGTGTGGCCAACTTTTATAGCAAAAGAGATATAAATCATTCATTCCCATGAAAAGCTTGAACCTCCTGACTCCTACAAATGGAGCAGATGATTGGAATTTCAAAGGAAATGAGGTTGGCTTTTTGTTTGAACAGATGTCAACTGCAGCACGAGGCACTAGGAACAAACCTTACTCGGATTCTTTAACAAAGTTTTTACCAAATTTGTTAAGAAGTGGCAGTGTAAAATTCTTAAGTCCTTTTAAAGCTAACAAATGAAAGGCACACAGTATTACCAGGTGTTCAGATAACAGGAAATGAGCAGAGGTAAAACTTCTCAACAGCGTCAGAAGTCAGAGATGCAAGGAGGAATCTGGTACGAGAGGAACCAGAGTGGTAGTTCAGCCCTTAGTTAGTTATCAGCTAGTTCCTGTGAGACTGTATGAGCAGGAGAACTGGACAGTCAAAAAGCTGTGCCCTGAAATTTAGAAAGATTGACTCAGGCAACTGAGGAATTACTGGAATGACAAAAACTAGTTCCAGGAATTTGAGACAGTTCACATGGACTCAGTGGAAAGATAAATGGATGGATTTGTTGTACAAGGATTTTGTCTTTTTCATATCAAATGATTCCAGGGGGTATTTTCAAAATTGAGAAGACATTACATCAAAAAATCTGAGAAGTGACAGTACACAAATCCTGCATATAAATGGCTGGTGTGTGTCACCAGGATGCGTTTGTAGCTCAGAAAGAGTGAGCGTCAGCCTCCAAATGGTGTTTGCACAGAGTTATAAACCCAGAACTGAACTGTTGTAGTTACAGAAATATTAGTCACAAGAGTGCAAAAGGAGTCCCTGCAGAGGAGTATTCCCTTTTAGCAGGTACAAACAAGGAAACACCTGCAAAGATTTGTTACTTCAAGGAGACAGACCTGCTATTCTTTGCACAAACTCTGCACAAGAGAGACACTGCAGGAGACAGCTGTGAATACAGTGCATTGCTGGGGTGTAAAGTATTCATGTCTGGTTCCAGTATCACCAGGGTGGGACACAAATACTCAGCACAGAGGTTTTCCTCAGTGGAAGAAGCCCAGTTTCTCACGCAGCCACTCCTCAGTCAGGTCTTCTGTATTTCTGATTTCAAACACCTAAACAAAAGGCACTGCATCAGTTCCCCAGGGGAGGGCACTGGGAAGGGAGGAGAACACAAACAGCACCTTTCCACACACACCGTCTGAGCTACAATAACCAGTCACCACCCCGAATGCTCCTGAAAGGATCAGATCAGTGGAAAATGCACAAGACCAAGTGGCAATGAACATTAACCTGAACAGGAATCTTGTAATTCCTGTTCCTAGGCTTCACTCTTCTCCATAATAATACAAGAAAAGCACATGGAGTACATTTTAAAATGACCCTGGAATGGCACCATCTCACATGCATTATCTAAGATAGATAGTCCATTTGAAGAATACAAATTAATTTAATCTCTGGGCTGATTTAAGCCCAAAGTTTAGGAATTTTGCTCAGCCCAAGCTGCAGCTATTCTTTCTCTGGACTGAAATAAACCCATAATAGCCACTTTTACCTGTAAGAAACAATCTTGAGATACCTCAAAACAAAATTGTACAAAAAAACAAACCAAAAAATTGTAGAATCCCAGAATGGTTTGGGTTGGAAGGGACCTTAAAGCCCATCCCATCCCACTCCCTGCCATGGGCAGGGACACCTCCCACTGTCCCAGGTTGCTCCAAGCCCTGTCCAACGTGGTCTGGGACACTCCAGGGATGGAGCAGCCACAGCTTCTCTGGGCAACCCCCAAAACAACCTCAAACCCACCAACCCAAAGCTTTGTTAAGTCTTAAACAGACCCTGAGCCTTGAAGCAGAAAACAAGATGAAAGACACCAATATACTCTTGACATTCCATGTGGGCAAGTGACTGGTTGTGGTTTGGGTTTTTAATGCCATTGAAGAGAAGCTGTGTTAGTTCTGCATTGCTCACTGGAGCCCAGGAGATGCTCAGTGACAGATCATCTTGTCCAAACAGTCAGGGAAGGAATTTTACAAATCCACAGACCTTCAAACTGGAGGAACTCCAAAATTCAGTGTAATAAGAACAGAACAGCTTAAGAGAAGCCAAGCTGATATGCAAAAGTCACTGAAAGAATGAGAGAACTCTGTTGAGTCACATGCAGAAATTACACCAGGAGGAAGTCATAGCATGAGCTAAAATGAAACACAGCTCAGCAAGTGGCAACAGAGCACATCAGAAGAGCAAACAAGCAACCTCAATTGGAGACAGGCTGCCTTCTCCAGCTTCAGAAGGAAAGATGATCAGGGACCTCAATATCCACTCCTGGGCTTGCATTCAAAAGCCTTTCAGACTGAATTGCTCCCATTTCAGCAGTGACAGGAACTCAACTGAGCTGTTCCTCAACCCTTCACCTTCTTCTCATCAACCCTTCTTTTTCACTTTCTGAAAACTGTCTTCCTCCTTTCTATCACAGTTCTCAGGCCTCCAAGATGCAGTTTCACAGACCTAAAAAAGCCTCCTTGGGGCTGAGCTGCTGCTTCCACCATCTTACCTTCTGCTTCTTCCATTTACTCCTGTCAACCTGAGGACTAATTTAAAACAGAGAGGTCCTTTTCTTACAAGGTACAGCTGGAAAAGGCAGAAGTTCAAGGCCAGGTTGGATGGGGCTTGGAGCAGCCTGGGATAGTGGAAGGTGTCCCAGCTCATGGCAGGGGATGGAACTGTATGATCTCTAAGGTCCCTTCAAACCCAAAATACCCTGTGATTCTGTGATTCAGAGTTCTCTCTCTGGCCCAACAGACATTTTTAGTGGGATGTTGAAGGGCTCAGCAGGATAAGGAACACCTGAAGGGAACACTGTTGTTGGGGAGTAGTGAAGTCATTTCACATGGGATGGAGTGACTGCTGACTCTGCTAAGCTTTACTGCTTGAAGCTGAAACTTTAACAACCCTGGATGCCAATTAAGCAGAGATTTCAAAGATCTCCAAAATGAAAAACAGGTGACATTTCTTTTCTAAAACACACACACACCTAGGCCTGGTGAATGCAGTGATTCCTTCTGCTCTCAGTGCTGGAGGAACCAAGCACAGAAGGAATCGTTCAGCACTTGGCACACGTTCCTTGTTCTGCAGGCTGTGCTGCAAGCACACAGCCCCAGAAACCAGCCACACTCATCTGCTCTGCACCACACTGAGGCCTCAGTCTGTTCTTCCCATCGATAAATTCATTCCCAAAAGCAAAGACAGCCAGTCTACCAGTGGGTATTTTCATTTAGAGAACACTGTTCTTCCTGTACCTTAAACCACCAGAAATCCCCACACACTCCTCCTTCAGTCTTCCTAAACCAGATTCTGTTCACTGTAACCACAAAGTCTCACAAAACCCTTCCTGCCATTGGTTCAACGAGACACAAACAGCCTTTGCAACCTGCAGTGAAGGGGGGGACAGTTATTTCAATAGTCAGCTGTACCTTCGTGAGTTCAGCTGTCTGTACAAGCTTATTCTTGCTGCCAGCATACATCATCTGCTGCTCAGGCTTACACCCTGCAGTTAGGGGGGATAAAAAGAGTTTGATTAGTTATTGTGACTGTAAAACGTCAAAAATAAGATTTTTTTAAACTCCAAACAAAGTTGAAGACATTCATAGGAAGATTCTCAGGTAACTACAGAACAATGTGCTCACTAGTTGCCAAACTTTTACACACCTAGTTACTCTGGCTCTGAGCAATGAAGGGCAAAACAATGCAATCAGTTTATCTTCTTCCAGAGGATAACAAGGATAATCCAGTAATGCCAGCAAGCTACACTATGACAGTACAGAACACAGATGGAAGACTCAGCAGCAACTCAGCTCTGTAAGCCCAAACCAAGCCACAGGTTATTCAGCTTCCATGAAAATCACACATTTCCCTGCCCAGGCAGGTTCATGGTGCAGGTTGCTCTGACAGAGGATGCAACTGCTCTGTACAAACTTGGGATGATCCAGGATGACACTCTGTTTCTCCTGGAACTTTCACCAGCACTTCAACCTGCCCAGTGTGGGTTAGGGAGCACTGCTTTCCTTCCATTCACCCACAGCTGTGACAGCCCTTTAGCCCATCACATCACAGCCCTGCTTGGAGGCATCCTCTGCTGCTGCCCATTGCATCCAGGCCCGGGGAAACCTAAAAATCCCATCCTAACCCTCTTACAGAGTGCTGTTCCTTTCATGTCTAGAATGAAAGGAATAGGACTCTGAGGTCCTCAGGAATAAATGGGTTCCCATGTCCTGCTGAGATGAGCAGGGGAGTTTCTTCTCCCCAGTCACTCATATCCACAAATAGCAAGACAGGCAGGTGAACAGAATCCCTTGGGAACAGGTGCTGGAGCGGGGCCAGAGAAGAGCAACGAGGCTGGAGAAGGGACTGGAGCACAAGTGCTGTGGGGAGAGGCTG
>JAWWEV010000167.1:61258043-61273715 GCA_035583235.1 Hafferia zeledoni | reverse complement strand
CCCCAGGGCAGTGGGCACGGCCCCAAGGCTGCCAGAGCTCCAGGAGTGTTTGGATGATCCTCTGGGGCACAGGGTGGAAATGTTGGGGTGTCTGTGCAGGGCCAGGAGTTGGACTGGGTGATCCTTGTGGGTCCCTCCCAGCTCAGGATATTCTGTGGTTCTATGACCCAACCTGGCACAACACCAGCTCTGCCCTGTTCAACAAACAGCCTCCACTTTTTACCCCAAAACTTGCAGCCTCACAGAAATGCTCCAGCTGGATCTGCAGAGATCCCAAGGCCCCCCAGGAATTGCCATTAGAATGGGATTATCCTGCTTTTCCACTGGTTCTGCCTTGTGTTTTACATGGGGTGTCTGCACGTTGGATTCTCCATCTGCAGGGAAGAGAGTTGGCCATGGGGGTGTTGGAGAGTCCCCCCAGTGCAGGCAGGAAAGGAGATTTTCTACCAGCCAGCTGGAGGATCTGATACTCCATCACACTGATCTGCACGGGCACACACCCTGCACAGCAAGGAATGCAGCAAGGAATTTCTTCCACGGGTCACAGATCTATTTTTTAATTACCATAGAAACCTCCAAACATCACGGCGTGTGCTGTTACGTCAGGGTCTCACTCCTCCACATCTGCTTGCCAGGGACACTCTGGGGAATGGGAGCCGTGGGGTCCTGAGGGAAGGGTGATTATTTGGGGGTTAATTAGCAAGCAGGCTCTTGGTGTCTCCTGGAGCACAGCACAGACTCTGCCTTTAGTCTTTTACTCTTGTTCATCCACAACTTGCTGGTGTGGGGGGACCTGCCCGGCCTCACAGAGGGGTGTATGTGATGTTTCATCCCTAAATATCCTTCTGATCGCTGCTGTTACCACTTTAGATGTACAAAATTCAAAACCTGGGAGGCGTTTTTGGCAAAGTCAGCTTGGCAAGCCTTAAATTAGCAGCGTTGGAGCTCGTGGAGCTCTGCCTGGAGCTCCTCGTGCCGACCACGCCGGCGGTGGAAGGAGCCACAATCCTCATTCCATGGGGATGGTGTCTCCTGATGGCTCCATGGGCCATCCTGCAGCACACCTGGAGGACTGTCAGCACTTGGGTGAGGGCAAAGGGGCTCTTTGGTGGAGCTTTTCTTAGGATGGAGCTGTAGGATGAGACAGATGGCCGGGGTTTGTTGGCAGGGAACTCTGCTCCTGTTTGTTTAATTAGTCACCAGACAGACTGAGAGCTAAAGGCAAACTCAGAGCGCTGGTGGGACAGACCATTTATGCCTGGTGTCTGCTTGGTGATCCTCATCCCATAATCCTGCTGTGGGATTGATGCTCCAGCACAGGGGACTGGGTGTTCCCACTGGATTTGGGTGGCCTTTGTCTCCCTACTAATATTTTTCCCCCAAAAGGGACAGAGTCAAACACGTGTGTTACTTTTTCAGCCAAAGGGTGCACAAACACAGTTTTCCTTCTTCCAGCTCTCACTAAGCACAAAACCACTTTTGGGGAATGGATTCCTAAAGGGGCTCCCTCTGAAGAGGGAATTTCAGCAAGAGTGACAGGACAAGAGGGAATGGCTTCAAACTGACAGATATTCCCTACAAACCATTTTAATTCCAAATAAAGAGCCCACAAATAAAAGCACTTCACACCTTTATTTATGCTTTATTCACTGTTTGATTCCACTCAGCATTTTGCTGTGTCCTTCCAAATATGTGGGGGGGGGGATTTCTCTTTCCCCATTTTCCTCTTTGGATATACCTGTATCACTCACCCCTTGCAATGAGATGGAAATAAATGGGGGGGAAAAGTTTTAAAAACATAAATAAATGGAAATAAATGAGAAATGGGAAAGGGAAATAAAATATACACAGGAAATGATAACTTCAAACAAAAATCCTGCTCCTCTCCAGGGAATGGATAACCCCAAACACCAATCCTGCTCCTCTCCAGGGAATGGATAACCCCAAACACAAATCCTGCTCCTCTCCAGGGAATGGATAACCCCAAACACCAATCCTGCTCCACTCCAGGGAATGGATAACCTCAAACACAAATGCTGCTCCTCTCCAGGGAATGGATAACCTCAAAAACAAATTCTGCCACTCTCCAGGGAAATGGATAACCCCAAACACAAATCCTGCTCCTCTCCAGGGAATGGATAACCCCAAACACAAATCCTGTCCTTCTCTGCACACGTAGTGCTTGGACGTTTAAATCCAGGAATACTTAACATGTATCATTAAAAAACGCCGCAAAAAAACCATAATAATTTTCAAAATTGCCATTTTTGCCCGGTGCCACATTCCCCAGCGCCCAAAGCAGCGTTTCCCCCCCAAAACATCCCCCGCTGCCATTCCCCCGCAGCCCGCTAGAGGGAGGTTTCCTCCAGCGGGAAACCCGCAGGACGCGGAGCCAGGCGGGGGAGGGCGGTGGGAAGAGTGTTTTCCAGCACTCCCCGTGCTGGAGGAGCACCCAAAATTCCAGTGGGAGTGGCTGGAAAAGCGGAGGGTGGGGAGGCAGGGACGGGGACGGAGCGAAAGGGGGGGGACACGCGTGTCCCTTTCCCGCCCCCGGCGCGCGACCGGGCCCCGCCCCCCGCCCGCATGACGTCACCCGTATGCAAATGAGCGGCATGAGGGGAGCGCGGCCGGGCGCGCGGCCGGGCTCAGTCTCGCGCCGCCCGAGCGCGCGCGCGCGCCCCCACCCCCTCGTGCTCCCCTTCCCTCTTTTCCCGCCTCCTCCTTCCCTCTTTTTTTCCCTCACCCCTCCTCCTCCTCCTCCTCTTCATCCCACGGACATGGCACGGCCGCCCCAAAGCGCCGCGCCGCCCCCTCCTTCTCGTCCTCCTCCTCCGCCTCCTCCTCCTCCCCCGGT
This sequence comes from Hafferia zeledoni, assembly GCA_035583235.1. Taxonomy (NCBI): domain Eukaryota; kingdom Metazoa; phylum Chordata; class Aves; order Passeriformes; family Thamnophilidae; genus Hafferia; species Hafferia zeledoni. The sequence continues at coordinate 61,270,861 of JAWWEV010000167.1, read as the reverse complement.
CCCCGGCGTGAGTCAGGTGAGTGTGTTTGTTACGTGGTGTGTGATGGGGGAACTTTTGGAGGGGAGGGGGCTGCGCCGCAGGGAGGGGGGTGTTGGGTGTTCCCCCCTTACCCCCCAGTCCCGAATGGCGGTGGGGGGATCGCGGTGAGGGAACGCGCGAGTGAGGAGTGGGAGGAAGGCTCGCCCGCAGCCCCGCTGCCTTCCTCCCCATCCTCCTCCTCCTCCTGACGCCCCCTCCTCTCTCTGTTCCAGGTGTGAAGCCCCCGCCGGGAGGAGGTGCCCCCCCCCCTCGCAGGGGGCAGCCCTGACGCCGGGGTTTTCCTTTTTTTGGCTTTTTTTCCCTTTTTTTTTTTTTTTTTTTTTTTTTTGGCCCCACCGCCACCACCACCTCCCTCCTCCCTCCCTCGCTCCCTCCCTCCAGGAATCCAGCGCTGCACCCAAGCCAGAAGAGAGGGAGCAAAAAACCCAACCCAACCCGGGGGAGCCGCGTCCGAAAAAAACCCATCCCGCCCCTTCGCGTCGCAGAGGAGATCCTTCTTTTTATTTTCCCCCCTTTTTATTTTATTTTTTTTTAACCATTACCATTTTTACCATTATTTTTATCTCGAGCCCCGCTGCCCCGAGCACGGTGGCGGCGCCGGGGGCAGGGCGGCTGTCCCGGTTATTTATTCTCTCCCCGCAGAGCTGCCTCTCTGGCTCACCATGATGTTCCGAGACCAGGTCGGCGTGCTGGCCGGGTGGTTCAAGGGCTGGAACGAGTGCGAGCAGACTGTTGCGCTGCTCTCGCTGCTCAAGCGCGTCAGCCGGACCCAGGCTCGCTTCCTCCAGCTCTGCCTCGAGCATTCCCTGGCAGACTGCACCGAGCTCCACATCCTCGAAGGGGAGGCCAACAACCCCGGTGAGTTCCGTCCGCCGCGACCCTTCCCCTGATAATAATAATGCCCGCCGAGATTCGTGGAAAAATGTTAAAAATACACCCCGAGGTTGGCTGTTCTCCTCGCGTTTTATTGGCTTTTTTTCAGTTTGTTTTTTTTTTTTTCAGTTTGGGGTTTTTTTTCAGTTTGGTTTTTCGCAGCAAACTACTCCGCTCCATGGCGTGGTGTAACTACGGTAGCATGAATGATTGGTGGGTTGTTTTATTTTTTTTTTAACTCTCCCCCCCGCGCCCCCCCTTCCTCCTTCCATGCAGTTTCCTGTGAAATAAGTAAGTCAGGTCACGTAGAGTCTGGATTTTCTAGGCTTCTTTTGGACAACGTGGCTCGATTCGCTCTCTGCAACATGCAGAAAGCAGCCCATCGCTACCTCAGACGAACTGTTGTATAAAGGTCTGGGTAACTGGGTTATTCTATTTTTTTATTATTTTTTTTAATGTGGCAATTCCTATTTCATCATTCAGATCCTGTTTGGACGCATTTTTTTTTCCCCTGCAGCTCTGAATACCCCCTTGTGTTTCAGCAGAGCTGTAAGAAAATATGAGTGGACTGTTTTATGTTACTGAGGGTGCAGGGCAGAGAATGTGAGTGGCTACCAAAAGTGTATTTTGCTTTTATTTATTCACCATTGCAAGTTGCTCAACTCCTCCGAAGTCAGTGGAGTTGGGGCAGGATGGAAAGGGCACAAGCGCCGTGTGAGTCGCGACGTGTTCCCCTATTTATTTAGGGGGGTGTGTGTGTTATAGATGTGTGTGTTCCTAAATGTGGATGTGGGGATGTACACAGGGATGCAAGTCGCTTAAAGTAGAGGTTTTGTCATACAGAGGGCGAGCGGTGAAGGCAAAATGCCTTTTAGTTGCGTAGCTTTCTCCAACCTCAAAAAAAAAAAAATCCCAAATAAAAAAGAAAAAAACAACCCAAAAAAAGGAAGGCAACCCCCCCCCCCTCCCCCCCCGCGGTGTTGCAAAGCATCCCTTTGGTTTAAAACCCCGGGGGGAACTGGGGTTTGGGGTGCTGGGAGCGGCTGCGTTCCATGATGGGTGGGAATGTTGCGGCCGGATCCCGAACAGAGCCCCCGGTGTGGACGGGGCGGGAGGAATGCAGGGTCCTGCTCCAGCTGTTCCCTATTAGAGCACCGAGCCGGCAGGATTTGGCAGCTGCCTGCGCTGCCATTTGATGACAAGGTCCAGCACAGCAGCGCCGTGTTCCACCACCGAGCACGGATTTCAGTCCTCCTGCAGGAAACCGAGCCCGGAGCTGCCCCGGCGCAGAGGGATCGGGGCTGGCTGCGGGAGAGCCGGGCTGGAATTGGCCGTTCCCTTATATAGCTTGTAGGAATGAGAGGGAGGAATGCTGCCCAGTGCGCCTGGGAGCAATACTGCCGCTTTTATAAACAGCTGAAGGGATGAACCTCATCCAGCCCTTTGGGTGGGGAGGCCCCGGGGGGGCTGGGAGGGAACACCTTCTCCAAACTCGGCTGCTCTGGGATAAATCCACAGCCTCCCATGCCGGCTTTAGCACAGCCGTGCTGCAATTCCCTCTGCGAGTCGGTGTGAACCGTGTATTTCTGATTTTATGTTTTTATCAGCATTGCAGTTTTTCATTCATACTGTGGGTTTGGTGGTAGCCCAGTCCCCTCGGTTGGGCAGGGAATTGGGTGATTTGCATCCTGACATCAGGAAAGGCAGATTATAATGGAAACAGAGGGTTGAAGTCTTCCTGGACACAGAGTCACGTAGGGCCGCCTGTGTGGTGGCATTTGCTCGGGGTAAGCCAGGGTGCAGTGCAGGAGTTGGGCAGTTCCATCTCCGCTCGTGTGAGCAATCCCTGCTTGCCCCGGTAATCCCGGTGACCTTGCTTGGTGTGAGGATTTCTCCTGCACTCGGAGCTTGGCATCCAGCCCTCTGCCTGTCCCTTACTGCGTTGGTGGAGCTGCCTGAGCTCTCCCTGACGTTCCTTCCAAAAAATGAGCTGTTCCTCCAGGGCAGTTGTAGCTCTGATGCCAAAACCTGGATCTGTTGAGTTCCTCTTTCTCACCCAACACCCCTCCATAGGCTTTCCCATGGGATGGACATCTCCATGCATCCTGTGGAGCAGGACATGCACTTTTCCTGTTGCAGTGGACGGAAGGTTAGCTGAGATTTGCAACCCAAATCTATTAGGAAATAGCTTTTAGTCTCCACTGTTAGCACTGCCTTCTTCATGGAACCACCTGTATTCCTTAAATTGCTCCTGTTCCGTGCCTGTTTTGCAGTCTGGCACTTGTCACTTGCCTGGCAATGGAATCACACCAAGTCCTGAGCAGCAGCGTCATCATCGAACCTTGTGCTACTCGTTACTCTTTGAATCCTGGTGTTTGCATAACTAATTTGGGCTCACTTCCCTCCCAGGCTGGGGCCTGAGGTGGCTCCTGGTGTGTTTTTCTGGTGTTTGCTGGCTTGGAAATGGTGGCTCCCTGCTTGTAGGTGCCTCAGCAGTGTCCCTGTGGATGTTGGGGACACAGTGGTGCTGGTTTAGTGTGCAGGGGACTGTGGGGTGGTGGGGTTGGACAGCCCAAATGGGCTGTAGGAGCTCACTGTGAAGTGTGGGACGTTCCCCTTCCAGGGGGCACAGGTAAAATCCGCTGTCTGGGAAGGGCTGAATGTCACATGCTGGGCTAATGTGCATGATCAAGTGTTGGAATTACGTGATGTCCTCAGGAGAAGTGAGTTGTTTTGTACATGCAGGACCTGTTGCTTGTCTCATCTCTGTGGTGAGGTGGGAAATCTGGAATGTTACCCCTAGTTCATTGTCACTAGGAGTGGGTGGCAGCCCTGCCGTGATCCATAATGGATGAACATCATCCTTGGAAGTATCACCAACAATGTTATTCCTGAGGGGTCCCAGAGGGAGAGCAGAGCTTTGAGATCCTCACTGACTGGTAGAACTGGGGCTCATGAGCTGTCAGGTGTGTGGACCTGGCATGGAGGGAAACCCCTCCCAGTGAAGGTGTCCAGCTTGTTTCTTGCCTGGCAGACTCCATGAGAGGCCTGCAGTGTGGCAGATGAGATGGGAAAACCTCAAGGAAGAAAAAGAACTCTTTTTAACTACTTAATTGCCGTGGAGAAGCGAGTATATTTAGTTTGAAGGAGTGCTGTCTTGGTGTTTTTCCCAAGTGTGAGAGTGTTTTCATAATAATCCCAGCCTTGTTAGGACTGCAAGCTCAGCGTGGCTCTGCTGGGTACAACCCTCAGAAAGCCCTGAGGAGCCTCCTGCTTCCCTGGTTCTTTGGATACCTGGAGGGGTGGGCATCACCATGTTGCCCACCCCAGATGAGAGATGTTTTGCACAAAACTGCACTGGTGTCTGGGAGCACAATGATGTGTTGACTTCATGTGGTGTGGGGGCTGCACAGGTGGCTGTGAGACCTGCAGTCTGTAGTGCATTTAAAGGCATTGCTTGGTTAGAAAGGAAAAATAGAAATGGGAAGCAAACATGGAAGGAAATGATGCATTTCTTCATTGGTGAAGTGTGCAGGTTGGGGCTGTCCTACATGGAGACCTTGCCAGGCTTTAATGGTTTAACTGGTGAAGAATGTGGCTGGTTGCTGATTCAGTTTGAGTGTGAATGGCTCGTTCTGCTGGGCATGGAGGAGAATATGGAAACTATATTATCTGTGCACAGAAATAGAAGTTTCAGGTATTGCACAGCACTATTTAAAAACCTGCTATAACTTCCTTCCTTCCTTCCTTCCAGCCTGGCCTTGCTGGGCAGCTCCAGCCCCAGCTGCTCGGAGCCGTCAGGACGTGGCGACCTCCTCGGAGCCGCCGGTAAAGGTCAGGCAGGAGCATTCTGTGCCCTGTGGGAACAGGACCTGTGCTGCTCCTGGGACACTGAGAGGTCCTTGGTGTGGAGTACAGACCCACTGAGATGTTAGGGAAGGCTGTATCCATTAAAGTGTTCCACAGGCTTTGGGCATGGAGTGCAGGATGTGTTTGTGCTCTCATTTACTCAGGTATCCCCTTTCCATGGCCGGAGGTGTGGCTGGGGTTTTTTTTCCCCCAAAGTAGTCCCATGTCCCATCTAATCCATCCTACTGGTCAACAGGGATGCCCAAAGGCTCCTGTGGGTCCCCCAGGTACCCAAACACCCACCTGCTCCGACAGAAGGAGCTTTAAGCTCCTGGCCTCGAAGGACAAGCAGCTCTCCCTGCCCCGTGCACAGGACATTAACTGCTCCACGTGTTGGGGCCAAAATCTTTATTTCATTTCAGCAGGCTGTCTGGTATCACAACGGGAGCATGGGAATGACCCAGATTCCTCATCCTGGGAAGGACTGGCCGGAGGAAGGGACGAGGGTTGCAGGGAGCCGTAATGTCTTTTAATAGACCAAGTGATGCAGCTGGAAAAAATGGCCAGGCATGAAGGTGCACCAGCTCAAAGGAGGGTTTGTGTGGTTGTGGGTTTTTTTTCCCCCAGCTGTACCAGCTGGTCTATTAAAAGGTATTACATGTTCCTACAGACGTTTCTTCTTATGTCCTTAGGCCCCTGCGGCTCCAGCCCTATGGCTGTTGTTGCCACTTTGGATTCAGTCCCCCAGCCCATCAGGAAGCTGCTATCCCTCCACCTTGTAAATTTTGCAGTTTGCCCCCATTGACACCCCATTGATGGAAAATCATCCCAGTGCCCAGTTTGAAGGTGTTACCCTTTGATTTTTCTTGGCTTGTGGTTGCATTGCGATGCTGAGCTCTGGTTTAAGCGCCCTTGGGCTGTGTGAAGGCGTTGCTGGGTGTCTCACAGAGGGACTGCAGGAGCCAAGGAGGTGTCCCAGCAGCAGGATGGGATGAGGAGCTAAACCTGTGCTCAGTGGGACTGTGATAGGAAGGTCTGAGTGCAAGGGTGGACTTGGGCATTGCGTGGTCCTTCCCCACACTGTGTCTGCCTGGAGAGGACTGGGAGCAGCCCTGCCAGCTCTGCTTACTAAGAACCAGGAGCTGGAACTTCTAAAGGAAGGGATCGGGATCATAGAATCCCAGAATGGTTGTGTTGGGAGGGACCTTAAAGCTCATGCAGCTCCACCCTTGCCATGGACAGGGGAACCTTCCGCTAGCCGAGGATGCTCCAAGTCCCATCCAACTTGGCCTTGAACACTTCCAGGGGTGGGGCAGCCACAGTTTCTCTGGGCAGCCTGGGCAAACCTCTGATCTGCTGAGCTGTTGGACACTGACTTCTTTTAATCTGTGTGCTGGTGCTTGAGCTGCTGCCACGTTTTTGTTTGCAAACTTGAAGGCTAAAACCTGTCTGTGCTGGGCTTTTTGGAGAATAGCAGCAGGAGGGGTACAGATGTACAGAGCAGTGTTAGCCAGGGGCTCAGAGCCAGCCTGCACACCCAGGATGCTCTTGGAATTCAGAGATATTTTTAAGGATGCTGTTCAGAGTGGCTGTGGGAAGCACCATAGACCAACTGGCTCGTGTCAGTCCTGGCTGGAAGTAGGTCTGTGGCATCTGAGGAAGGCTCCCCTTTGCTCTCCCACTCAGCCTGATGCTGGGACCTAGAGGAGACTCTTCTAAGCTTGCACTTCACTCCTCTATATTTTCTCCTGTTTGCTTAAAAACTCCTCTGGCGGTTCCTGGCACTTGAAAGAAGAGGGAAGTGCTCCCTGTGGCTCATTCCCAAAGCACCAGCAGCACCAATGGCAAGGTCTCCTCCATGGGCAGGGCTAACAAGGGCCAGGCTGTTTGGGTGGGGGTGGCAGAGCTTGCCTGAGGAACATTTTCAGGTTGTAATGCTTGAAATGGGAAGGGAAAAGTTGAGGAATGGGAACATCATGGTTTGCTGCCTGGAGCATCATGTAGTGTGAGAGGGTTGCCTGCAAATGGGCTGCTTTCTCCAAAAGAGGCTTTTCCGTACTTTGCAGTGTCCTTTTAACCTTTTTGTCAGATAATTTGTGACTCAGCAAGGGGTCTTTGTCAGGGTTAATTTCCCTACTGACTTCAGTTGGGAAAAATGCCACTGTTGGAAGTGGACGTGAAAGATGCAGAGAAGCATTTCATGCATCATCACAGACCTGAGCTGGAATTCTTTGCCTGGACCAGCTTGTTCTCCCTTGATTCCTATCCAAGTGCTGCCCTTCTGTGCAGGTATCTCGTGTTTGTGCTTGGAAAAGCAGTGGATATTCAGTTCTGTTCCCACCACAGTGGGTGCAGGGAGGCTGATCGTGAAGGGGAGGAGCTGCTGAGAGCATCACCATCCTCAGCCCATGCTGGGAGAGGTTGAGGACAGCTCTAGCTCGAGAGCTGAATAGGAACCAGCTGTAGAGCCATCAATTAAAATAATCTAGTTTGTGAATACACTTATCTGCAAACGAGATTAAATGGATGAGAGGGGAAAGTGCTCTGCTTGTAGCCTGGGCCGTTGCTGGTGGATGATCCTGCACTGTTGCATCCTTTGGTGTGTCAAACCTCAACATCTGAGCAAAGCTCTGTGCCTGTCCCACCACTTACATTTTACATGTCCAGTTGCTTTTAAACTGGCTCCAGTCAGCCAAATTTTCCTGCTGTTTCCCTGAAGGAGTTGATGAAGGTTTTTCTGTGGATCATGGTGTGAATTCCATCTCCCTACAAGTTCTCAAGCTTTGCCCTTTCTTTTTCTCATGGTTCATCAAAAAACCACCTTTATTTAATTAGTAGCCCATGTAAGCTGTTTTTTACCAAGCTGGGAGTTGTGTTTGCACTCGGTGTAACTGCAGGAGTAACTGGTGTGAACAGTGGCTTTATTTTAGGCACACCCGTCAGTGCTTTAGCACTCCAGCATCGTGCTCCTGTCTAGTGTTACCACAGATAACTGCTGGCACTGCATCCAAACCCTGGGGTCAGAGCTCCTTGGGTTGGCTTCATCAGAGGGGGAGAAGCTGCTCTGTTGTACTGCTGTCCTGTTCTGGGGTTCCCACCTCAGTGCCTCAGTCTCCTCCCCACTCCTTGCACGGTGCCCACACAAAGCACAGGTCGTTGTGTTTGAAATCCTCTTTGCCTTCAGAAACCCCCCGAGGGTGGTGGGATGAACCCTCACATAAACTGTGTGTGCCTCCACCTCTGAGCGTGCACGTGCCCTTTGTATTTTCTATTTTCACTGAATAAACAAGGCCATTACTTTTTTACTAACTCCGGGTTACACAAGAGCTGCTGAGGGATCTAAAAGAGGCCGCAGGTCTGATGCAAGGGGTCCACAGGCTTGCATGCTCATCCCTTTTCCCTTAAAAAACAGTATGTTTATCCCTGCAGTGCTCTGTTCCTAAGGAGGAGACCCAGAGATTTGCAGAGGTCACCACTGAGTGTGAGTTTGGCAATGGCAAACAGCCAAGCCAGTGGCTTTCCAGCTTGGCCCAGTAGTCACAAATAAAGCTGAGGTTGGAGGGGGCAGATCCGTTCCCGACTTCCTCTTCCGCAGCAGATGCATTAAGTGGAAGGGCAGGATCTCATCTAAACAAGGTTGGGATTGTTTCTCTGTTGGAGAAGGTGTTGCTGGCTTTTCTTTGGAAGGGGTTTTGCAGGCAGAGGGAGTTGTGTTTCTGGCACGGGGAGATTGCAAGCTGGATTTGCTTTCACGGAGCAGAGGGCTTGGGATGGTCTCCCCCATCAGTGTGACTGCCAAGCAACTCTGGTTCTGGGTCATGGGCAGAAAATGAGCCTGGGCAGGGTGAGGGGACCAGCTCTGGAGGCACAAACCCAGTTTGCTTTGTGCCTGGCAGATACCTTGGCTTCTGCCTCCTTCTACTGGGGTTGTTTAGCCTGGAGAAGGGGAGGCTCAGGGGTGACCTCATCACGCTCTACAACTAAACTACCTGAAAGGATGTTGTAGCCAGGTGGAGATTGGTCTCTTTTCTCAGGCAACCAACAGTAGGACAAGAGGGCACGGGCTCAAGCTCTGCCAGGGGAGGTTTAGTTTGGATGTCAGGAAGAAGTTCTTTTACAGAGAGAGTGCTCAGGCATTGGAATGGGCTGCCCAGAGAGGGGATGGATTCATCAACCCTGAAGGTTTTTAAGATGAGACTGGACGTGGCACTGAGTGCCATGATCTGGTAATCACAGTGGGGTTGGATTAAGGGTTGGACTTGATGATCTCAGAGGTCTCTTCCAACCCAACTTGTTCTGTGATACTGATCCTCCCATGCAGGAGGCAAACACCCCTGGCTGAGGCAAGAGGAGGTGTAAGCCAAGGGTTATCAGTGCAGGCTCACCCACCCCATGGCTGTCTCACAGCACGTGGTTTTATTTGGGTGTTTGCATGAGGTGCCTCCATGGCACGGCTGTATCAGCGATTCTGGTGAAGACATCTGAATTTTGGTGTGTTTTTTCTGATGGACTCTGTGCACACAGGGCTGTGCAGGTGTGTGGTACAGCACCCCATCTGAGGCTTCCTGCCTCTGTCTGTGTCTCTGGTGGAACACACAGGTAGATGGGACTGGTGGCTCTGCTGCCCCAGGGCTGAGCCAGCATCTCCCACAACCCCTGCAAGCCTTCCCTGTTATTTGCAGGAGCTGGATGTGGCCCAGCTGGTTGAGCTATCATGCCTGAAGATGTTATTTTACTTAAAATAATGTTAATATTGTGACTGTCATCTGCAGGATTCAGCAGCTCTGCTCTGCTCTTTGCTCTTCAGCGAGGCAGCCCCGGAGTAGAAGCTTTAAAAAGCTTCTCTTCTGTTACTGATGCTCACAAGTAATTAATTCCAGATTGCTCTTTTTTTTTTTTTTTTTAATCTCATTTCAGACAAACCACAAACCTGCCTTCCCTTTAACCAGTTAATTCTCCTTTTCCTTGCCTGATGGGGAATGGGCACTGGTTGGAGTTTTAATTGTACTTACAAGAAGAAATTGAGTGGGTGGATAAAACAGGGTTTGACCAGGTTTAGCTGGAAGAATTTTAAAACCCACTTTTCATGCCACTGCCTTTTTTTTTTTCTTCTCATTTTCTGTGTTTTTAACCCTGAACATCACAGGTATCTCCTGTCACTGGGTTATTTCCTTTTGTCCCTTACTCTGTTCTCCAACTGCAACGGGAAAGTGAAGGAAGAAAATGGGGAGAGAAATGTGGAGGAAGAAACCCATAACTTTTGTTGTGTCTGATCTGACATTTGCAGGCAGAACATGGTGTTTCTGCACAGCTGTGGTCTGCATCCATGCATTTCCCTGCTTTTCAGTCTTCCTGTTGGGATATTCCTCCTGTTTCTCATGCAGCAAACATCAATGTGATTTTTCTGCCTTTCTTCTCTCTGTTCCCTGGTGTGCTCAAATTGCCCCAGGGTCAGCTTGGTGCTGGGTAGGTTTTTTTTTTTTCCCAAATCTTAGAGTTCCAAAGAAGTGGATTATTTAAAAAAAATGCAAAGTCTCCAGGCTGTTTCCCTCGAGATAATGCAAACACAGATGAAATGCTGAGTTATAACTACCTGAGTGACCTTTTAAGATAAGAATTGTTATTGACTGGTGGTATTATGTTAAACTGATAAGAATTCTTTTTAGAAGAGGAGGGAAAAAAGCCCAACAAGCCCTTCAGTAACCATAACAACTTCCTTGGCAGCACAGGGACCAAACTCCTTCCTGATGCTGCTGCTGGGTGGCCTTGTGGGGATCCCCTTAGGGGGCCCTGGGAAACCTCCCTGAAGCTTCAGGGTGTGCTATGAGGGATGCCCAAGGTCACTTGGCTGCTCCTGTTGCTCTCAGCCCCCAGATTTTCATCATCTGTAGGGATTTTTAGCTGGAGATGTGCTGGGCCTCAGTCCTGCTGCATCCAGGGTTGTGGGTTTGGGTGTGGTGGGAGGGATGGAGAGAGAGTGTTGGGAGCAGGAGGGATCACAGACTCTCAGAATGGTTTGGAGTGGAAGGAACCATAAAGCTCGTCTCATTCCCACCCTTGCCATGGGCAGGGACACCTTCCACTGGCCCAGGTTGCTCCAAGCCCTGTCCAACCTGGCCTTGGACACTCCAGGGATGGGGCAGCCACAGCTTCTCTGGGCACCTGTGCCAGGGCCTGCCCACCCTCACCAATATTCCTTCCCAATATCCCACCAAACCCTGCCCTCTGGCAGTGGGAAGCCATTCCCTCTTGTCCTGTCCGTCCAGGTCTTTGTTCAAAGTCCCACTCCAGCTCTCCTGGAGCCCTTTTAGATGTTGGAAGGGGTTCCAAGGGGTCTCCAGAGCCTTCTCTTCTCCAGGCTCAACAGGGATGCTTTTGGAAGTCAAAGAAGCTGGTCCTTTCTTAAGAAATGAGGAACCAGGCAAGAAGTGTCTTCTTACCATAACTGTTCCAGCAGGCTCAGGGAGCCTTTGGAACCCTTTGGGGTGCTGGGTCCCAGCTCTGTGCCCCAGCAGAGGTGCCAGCTCCTGTTTCAGGTTATTGTAACAGAGTCAGGAGTGTGATGTGAGCACACAGGTACTCCCAGCCCTCCGTGGCCCAGCTGAGCCCTGCAGGCTGTGTTTGCACCTGCTGCTCCTGGGAATTCTGTGCATTTGAAGCAGAATTCACACCTTGCCATGTGCTTGGTCACCTTCTGTTCGCAGGGGTTGCCACTGAGACTGTTGGAGCTACTGCAAACCAGCTGTGAGCAACTGATTTCACTTACCACCTTCTTCCTCCCCATCCCCTTGTCCCTGTGTTACCTGTGTGTCCTGCCTTGCCAGGTTTCTTGGAAAGGAATGTCCAGGCCAATGGCTCTCAGGTGGGGGTGAGCCTAAAGGTTAAGAAGCAGAAAGCAGCAGCTTGGAAAGTGCAGCCCCAGGAGGTCTGAAATGAGAGGGGATTGGCCTGATGAAACATAAAATACTCTAAATGTCTTAGAATTAGGGATAGGGGGAAAACAATCCCCTTGAATCCATAGAAGAGGCAAAGTTGTGCAATTTGATGTGTCTGCTCAGGAAATGAATTACTTAAACCTGCTCGATTCCAAGTCATGGCAGCAGCAGGGAATCTGTGTAAAGGTCTGTGCTCACCAACCTCTCCTCACATTCTTCTGGAGCAGCCAGTTGGATGCTGAGGGCTTTTTGTAGCCGATGTCAAATCCCGGTCAGCTGGAGAGCCTTTATAAATAAAGATGTCTGCTGGTATTCAGGCATACGTGGGTAATAACTGCTGTAATTCAGCTGTCCAGCCTGGCTTCCTGGCTTTTATAAATGACTGATCAGAGATTCCACTGACAATGAGGATTTAAGGGGGATGGAGCTGCTGGAAGTGGTCTCTGTGCTGATAAGTACAGTGAGTCTCCATCCCTTGGACAGGTGGCCACGTTTCCCTCCCTCCACTGGTGTCCTGGGTTTATATTTCACACGAGGCAGGTGTTGCATTAGTAAAACCTGTGTTGTGGTTACATGCTGGGGCTCTGCACTCATTTTTTGCAAAGCTGCCCTCGAATCTTTCAGTTTGTCATTTTTTTTTTTTTCTTTTATTTATGGGAGTGGGTAAACACTGGGAGATCTCTCTGGACAAGCCACAGCAGCTGGAGGATACTGGTTTCTCTATGGAGTGGAGGAATTTCATCAGAGGAGCTATTGTTCGACTGTGTTCTCAGCATTTTGGCAACTGTTCTTTAGATTAACCCTACAGAAAGTGGAGGGTGCTCTGCTGGGTCTGGAATCACTGCAGAAATGTGGGCAGATGCTTTTGCACTGTTAGAAGTTGATCCTGGTTGGTAATAGGGAAGCACAGCATGGGATTAGGGCGTGAAGAGGCCTGAGTTCTTTAAATCCCTTCCAAAGCCAAAGTGGATGTCAGTGTTGATGGAAATAGTTGGTGTTTTTCCCCCTGTGCCCTGAGCAGTCAGTAACCTCAGTGTGTGATAATGGGGGATCCTGCCCCAGGAGGGGCTGGAACCCCAGCCCTGTGCAGGCTTAGGGCTTGCCCCTCAGTTCAGGAAAGA
>JAWWEV010000167.1:61204183-61217623 GCA_035583235.1 Hafferia zeledoni | reverse complement strand
ATGATCTGGTAAAGGGACTGGAGTTGGCCCAAGGGTTGGACTTGATGATCTCGGAGGTCTTTTCCAACCCAATCCATCCTATGATTCTGTGATTTCTGTAACATGCATTTCTGATGGCTTCAGAACTCAGAAGGTCTAAAGCACTGTTGCAGTGCCAGAGAAAAGTGAGATTTAAATCTGTATATGAGCGATTTGAGGAGGAACTGGATTTGGTCCAGGCTTTGTCAGCGTTAATTCTCCAACATCTCAGACCATTCTTCAAAGAGCAGGACAGAAACCTCTGGAAGGAGCCGCTGACTGGTGGCAGGGAGGTTGCCTTTCTTCATAGCCACATTTATTTTTATTTTACCTTTGAGTTAGTATTCCAGGAAAGCCCATTAAAAGCTGGCAGGCAGCAATGTCAGAGCCAAGCGATGCCGGAGGAGCCGCACCAGCGTTGGGAGTGACTGATGGAGCAGCGAGGTGTCTGTGTCGGTGTCTGTGGGAAGGAGGGGAAAAGGGGGATGTTCTCACTCCGCTGAACTTCCTTCCTTTGTGCTCCCCATTGAGCCGGGGCAGCCGCGCTGATGCCGCTGCTCTCACAGCCTTCCAAGCTCCCTTTTAATTGGGGATGATTTCATCCCGGCCTGTTTCATGCCCGAGCCAGTGGCCTGCGTCATGCAGCAGGGAGTTCAGGCAGATTTTATTTGCATGTGAGTCATTGAGCTTTTCCAGCTGAATGTCACCAACTTGGAATTTTTGTCCGATTTTGTTGTTGGGATTTTTTTTTGTCTCTTGGTGTTTTTCCACAGGGCTTTTTTCCCCTGCCCTTTTGCTGCCTGCCCCCCTTTGTCCCTCCCACAACACCCTCCTCCCCGGCCAAAAAAATAGGAAAAGGCTAAATGGGAGTTTGAGTTGGCAGTGGGAAAGGATGGGATTAGGAATGCTGGGGGAGAGAGGGGGAAAAAGGATGCTTTATGTGGCTGTGAGGGAAGGACCAGAGCCAAGTCAAATTGAAGGCTCTAATTTGGGAGCGGTGTTATTACAGGTCAGAGGGACTCAGTTACTGGCTAAATTGGGAAGAGCTGTCACATGCCAGGGCTGGAAATGCTGCTCACATGGCTGGGGCACACAGGCTCCTGGGCAACTCGCTTGGATTTTGTTGACAATGCTTTAAATAATAATAATAAAAATAATAATACTAAACCCCCTGGTTATTTTCCCTCCAATGTGGGCTCTGTAGCAGCGTCCCTCTGCCTCCTCTGCCTGCTCATCCTGGCCCTCACTGCCCTTTGCACAGAGAAGTTTATAAATAGAGCAACTCCTCCATTATGTGCAGCTTCAGTCTCTTTATTTTTATACTGGAATCTGTTCAATGATTAACAGTTTAAACCATGTGCTGTATATCAATACCTTACATACCCTTCATAACTTATTTTTAGTATTATTTTTCCCCCTTCTAAATCCTTTATCCATTTTAGGCAACACTGTTATGACATTCAGATAATTTTTTATATATATTTTTTTTTTAGCCTTTGAAGAAACTTATCTGCATTTCAATTGAGCTTTTGCTAAAAGGCTTTTTGCAGTTGAAATTAAGAAGTCAGAGGAGTATTTCCTCCCTGCTTGTGGTTGTGCCTGTAGTCTCCTCGCTGAAAGCCAGGAAGATTGGCGTGTTTTTATGGATTAGGCTCAAAGAAGAGATGCAGAAATTGCATGTTTTATTTCTTTGGCTTCCTGCATCCTAGGAAATTCCACTGAAAATCTGGATTTGAGGGCATGTGGAGGCATGTGGGCTGGAGAACCTCAGTGTCAGTGAAAGCAGGCAGTGAACTCGTTTCCCACCTGTACCCCAGAAGCAGCAAAACCAGCAGAGTTTTGCCGTGGGTTCTGAGGAGTGATGGGATTCCTGGAAGCAACCTCCATCCCCCTGTTTAATTGTGCTGTTAATTGCTGACCCATCCCAGTGCCGTGGGCCTCTGCAGGCAGTCAGAGCTCTGCTGGCTCTGCTCAGCAGCCAAAAACAGCCACCTGACCCAGGATCTCGTCGGGATATCTTTGTCCCTCAGACCTGGCACGGCTGCTCTGATATTTCTGTCTCCTCACTGCAGGGGCAGGGGCTGATGGATTCCCCTCCACTCTGCTGTCCAGGAGGGACAGGGCTTTGGAGTCGTTCCTGCTGCCATAGCCTTTTTTCTCCACCCACCCATGGATGGTGCTCCTGTTTTTCTCCTGCTCCCCTGCCCCAGTGGGCAGAGCTGGACGAACATCTTACCTCGTGGTGTCCACACACTGATGGGGCTTCTGCACCTCTGTGGTCAGCTGGGACCCTGCCACTGTTTCCTACACTTCCCAAAGTCCATCCTCCCCATCTTTGGCCTGGGAGCAGGATGTCTGTGGTCCCCAGGGGCTTGTGGGCTCCAGCAGGTGAAGGGAAACTGGTGCTGTGCATCCTTGTCTGGTGTCGGGTTGGCTTCACTCCTCAGGACAACTTTCACAGGAGGTTGGTTGGGTTGTCTACCAAGTATCTGCCCTCCTGGCCTTTGGGTGGAAAGCAGGAGGTGGTATCTCATCCTTTCTCATGCCCCATGTGGCTCTGAGCTCTCATTTCTGGCACCAAACCACATCCCATGTTTTTATATCTGAGCAGTCAGGCAGAACTCGGTGGATTTTCACTCTTCTTTCCCACCCGCCGGCACCGCTCTCAGCAACACAGACATCACTCCACGAGGCCACTGTGGCTGGACTGTGCCTTTTGAAATCAGGGAAGCAAATTCCTCTTTCCCAAGGTGTTCTCTCCGTGCCAGAGCCAGCCACATGATGTTGTGGAGATGGAACACCATCATTCCTGCAGCGTAGGTTCCCTTGGCACCCGTGGGGCTTTTGATAAGGTTTCCCAGCGTGTCATCTTTGCTCTGAGTCAGTGAAATGCTCTCAGCACTGGAAATCTCTGCACTAAATTAAAGTCCTGTTGCTAGGGAGTGTTGTGATAATACATGGTATTATGCTCTGTAGCAAAAGTGTGCAACAGTACGGCCTGGAAAACAAATCCATAAAACCTCCCCTCGGATGCTCGGTGTGAAAATCGAGGGTTCTTCGCTCAGTATTAAATATGTCATGGAAAAAGACTCCCTGCTCTTTCTGAATTTCCTGAAAGTCTGCTTTGGGCTGAAAACTGTGGTGGCTGGAGCCAATTTAGAGAAGGAAAAATCCCTGCTCTTGTTGCTGTCTGCAGAAGCTCCTTAATGATCGTGCCATGCGGTTCTCCGGTGCTAAAAATACATCTGGGTTTGTACAAACAGCCTCTTAATGACTGGAGCTCTGGCAGGCTCAGGAGGTAGAGGGGGAAAATAGTGGCAAAAATATGAAAATCTAATTTATTACTCACAGTGGAGCTGTGCTCCCTCTCCTTGTGGCTCTCAGCAGGAATTAAGGGATGTTTTGGTGAGGGATATCCCAGTTTTTTCTGGTCTGACCAAAATAATGGATATCTGCTCCCATCCTGAGTTTGCAAATTGGATGGAGAGTGCTGAGCTCCCTGCCCTGCCCTGTCTGCTGGTGAGGATTTCATCAGCCTGTTGGGGGTGATGGGATGAGAAGATCTCAGGATCTCTTCTCAGGAAGCATTTCATTCGTGCAAAGGGTTTTTAAGCCTTGGAAGGGACTGCCCAGGGTGGTGGTGGAGTCCCCATCCCTGGAGGTGTCCAAGGAATGACGGGACGTGGCACTCAGTGCTCTGGCCTGGGTGACAAGGTGGTGATTGGTCACAGGTTGGACTCCATCTTGGAGGTCTTTTCCAACCTCAGTGATTCTGTGGGCTGTTTGGGAGTTGTCTTTGAGCCTGGCTGCAGTGCCAGAATTCCCAGCTCCCACTAAGACTTGGTGGGGATGCTCCTGCTTTGGAGAGCTTGATGGAGAGGGGACTGTCAGCGATAAACACCTGCCCAAGAACTGCCTTCTAAAGGGCAACAACTCGAGTAGAGCCCATGTCTTATCTCCCATAAAGATTTTTTTGGGGGAAGGGGTTTGTTTGGGCTTTTTTCCCCCAGAAGTTCTTGCCATGTGGTCACATCTCCTTAGCCTGGCTTTGGAGTTGGAAGAAATTGTTGAAGGAGTTGAAGCCGTGGCTGCCCCATCCCTGGAAGTGTCCCAGGCCAAGTTGGACAGGGCTTGGAGCAACCTGGGCTGGTGGAAGGTGTCCCTGTCCATGGCAGGGTCCTGTAACAAGATGGTCTTTAAGGTCCCTTCTGACCCAGACCATTCCAGGATTGTATGAAATGGACTGTTCTTCTAAAAATGGGGTGCCTTGGAGATGCCTGGGCAGTGGGTGGTGAAGGACTTGCCCATTGCATGCAGGGGGTTGCTGGGAGCCATTGCAAAAGGTTGTGCCTTTGGGACAGAATTGTTCTCAGTGGTTCAATTCTTTCTGTTACATTTAAGTAGTCAAAGGGACACTAATTACACAGAGCTTCTTAATCTCAGTTATTAAAGACTCAGAAGCTGCTCCTTCCTGAATTCTTCTGTGCTGAGTCATAGAATCCCAGAATGGTTTGGGTTGGAAGGATCCTTAAAGATCATCTCAATCCACCTTCCTGCCATGGGCAGGGACACTTTCCACTATCCCAGGTTGCTCCAAGCCCCCTCCAACCTGGCCTTAAATCCTGCTCAGTAGCCAGAAGTGCTTTGCTTTTTGTGGCTGTGTGGCTCTTGCCTTTGTTTCTCCAGGGAACCAGCGTTGTCTGCACAGGGACTTCCCCAGTCACCTCATTTTGCAGGACATGCTGTGCCTATTGCTCCATTTTTCCAGCCTCTCTTCCCTGTATCCTCTCTGCTCTGTTCACCTCCTCCTGCTCTGGGGCTTCTCTGCCGCAGCCGCTCGGGTGGAAAAGAAACATTAGGAAAGTACTTGATGTATTTTTAGCCTCTTGGAGTGTGATGTAGCTGCTGGGAACACGGAGGAGAGCCAGCACCGTGTGAACCCAGAGGTTGCAGAGCACCACTGGCAAGTTTTCCATCGAGTGCTGGTGCTCCTGGGCACCGTGACAGAGCTGGGATGCAAGGAGGGATGTCAATGCTGGAGAAGGGAGATGGTGCCCGTGCCTTGTCTGATACAAGGCACGGATTGCTGTCTGTGTGTCCTCCCCTCATGGGTACTGATGGACAGAAGGTCTGTCTGTCCTTCAGAGAGGTCATCAGCACTTAAATCTGCTCAGGAAGGCGACCAGACAGGGAAAGGGGAATTCTCTGGTTGCCTTTTTATATCCTTATGGAGTGAAGAAGCTGGGATGGCCCTGAGCACCTTGTGCCTGGAGCTCCACAGCTGTTGGGGTGGGTGCACAGAGCCCTGATTCCCACCAGTCTGTCTCCAAACCCTCCCCGTGTCCAAGGCTTGTTTGCAGGTCTTCTGGTTGTTCCCAGCTCCTGGCCAAGGCTTGTTCCCTCCAAGGGAAAGAGCTTTGCCACTGCTTCCCAAATTTCTCCACAGGTCAGGCTGTGTTAGACCTGCATGGGAGGGAGGGAGTGACAGCAACAAGCCAGCCATGAGGCTTTCCTGGCTTTTCCTCTGTCACATCCTGTGTTACCTCCAGGACACCCCTGAACCCCCAGGAACTCCCCAGGACCCCCTGAATCCCCCCCAAGAACCTTCCAGGATCCCCTGAATCCCCAGGAACTCTCCAGGACCCCCCTGAACCCCCAGGAACTCTCCAGGACCCCCCTGAGCACCCTGGAACCCTCCAGGAGCCCCTGACCCCCCTGGAGCCCTCCAGGACTCCCTGAATGCCCTAGAGTCCTCCAGGACCCCCCCCCGAACCCCTTGGAGCGCTCCAGGACCCCCTAAGCCCACTGAAGCTCTCCAGGACCCCCTGAACCCCCCAGGAACCTTCTAGGACCCTCTGGACCCCCAGGAACTCTTCAGGACCCCCTGGAGCCCCCCAGGATGCCCCTGAACCCTCAGGAACTTTCCAGGACCCCCCTGAACCCTCTGGAGTCCTCCAGGACCCCCTGAACCCCCTGGAGCCCTCCAGGACCGGGGGAGCACTCTGGGGACCTGTGAGGAAGCTGTTCCAGGATGCAGATCTGGCCTCTCCCGGCAGAGCCAGGGGAGGTGCCAGGCAGCCCCGGGGGCCGGATCCAGCAGGCACAAATGCTGCTGCCTGGCACGGCTCCCGTTGCCTTCAGACGTGTGGGATTAGGTGCCCCTGCCCCGTGCTGAGGTCAGCGCTGGCACAGGCTGAAGTTATAAACTCAGACCTGTTGGCTGATGTAGCTGGGGGAGCTCGGTGGGGGTTGAGGTGCTGGAAAGCATCACCAATGTCTTCTTCCCTGTGTTATCCATGATTTTGCATCCATCTCAGTGAGACAAGCAGGGCTCAGGTTCACCAGCATTTCAGTGTCAGCTTATCTCTCTGCCTTGTGCAATTGGCAGGTCTGCAATAACCTTTATCACTGGGATTTTTTCCTTTTAATTACCCTCAGTAGCAGTAACGAGGAGGCACATGCTGAAATTCCGATAATTTGGCCTCTGGTGGAGGGAGAAGGCTGCCAGGTTCAACAGTGAGGGTATTGATGTGCTCTGCAAGGGGTACGGAGAGTTTCCAACAGGGTTCTTGCCTTGTTTTCCTTAATGTTGGCCTTTTGAGTGAGGCTGATTTACGAAGTGAATGATGTAAATTCGCCCAAACAAAGTATTTGTGACTGGGTCTGTGTGCAGGTGCTAATTACTGCAAATAGGAATTTAAATCCCTTTCCCTGGAAATGCTGTGTGATTCACCCTCAGCCAGGGCAGAGGTTCATGAGAGAGGATTTTTGTGATGGATTGTGGGGAGCTGGACCATCTCAGAGCCCAGTAAATCCAGTTGTGGGAAGGCTGGGACTGGCAGCAACCTGCCCTTGGTCAATACACCCTGTGCAAATTCAGGCTTGTGGGTGAAATCTCTTCAATTTTTGCTTTTCTGCTTCAACTTTGCAGCAAACCACCCCACTCACAGAATCACTGAATGGTGTGGGTTGGAAGGGACCTTAAAGATCATTTAATTCAGAATCTGAAGCCAGATAAATTCAATCTTAAAATGGATCAATTCAACTGGAAAGGAAGAAAACTGAAGTGCTTGGGAGCCACTGGAACAGGTAGACATAGGGTGGTTGAGGTTTGTGTCTTGGTGGCTGTTCACTGGGAGATGATGTTGTGGCCATGCAGAGGTTTCTGGGCTGTGTTCAAATGCAGGGTCAGGTTTCCTGACCCCTTTTGCCCTGGTGTGGGCACCCAGGCAGCTGGAATAGGTGTGGGATCCCAGGGCTGACTGGAGATGGTTTTAGCTGCTGCAGATTTGGGTGATTTTGGTGGAAGTGCAGCATCTCCCATGGATATGTGGGTAGTGATGTGCCTGAGTGCTGATTTTATTGCCTCTGACAAACACAGTGGGTGCCCCCACTTAGCTCTGCCCATCACTCAGAGCCGGTGCCACATGGATAGTCCAGGAAACAGCGAACAATGGGAGCCTCTTCTGGGAGCTGCTGAGGAAGCCTCCTGAAAAAACCTTCCTGCACTCCCAGAAATAGCCATTGCTCTGTGGCCACCAATTTCAGGCTTGCTTGAAGCAGATTCAAGCTGCCTAAGCATGGATTTGATTTCTGGTTTGCTCTTGGGACATCCAGGACACAAAGACCTCGGTGTTGTCCATCCCTGGGAGAACTTGGGTGCCATCCAGGGGCATCCCATTTGTCCCTCCAATCCCTAATGCTGCAGTTTGTCACTTGGCAAGATCAGGAATCTCAGCCTGAATTTTTAGTCCAAACTCCTGTTTTTCCTCTGTGAATACATCTGAGAGTGCTGTTCTTTCAGCCCTGCTGGGAAGGTGCTTGGAGAGTGCCCTTTGGGTTTGAACATCTGGTTAATGGTTGGACTCAGTGAACTTGGAGGTCTTTTCCAACCTTACTTATTCTCTGATTCCATCTCTTAGTCATTACTTGCTTGGACAAATTATCTGAATGGGCTTTTGAGAACTTTTTATGGAAAACTTAGTTAAACTGAAAACAAGGGCATAATAAAACAGTAATTTAAGAGCAATTTGCTGACAACTGGAGCCCTTAAATGCACTGACTTAGCACTGAGGAGCAGTGATACCAGGCCTGCTGTGTGCATGTCCTCTTTGGCACTTGGCAAACCCTTGGGCAATTTTTCAAACACTTTCAGCATTAATCAAGACTGTTGATTATAAACTCATAAACTACACATCCTTCATCTTGCCTGCTTTGTCAAAACCCCGTTTGGCATAGTCGTGGAATCCTGGAATGGTTTGGATTGGAAGGAACCTTAAAGATCATTTGTTTCCAAACTCCATGGGCAGGGCCACCTTCCACTAGCCCTGTCCAGTCTGGACTTGGACACTTCCAGGGATGGGGCAGCCACAGCTGCTCTGCCCAACCTGTGCCAGGGCCTGCCCACCCTCCCAGCCAAGAATTTCTCCCCAATATCCCATCTATCCCTGCCCTCTGGCAGTGGGAAGCCATTCCCTGTGTCCTGTCCCTACATCCCTTGTCCCCAGTCCCTCTCCAGCTCTCCTGGAGCCCCTTTAGGCACTGGAAGAGGCTTGAAGGTGTTCCTGGAGCTTTTCCTTCTCCAGGCTGAACAGCCCTATGTTCATGTGCTGTCCATGCTGGGTTTTGCAGGGAGTGTGTGTATCCCTGCCTTCATCCTTCCAGGCTGGCTTTACCTTTGGAAAACTGAGAGTTCCTGGTACAGCATCAACAGCTTCAGGAGCTCCATGTGCCTTGCTGGTGGTTGAAATAACCCATTCCTCCCTCAGGAGGCAGATTCAGGGTAAAGGCAGGAAGATCCCCCAGGCAGGGCAGTGTTAGAGGTGGATCCATCGCCGCCAGACACGGAGGCAATTAACAGTTTGCAGGTATCCAGCAGTGATTAAGCAGATTTGTGACAGAGAAATCCCAGGAGAGCTTAATACATTGACAAACATCTCCTCTTTTTGCAGCCAGAAAGCACCAGTTTTGGGGATAGTGTTGGTCCTATTCATAGCACAAGCACAGGTTTCAGCCTTGGAAGCAGGACCCAGCTATATTTGGAGCTGGATTTCTCCACAACCACTCTGCACACGCATCAGCTGGGCTGTCTAGCAGCAAAACCCTGTTGGTTAAGTAATCCTACAGCAGAAGGGAGTTTTACATCCCATCCTCATTCAGCTTCTCATCCAAGAAAATGTCCCATAATAAAAACTGCGATTTTTTGCTTTGGGGGCACCAGCAGGTCCCATCCCTTCCCAGTACAGGGCTGGGATGGGAGTTGGTTCCTTGGGGTGCTTGTGGTGAGCTGTTATTTTATCTCATGTTGGTGCAATGACAGCAACAGGCAGGACAGGGATTTTGGGGGGGGTTCAAGGCAGCAGGAGGCAGTTCTGAATTTGAGGCTCCCTCTGTGCTCAGATTTGCCTGTTGCAAACACCAGTAGTCATGACATTCTGTAGAGCAGTGAAATCCCTGTGATGGGAAGCCCCAGGCCCTCCTGAAGCAGGACCCAGGGGAACTAATGAGGCTCTGATGTAATTAGTGTGACCTACCACAGGTATGATGTCGGACCGTGGGATGTGGGACCCCAAACCCAGGACAAATCCTCATCTCAGCTGAGCTGGTGCACTAAAGGGTGAGATGTTGAGATATCCCAGATGCCAGGAGTGCCTGGGAGCAGGCAGGGAGCTGAAACAGGGGCTCCTGTGTTCAGGGAGAGGGTAGAGAGGGGCTCTGGGAGGTCACCAGCCCCTCTCCCCCTGCCCACAGGCAGCTCCAGCTTTCCCCCTCCTGTGCTGCCCTTTCCAGATCCCTCTGTTTTCTGGCAGATGGGATTAAACCTGACCTTCTGCCCCATCTCAGAGAGAGCCAAACCTCTTTCAGATCTAATTATTTCCCATTTTTGTTTAATTGTGCACATCCTGCTCCTGGCTGAGCAGCAGAGCAGCTCCTGCCCGGGCTGGGGCAGGGAACAGCACCCAGTCCCCTCACCAGGCACAGGGTTTTGGGTCAGTGCTCCATCTTTTGGGGTTGTGGTTTAAACCCCCAAATCTCTGGGGGTCTGAGACAAGGGTCCAGAGAAGCAGCTCTGGCACCATCCTGTGTTTCTCTAGTGGTGATCTTCACACTCAGCTCTCCCCAGTGTGAGGAAGAGGAGTCCAGCCATGGCCACCTGCCTCTCCCATCCTCCTCTCCTGCACCCAGTTCACACCAGGATCTGCTTTTTCCACGTGTGTTTTGCTCCTAAGTGGCACTGATTTCTTTGAGCAGTGCATTGCAGGCCTTTTTTTAATGATCTTTGATTGCTCAGTTTATCCAAGCTGCTGCAGAATCACAGCTGGTGCCAGGCTGGGGTTTGACTATGACAGCCTGAAAGTGCCACCAAACCAGCCCCCTGGGGTGATAAGGGGATGGGTGACATCCCTCTCTGCAGGAGGATGGGAGAAAATAAGACACATTTTCAACCCACTCCCCTGGCCAAGAGAGCAGGGACAGATAAATCAGATTAATCCCACCAGGAAGCTTTGCCTTCAGCACTGACATCTGCATGTGGAAAATATGGAGATGCTCTGGTGGGCCTTGAGTCCCACTGTTCTCTTGTGTGTTCTACACCTTCACTTGGGCTGAGCGTTGCTTTCCCAAATCCCATTTCTTTGGCACCAGAACAACCTCACGGCATTTCCATGGGCACCAGAGCACACCCAGAGTACCGAAAAGTCCCTTCTGCTGCCACAAAGTGGTTCCTTCTCCACCAAAGCCCTGCCACGTCGTGTCCTGTGCTCCTGTCGGCAGGAGACGGCTCGGGCACGCCGACGGCTGGCTCGGGAAGCGGCTCTGGAGGAGGGAAGGGCTGTGGAGAAGGAAATGCGACTGCAGAAAGTTCCAGGGAAAGCCGGCGGCGTTTCCAGCAAGCCATCTAGTGGCTTCCTGTTAAAATGGTTGCACACCTTGGAACTGGGGAGGCAAAGCTGGAGGAGGGAGTGCTGCTCACCACTGCAGCTGTGCCCAGGACAGGCCTTGGTCCTAACTGGGAAAAGGCCCTGCTGTAAGAGCCTTCTTCTGGGCCTGGGGTGGTGGGAGAGGGTCAGCTGCTGGCCTATAGAATCCTAGAATCATGGAGTATCTGAGTTGGGAGGGACCCACGAGGATCATCAGGTTAAACTCCTGGGTCTTCCCAAGAGCAAACCTGAACCCAGGGAAGTGGTCACAGCACCAAACCTGACAGAGCTCAAGGAGTGTTTGGATAACGTGGTGGAATTGATCTTTGGAAGTGTCCTAGACTGGGCCAGGAGTTGGACTCGATGGTCCTTGTGGATCCCTTCCAACTTGGGATATTTTATTATTCTATTCCATGATCCTACAGATGGACATCCAGATGTGCATTTCACTGGTGTGGGTCCTGCTCCTGTAGCTCAGAAACACACACATGGGAGCTACAGGGACAAGCAGGGGTTTGGAGCAGCTTCCTGTACAGAATGGGCAGGACACAGAAGGCAGGGAGGGAGAACATAAAGTTTGGGAGGTTTTTTTCATTAACATGAGAACTCAGCATTTCACTTGGTGTGGTTTTGGGCAGTGGGTTTAAAGGAAGCATGAGGAAGTCCCTCTCCACCAGATGGTTCAGCTGTGGTGTCCTCAGGCCCAGCCTGCTTCAGGGGCTGAAGGTTTGAAGGGATTTGGTCAGCCCTGGAGCAGAGACTGTCCTGGGGCTGGGAAGTGTCAGTCAGGGGGTCTGTGTAGATCCTGAGCTATCCTTGGCTGGGGTTTGCATAAGCTTTTCAGAAGAACCTCTGGAGATGGAGATTCCACAATGTCCTAGGCCATCTGACCCTATGGAAGGCAGTTCTTCATGTCCAACCTTTGCTGCAGTTCAAATCGTTTAGGTTGGAAAAGCCCTGTAAGATCATTGAGTCCAACCATCCCCCAGCATTCCCAAGGCCACCACTGACCCATGTCCCCAAGTGCCACATCCACACAGCTTTTAAATCCCTCCATGAATGAGGATTCCACCATTTCCCTGGGCATTAGGAGCAGGTCTGATGTGCAGCACAGCGTTCTGACTGATGTTCAGCCTGTGGTGCCTCCTGGTCCAGGCTCTTCCCTCCTTGGTGCTGCAGTGATGTGTTTCCACCTGCACTCAGGTCTTTTCACTACTTAATGCAGATGCTTTTTCCCAACTTTTCTCCAAGTCTCATGGAACTGTAGAATATGAGTCGGAAGAGACCCACAGTGGTCCAACTTGTGGCCCTGCGTGGGACTCCCCAACAATCCCACCCTGTCCCATTCTCCAAACACTCTGGAGCTCTGACAGCCTTGGGGCTGTGCTCACTGTCCTGGGGAGCCTGGTCAGTGCCCGCCACCCTCTGGGGGAAGGACCTTTCCCTGAGATCCAACCTAAACCTCCCTGACACAGCTCCAGCCATTCCCTCCAGTCCTCAACATTGTTTGACTTCTAATCCAGTTTTCTGGGGTGTTACCCTTTCCCTATCCATGATACCTGCACATGACACACATGTGTCACCTCACCCATGTCCCTGCTGATGTTCTGGGCATTGTCAGAGCCAGGACAGGCCTCCTTGCTCAGCACATCCTCCCAGTGTGACAGTGAATCAGCTCCACCAGCTCCCTCCGTGTGCCTTTTGGATGAGTTGTGTGCCCTCATCAGAGCAGTTCGTCTCTGCTGTGCTGCAGAGGGAGCACCTAATGAATATCAAGACATACAGCTCAGCCTGTTCCCCCAGCTATTCACAGGCCAGTTGCTCTGTTGCAGAAGGAAATTAAATTTTCTTGACAAATCGGTGTCGGCAGTCACTTATCATCTTGTTATCTTCTAAGTGCTTCCAAATAGGTTGTTTCATTATTTGTTCCATCAGTTTTCCCGGAGTTCAAGTTAAGTGACCAGTTCGTGATTCCCTGACTTTTCCTTCTGCATATTTTTGGAGTTAAACCTACTTTTGCTTTTTTTTTGGTCATGTTTTCTAAAACCTTTCATATCTTCTGTGAGCTAAGAAAGGAGCAAGAGCTCTGGGGCTGCTTCATCTCAGCCCTTCCCTCGGTATCTTTGGGGGTGGTGGATGGACCAACACCCTGGATGGGTGATTGCCCTCCTGCTGGGGTGCTTCTTCTCCCTGCTTGGTTCTAACCTGTGTTATCTCGTTTGAATCTTGACCTTTTCTATTTTCCAATGAGTACTTTAAAAGGTTGACATTACCCACAAAGTGTTTTTTTGTAGTATTTTTTGTAATCTGCAACAATACGGAAAAATTTGGGCCAAGTCTTGACTGTGATTAACATTAGAACATCAGTGGAGCTGTGTGGCCTTAGAGCTGGGTTAGTTTGGGTTTTTTTGTGATTTTCAGGAGCATCTGGGCCCCTCAGTTCAGGAAAGAGATTGAGGGGCTGGAGCGGGGCCAGAGAAGAGAAACGAGGCTGGAGAAGGGA
>JAWWEV010000167.1:61190642-61204026 GCA_035583235.1 Hafferia zeledoni | reverse complement strand
CTGCCCAGAGAGGGGGTGGATTCCCCATCCCTGGAGGTTTTTCAGGTGAGCTTGGCCGTGGCACTGAGTGCCATGATGTGGTAAAGGGACTGGAGTTGGCCCAACGGTTGGACTTGATGATCTCGGAGGTCTTTTCCAGCCCAATTGATTCTGTGATTCTTTGATCTGGTAGGTTTTGACATCCAGTGTGGCACACTTTTCAATGACCGTGGTTTTCAGAGTGTGGTGATCCCCCTCCCTGGGAGATACTCACACAGGGTGCAGACATCCCTTGCAGACATCCCTTTGGATGCAAAAATCCCATCTTGGATTTACCCTGCCACATTCTATTTATATCTTAATTAGCTCCGTTTGCCAATGTCTCAATTATCTCCTTTTTTCCCCCCCTGTATTCCTCCAACAGGAATCATTAACCAGTGGCAACAGGAATCCAAGGATAAAGTGATTTCCCTCTTGCTGACCCACCTGCCTTTACTGAAGCCCGGCAACATCGAGGCCAAGGTGGAGTACATGAAACTCCTGCCCAAAATCCTGGCGCACTCCATCGAGCACAACCAGCACATCGAGGAGAGCCGGCAGCTGCTTTCCTACGCCCTGATCCACCCCGCCACGTCCCTGGAGGACCGCAGCGCCCTGGCCATGTGGCTCAACCACCTGGAGGACCGCACGTCCGGAGGCTTTGGCGGGCAGGGCCGGGCGCGCTCGGACTCGGTGGACTACGGACAGGCTCACTACTATCACCAAAGACAGAACTCCGACGACAAACTCAACGGGTGGCAGAACTCTCGAGACTCGGGAATAAGCGTCAGCGCTTCCAGCTGGCAGGACAAAAACCTGGCGTGCGAGAATGGCCACCTGCCCCTCTACTCCTCCTCCTCGGTCCCCACCACCATCAACACCATCGGCACTAGCACAAGCACCAGTGAGTACCCACGGGAAGCTCCCCCCATCCCACTAGGAATTCCTGCTTTGCCGTGGCTGGCAGGGGGGCTAAACTCATCTGGGCCATAGAGAACTCCTTTTTTAAAAATTCTTTTCCTTTCCTCACCTGCTTTTTTATTTCCTGCTTGCCTTGTTAGGTTTTTTTTTTTCCCTTTAGTCCTGTAGGATTTATAAAGACTTGGGAGCTGCAGAGGAGGGAAAAACAGCCAAGTTGTAAGAGCAAAAAATATGTGTTATCAAAGAGAACCCCTTGTATTTCATGTAACTCTGTGTAGATTTGCAGTTCACATTTCAAGAGTTTCTAAAGCAAGCAGGGAGCTGATGCTTGGTGGCCAAAAGTAAACTGGGAGACTTGAGGCAAGTCCAAAAGTGCACTGGGGACTTACTGGGGGGAAGTGGGATTGGGGCACTGAATGTAGGCATCGTTTTTTGCAAGTAGGGCTGGGATCCACCATCCTCGGGGCAGTATCTGAAAATGTTCCCTTGTATCTGCAGTGCTTAAAGGTGTGAAGCTGGTGGTGATTAAGGGGTTTAGATGGACAATTCTCAGTGTTTTCCATGAGAGTTGGGTAGTTCTTCCATCATGGAGACCTTGCCAGGCTTTGATGGACAGTGCAGAGCCCTGCCCAAGGCTCAGACACTCAGAGATGCTGCAGAGCAGCACGACTGGAGATTTATCACTGGTTTTGTGTGAAGATGTAGTGCATCTGGTTTTTAAAGTAGCCATTGATTCCTTGAGCCATCCTTGGGAGAGAGGAACAAAGCATCTTCTCCATGAGATTTGGGAGCTCCCTTGTGGAGAGCTGTCACACCTTCCTCACTGCCACCACCTCACCTACAGGGATGGACACCCTCCTTCCCTTTGGGATGTTCAGAAGGTCTCTCCAAGATGCTGTGTCAGCATCTCCCTCAATATCAGGGATGCAGAGAGTACTTTGGGAAGAGACTTCTTGTGGTGAGGGCGCTGGGTTCTCTACCAGCATGTGGAAAGCCACAATTAAAGAGCTGAAAGCTTTAAAACGGCTTCTGGGTTTTCCCCTCTCCTGTAGTAATTGCTCTTTTTTAAAGTGGTGTTTCAAATCTACCATGATACAAAACACAGCTCTGAGTTTATTGCTGTAGCATCCTGGTCTCTGCCCCTCCAGTGTCCATCCTTGCAGGCACGTGGGGATTTGGCAGAAGGGTCCCAGCTTCTCCCTGGACTCAGAACATCCTGCCCATCTCATCCCTAGTCTGTGAAGCCTCATCTCCTGTGAGACTGGGTGATGTTCAGCTTCTCCAAGAGCTGGTCCCTGCACTGTGAAGCTGTTTCAGGGAGGCTGAGCTGCATGGGAAGGGCTGAACAAGGATGCAGGATGAGAAGAACCATGAATGTTGGTCTGTTAAACCTCTCCCAGGATTATTTATTTAGGGGGGCTTTTACATGTGGTTTCTGCATGCCTGGCATTTTGGAGGTTTTGCATGGCAGGGAGGCAGCAGGAAGACGTGGCTTCAGGTGGGATCTGGTTCCTCATGTCGGGATCTGGAAGCAGGGAGGGCTGGTGGGTGCAGCAGGTTCATCACTGATGGTGGATGGAGCTCTGCAAGATGTGTTACATCGTGAAGGACTCTTTCCAAAAACCCCCTGGTGTTTCTTTGAGCCTCTCTGTGCTCAGACAGCTCTCACTTGATGCAGGGACCCACCTCTTGCCCAGTGGGGTCCCCAAGCATTGACACAAAGTGCCAGAACTGAGGCAAGAGCAGAATTACTCAGCAGTGCCTGAGCTGCCACACTGCTGTGCTTTTCCCCAAATTCTCCCAGAATTAGGTGTGTGCAGCAGCACTGGGACAGGAGCACCTGTGGATCTGCCAACAACCTTATACTTCACCTGCTCTTGTGCTTGAGGAGTGTGTCCCTCCTCCACCTCTGCTGCTTCTTTTGCCACAGGATCCCCTGCCACTCATAGTGTAGTCCTACATGTAAAGCTGTTGTAACTCCTGCAGATGCATTTTGGTGGCACCACGTTCAGGTAACCCCTGGGCTGAGCTGGAGGTGACCCAACCACACTTCATGTGTTAGTTTATAAACTTCCTTAACACAATATTTGCTCGGACATGAGCAGGGTAAGTCCACAGATAGATGCTAAAAAATAAACACGGCTGTCAGCCTTTGTCCCAGCCCCTCAGCTCAATCAATACCTCTATTAATCTTTTTTTCCAAAGCAAAGCCCTCAAATCCTTACTGTTTGTGTAGGTTTTACTGTTGATAGGAGTTTTAAATTCTCCCTCTGCTTCGAGGTGTTGGTCTGGGCAGGGGTTTAATGCAGCAACACCCTGCAGGGCACGGCCTTCCCAGACCTGTCCCTGCAAAGGCACTGCCTGTTCCTGCTGCTAAAATGGGGCAAGGACTTTCCCAGAGGAGCTAACACGGTGATCTTACCTGAGATACTTTCTTCTGGTGGTGTGGCATAATTAGGTGTAACACTATTGTGGCACAGGGCTTAAATATGGGTGGTGAAGCTCATGTGTCAGTTTGCTTTGGCACAACTAAGACCCAGACTTTGAGATTTGGTTCAGGATTGGTTCCTCTCCAGCTCTGGAAGGCGTTGGCCAAGGCTTGAGGAGATGTTTACAGCCTTTACAGGGCAAGTCTAGAGTGCTCTGAGGGAGTCACACTGGATTTACCACAGTAATGGTGATCCTGGAAGGAGACCCACATCCACATCCTAAGGGATGGGTCTGGAGTGGGCTGAGGACACAGACCCACCCATAATGATGGAAGTTTGCTCAGAGAAGCTGCGGCTGCCCCATCCCTGGAAGTGTTCAAGGTGTGTTGGATGGGGATTGGAGCAACCTGAGCTGGTGAGAGGTGTCCCTGCCCAGGGCAGGGGGTTGGAACAGGATGGGCTTTAAGGACCCTTTCAGCCCAAGCCATTCGGACATTCTGGGATGTTCATGTGTCCCTTCCCATCCACTGCATCTCTGTCACTGCTTTCTCAGCCTGTCCTGCAGAGCTTAAGCTGCTGCTTTAAGCCAAGCTTTAGTGTGCCAGGAGTAAAGGCAGCCTTGGTGTGGGCTGGGGAGCACAGACAGGAGGAGGTCGGAGCTGCTCCAGCGCGGTGGGATGGGGTGGAACCCGGAATCCCAACTCTGCAGCCGGGTCAGGTGATGGTTGCAAAACCTTGGGATTGCACAACACCTTCTCAGTGGACACAGGGCCTGGGAACTCTGAAAGGACATGGGAAAGCAGCTTTCAAAGCTGCCAGCAGCTTCTGGCATGGGGACTCTGGCTCCTTCCCTGCCCCTCTGTGACTGGTCCCACCAGAGTATGATCTGGTGGCATGGCAGGATTGGTGGCCAAGTGGAAGCACAGCAGAGCTTTATCCCTGTGTTTTCCACCCTCCTGGGAGGGAATCTGCAGAGGCAAGGGAGAGTCTGTTGTTAGATATGCTGAGAAGAGGGAGAGCAGATACACTTGGTCTCATTTGGACCATAAAGTGACAGGTCAGTGGTGGGTAGATACAGTCAGAGACCTGGGTAGGGAATACCCTGCAGGGGAATCCCAGGATTGGGACTGTGTTTTTAGAGGAGGGATGTTGCAAACTCTGTGGTGTTCCACTGTCACTGTGCTGCCTGGATTCCCCTGTGAGGGAACAGGGAGGACCAGCAAAGTTGTCTGCCGGTCTGGAGCCACCCTTCTGCTCCTGCACAAATGGGAAGGATGCTGAGTGCTCAGGCCTGCTGCTCCCTTCCCATGGGAGCCTCTGCCTCAAAACTGGTGCTCTTTGTCTATAGGAAGAGAGAGGAGGAGAGCAGGCAGGGCAGTGGTGGGGAAATACTCACCTGTGCAACCTCTTTGTGCTGAAAAAGAAAATTTTCTATCTTGTCCTAGAGCTGGAGAGAAGGAGTAAATCTGGGCTCTTCCTTCCATGCACCCCAGCCCAGGTTCAAACTGGCAGAGGGTTAGAGACAAGTTAGATTGGATAATGGGAAGAAATTCCTGACTGTGAGGGTGGGCAGGCCCTGGCACAGGTGCCCAGAGAAGCTGTGGCTGCCCCATCCCTGAAAGTGTTCCAGGCCAGGTTGGACAGGGCTTGGAGCAACCTGGGATTGTGGAAGGTGTTCCTGCCTGTGGGAGAGTGTTGAACTAGATGATCTTCAAGGTCCCTTCCAGCCCACACCACTCTGTGTTTCTGTAATCCTGCTGTGCAGGCAGATCTGCAGCTGCCAAGCTGTACATCAGCACATGTGTGTGTGCTGTGACTTGCTGGATTTGCCAACACTTGCCCCAGTTATGGACTCCCCAGTGAGAGAGCAGATGAAGATGGGGGAGCTCTCCCCCAGTCATCAGGGAATTGAGATGAAAAAACCACATCAAGAAAGCAACTGCCATGAATGGAGTGTGGGTTTCCTGGCTCTTCTCTCTGCCCTGCACTGTTTTGCAACTGAGTTTGATAATGAGATAACTGCATTTTTTAACCCACAGGACCACCATGGTCTGTGTTGGGTTGATGGGCAGCTTGCAAGACATTCTCCCCTGTGTAAATCTGCAGCAGCACCTGCAGGAGACTGTGTGTCCTCAGCCCACGTTTGCCTTACACAGGGTGACAAATTTCCTCCCTGCAAACTGAGCAAAACGTGCCATGTACAAGTGGAAGAGTCTTAATGAGGCTGTAACAGTGAAGCAACAAATGTCCCATTCTTGCCAGGGGTGGATTAGCTTTGCACTCGGGAATCACCTTCAGAAACTTGTTCCTCAGTTGGCTGTGCTGAGACTTGGCACCCTGGCACTCACCCTGCCAGCTGGGGACACCCCTCACGGCTGTTTTTCCTCTCTTTTACTGATAGACTGAGAAAAGCTCGTTGGCCTTGTAATAAACCCTTGAGCTTTTCAGTGGTGACAGACGAGGGCATTTGTTGTCTTGCTCATGCCCTCTAGTGTTGCTCATAGCCATCAGAGAACACTTCCAGAAGGCACCCACTTTCCCAGGGTCCCAGTGCTACAAACCTTGCTAATTCTGT
This sequence comes from Hafferia zeledoni, assembly GCA_035583235.1. Classification (NCBI taxonomy): domain Eukaryota; kingdom Metazoa; phylum Chordata; class Aves; order Passeriformes; family Thamnophilidae; genus Hafferia; species Hafferia zeledoni. The sequence goes on along the minus strand of JAWWEV010000167.1, from coordinate 61,198,083 downwards.
AGCTTAAAATCTTGTACAAGAAGATCAGGCAATGAACAGAGTTGTTTTCTCAAACCCATGCACATAAATACAGCAGCAAACACACAGGAACAGGAGTGTGAGCGAGAACATGGAATCACTGAGGTTGGAAAAGACCTTTAAGATCATTGAGGCCACCTGCAATCTTCTTCTCCAGCTCTGAACAGCAGATACAGATTTCCTGGCCCATCTATAAATTCAAAGCACTGGCAGACATGGGACAGGTCTGCAGACCATCACCCAGCCACCCACCCTCACCCTGGTCACCATCAAGCTTTGGAGATGGAGGTGGTGGTGGAGGACAAGAGGGGTGGCCTTTGGGGTGTCAGCAGTGCTGGGGAAGATCTGCTGCTGCTCTTGAGTGCTTTTATAGCCAAGATCCCTTCCTGCTGCTGAGGCTGCTCCATTGGCTGTGTCCCTCACCCTGTGGTTAGCAGGGAGGTGTCCAAACTCAAAGCAGAGCAAGCTGTGCCCATTCTCTGTGAGCTGCTCTGCTGGCCAGGATGTTTGTAGTTGATGGACCAGCCATGTGTGCTCACCACACCATCAGCCCAGCTCCTACTCTGCCCAGACCTGCTGTCCAAGCAGGTGTCCAGGTGAGCCATCCCACCCTGGAGCTGAGTCAGCTCCCAGGGTGGTTGTTGGCTGGTTGGATGCAGGGAGGAAGTTGCTCCCCCCTCTCAGGTGTGTGTGGGATCTGGGAGTGCAGCATCAGGGTATGGGCTGGGAAAATCACTTTGTCTAAAGGGAAGAGATCAGGGCAGTCCCATCACACAGTCCAAGTGACAAGTGATAGGACAAGAGGAAATGGCCTCAGGGAAGGTTTAGGTTGGGCATTAGGAACAGTTTCTTCACCTAAAAGGTCAAGCACTGAAACTGGCTGCCCAAAGCAGTGGCGGAGTCCCCATCCCTGGAGGAACTTAAAAACATGTGAATGTGGCACTTGGGGACATGGGTCAGTGGTGGCCTTGGCAGTGCTGGGGGGAATGGTTGGACTCAAAGATCTTAAAGGCCTTTTCCAACCCCAGTCATTCCACAATCTCTGCTGTGCATTTGCCCTCAAGAGCTCAAGATGAAGGTGTTTTGAAGACATTTTGGGTAGGAAATCATTCTGGCTCTGCCTTCTGGTCTGTTACCTGCCAGGATCTGTGTTGTCATGCTCACCTGTTCCTGACCTGGTGTTTTGGTTGGTACTTGAGCAGCAAGTTCACTTCAGTTCAGCTGCTTCAGCCCATTTGACTCTTCCTTTGGGCCTGATTTGGCACGTTCTCCTCACCTCTTTGTTCCCAAAGGATCTCTTTTCTCACTGTGTTGACCAACAAAGGTCAACATGGTGCTGAGGTCCCACCTTCAGTTGTCTCTGGGGGGATCCTTGACTGACATCAAAGCCAGTTAGCCCACCTGTCATCTTCCAAACATCACAGACTCTACTGGAAAGGGAAGAAAAGACAGGAGTCACGGGGTGACTTGGAGTAGCCCATCAACCCTTGGTGAACACTTGGCTTTGGACATCTGGGAGGGTGATTCTCCTGTGCTATTCAGCTTGGACTTGCAGTTCACAGGTAGATTTGTTCATAGGAATGCCCAGCCATGCAGCCTTGGGGTAGAGGTTTCTTGCCAGTAGCTGTTGGTTTCTAGGTGGATGTGGATGGCTCTGGGAGACTGTGGATGGTTCTGGGAGGATGTGGATGGCTCTGGGTGAATGTGGATGGTCCTGGGTGGATGTGGATGACACTGGGAAGATGTGGATGGTCCTGGATGGATGTGAATAATTCTGGGTGGATGTGGATAGCTCTGTGTGGATGTGGATGGTCCTGGGTGGATGTGGATGGCTCTGGAAGGATGTGGATGACATTGGGAGGATGTGGATGGCTCTGGGAGGATGTGGATGGTCCTGGATGGATGTGAATAATTCTGGGTGGATGTGAATAATTCTGGGAGGATGTGGATGGTCCTGGATGGATGTGAATAATTCTGGGTGGATGTGGATGGTCCTTGGTGGATGTGGATGGCTCTGGGAGAATGAGCTTAGCAAGGCACAGCTGAGAAAGGGGGTGGTCTGTGTGCCTGGTGAGGAGGGGAGGGAACACCAGGTGCCAGTGGTGACACGTGGCTGCCCCCAAAGAGGACATGTCACACCTGCATCCTCTGGGATCACACCATTCCTTCCTCCAAACCTGGTATATGCAAGGTTTGATCCATACTCTGATCTTACAGAGCACCACTCCCAAATTCACATACCCTGCTCACGGAGTGATGGCTCTGCAGCTTCCTGATTGGAATGAGGCCACCTAATTTGGGAACCTCTATTCCAGCAGCACCCAGGGATGTTCCCACCCTCTCAACTTGTGAAATCCCAGAGCAGTCACAGACTGTGGGCTCTCAGGGCAGGGCCTGCCTGCCCTGCTTTTGCTGTTGTGTTGCTTGTTCCCTGGTGAGGGAAAAGGACACCAGCCTTGACCTGCAGGTTGGGATGGGGGAGCTTGAATCCTGTGGCTCCAACACCACTTCCCCTTTCCTTAGAGCAGCCTGGGTGTCTCAGGGATGGATGTTTAGGAGCAGCACCAATGGTTTTGTGTGTATCCTCCGGTCCTTGGGTTTCCTCTTGACAATGAATGGTGCTTCTGACCTGGAAGCAGCACAGAAGTCCCCAGCACAGCTGATTGATGCTCCCTGGGTTGTGGAGCAGTCAGACATCCCCAGTAATTCCCTCAGACCCTGGGCAGTGTCCCGTGTCAGATGACCCTGAGGTTGTGCTGATGGATGGACTCTCCCAGACCTGGGTGTATTTTCCCAGCCTGGTGCCTGTCAGACGCTGGCACAGACAGCAGCAGGCTGTGGTTGCTCATTGCATGGGAGCTTGGTGCTTTCCCAAGGGAAGCTTTGCTTTTGCCATCACCCCATGGGCACCTGTGGGTTCCTGTCCACAGTTTGCATCACCCCCAGAGCCACCAGTGGTGTGGGACCAGGGACTCCAAGGTCTGGGAGCCAGGGATGCTCCTCAGCACCTCAACCATTACCTTATGTCTGTGAAGGGCCTTATGAGAAATAGCCCCCTCGAACCTTTCCTGCTTTTCCACATCATGAGAATCACATTTCTGATGTTTTTCTGAGCATCTTCATGGGGTGAGAACCCCCCGGAGGGAATGCCCTTCCCATCACTCATCCTTTGAATCCATGCAGCTCTGGGCTGTGGCCAGTAAAGGAATGGAGGGAGATGAGCTCTCCTTCCCCCCACCATCACTCAGCAGCTGTGGAGAAATGGGCATGGAGCAGGGATGGGAGTGCTGTGGTTTGGATTCATCCAGAGCAACTCCAGTCTCCTTCCCCACTACGCAGGGACTCGCTGTGTTCTCCTGACTCAGTAACACGCTGCTATTTAATTAACTTTTGACTTCTGGTTTAAAGGAGCAGTGCACAAAATAGTTATTTACTTCATTTGGAAATGCTTTTATTTGTTGCTATAATTACAGCTTCCTCCTCTTTTTTTTTTCCCTTTTATTTTTTTGGATATTTTTCTTAGCAGGGGAAGGGAGGGAGGGGGCAATTTTTGCTGCTCTCCTTGTGGTTATCACATCCTTCAAATTACTAAAAGAGGCTGGGATAATAGGTCTGGTGATTATATATAGGCACCATCTGCTCTGTGGCTGCTTCCTATCAAAGTGCAGTTAGAGGAGTGCAAGGAGGATATTTTCTCTCCAGCTATATTAAGACTCTATTTCCATCTCGGCTCCAAAGCAAAGCTCTCTGCATGCAAATGGATCAAACACTCTGGAATCAATGGCTCTGTTTTGGCAGCCTTGAAGCTGATTTTTTTTTAAATTTTTTTTTAATTTTGTTTTATTTTCCCCTCAAGTTTGCTGTTGCCATCCGTTGTGCAGTTTTATTTGAGGCTGGTTGTTGTGCATTCCGTGTTTCCCTGTGAGCACAGTGCCCCTGTTTGCTGAGCAATGCGCTCTGGTGTTCTGGGATCTGTGTCATAGCTCCAATGCCAGGCACTATCTGAGCAATCAGGAATGTTTTGGAGGATGATGAAGGCAGATTTTTAGGATGCATCTGCTGTCGGAATGTAGAGGAGGTGGAAAGCTGAGCTGAGTTAATTTGGAGCAGTAATGGGAAAGAATTAATACATGTTTTGTGATACCAGCCGTGGCTGTCCTGTTGCTGCTGGGGGTGGTTGGGGAGCAGTGCAGGGCTCAGGGCTTGGGAGTCATAGATTCAGAGATTCCAGAATGCTCTGGGTTGGAAGGAACCTTAAAGACCATCCAATCCCACCCCCTGCCATGGGCAGGGACACCTTCCACTATCCCAGGTTGCTCCAAGCCCCATCCAACCTGGCCTTGGACACTTCCAGGGATGGGGCAGCCACACCTTCCACTATCCCAGGTTGCTCCAAGCCCTGTCCAACCTGGCCTGGGACACTTCCAGGGATGGGGCAGCCACAGCAACTCTGCCCAACCTGTGCCAGGGCTTCACCCCCTTCACAGCCAAGAATTCCTCCCCAATGTCCAATCCCACCCTGCCCTCTGTCAGTCTAAAGCCATTTCCACCTTGTCCTGGGTTATCCCTGCTGATCACCATCTTTTGCATCTTCTCATGTGGGGAACTGGATACTGCATTTATCATTTATCCCTTGGTGGCCTTGGAGACCCAGCAGGCTTTTCTTCTCTCCTGGAATTGGTAAAATTTCATGCTCTTGGAATAAGAAGGAATTGCCAGCCCAGACAGAGGGTCCTTGGGACAGGACATTGAATCCCCAAGAAGTGGAGGCCAGAGGAAGCTGATAAGGCTGAAACACCAAGTAATTTGTCTTGTAAAATCCAGGACATGGTGCCTGCAAGAGAGGGAGACAAAATGGCTTTTTGAATGAGTGGAAGTGGGTGCAAAGAGGCAAGAGAGGAGAAAATCCCAAACAAGTCACCAAGGATGGAAAAGGCTATGGGTCTGTTATGGTGTGGGTGCCCCTGGTGATGGTGGGGTGATGACTGTGGGACATACATCATGCAAGACACTCTGTCCTCATGTGTTTTGTCACTGCCAAAGGCACACTTGTCTCCCTGCTCTCCCTCCCCAGGTTTTTAATGACTCTTCAGGGATTATTGGATCCCAGTTTCTTGGGGAAATTACAGAGGTTTTGCATTCACCCCTTCCCCTTGACTGATTTAAGACCCTTCTTTTCCCAGTCCCAGTTTCCCACGGGTTTCATATTGTTCTGTAAAGGGTGTTCACCTTCCAGCTCAGCCTCCTGAAATGACTGTAAGTGATGGAGGGTTTCTCCATCTGGAGTAACACGTGGTGGCAGCTGATGCTGCTGGAGGTCTCAGCATGTGGATGCTCCTCAGACCAGGGATTGAGGCACTGGAGAGCCCTGGCTGCTGCTTGAGCAGAGAAAATGCTCTTGGACATTTCTTCTGGCTGGAAAAGCACTGTGGGAAGGAGAGTTTCTGCATCCCATCCCATTTATCTGGCTTGATCCATGAGCAGGAGAGGAATTTCTCCCAGAAACCCATAGCAAGGACTATTTTCTGAGATAATTAGGGAAGCTTGGCTCAGCACAGCAGTGTTCTTGTTAACAGCCTGGGATTTCCCAGGGACAGACACTGTTTTATCCATGGTTTGTGGGGAGATGAAGGAGTCAAAACCACATTTATTGGCCTGAAGATTGGAGTGTTGTGTTCACCCCAAGAGCTGTGTGGTTTGGGGCAGCACCTCCTTGCAACATAACCCTAATCCTCCAGCCCCCACCCTTTCCCACTGTTTGTTCATCCTTTTTTCTGTGAGATAAACCACGGTTGGGATTCACATCTTCGCTGTCTTGCTCCAGACCTTCTGGATCCTCCATTGGGAAGCCCCAAGGAAGGACCTTTCAGTACTTAAAGGAACTTAAAAAGAGGGAGAAGGATCTTTTACTTGGACAGAAGGTGATAGGACAAAGGGGAAGGGTTTTAAATTTTAAAAGGGGAAAATTTGATTAATAGTAAGACGTTCCTGGCTGGGAGGGTGGGCAGGCCCTGGCACAGGTTGGGCAGAGAAGCTGTGGCTGCCCCATCCCTGGGAGTGCCCAAGGCCAGGTTGGACATGGCTTGGAGCACCCTGGGCTGGTGGGAGGTGTCCCTGCCCATGGAAGGGCGTGGAACAAAATGATCTTTAGGGTTTCTTCCAATCCAAACCATTCCAGGATTCCATGAAGGAGACAGAAAGCAGCTCCAAACCTCCTGCGAGCTGGAATTCCTTCCAAAAGTGCATCCTGTTGGATTGCTGAAGCCACCAAGGGCTGCATTTGTGCATCTTTAGGCACAGCCCCGCTCCTGCTGCCACACAAAATGAATAAATAACAGTCACAGCAGTTCCTGATGGAGCCAAGCAGTGGATCCACGTGTGTCTGTGCCATGCAGGGCCTTGCAAACCCCCCTGCAAGGGTTCCTTCCCGCTGAGCCTGGACGGGGCCTCGCGTGCTCTGCTTGCAGAGAGCAGCAACAAGCGGGTTATTGTTTCTCTGTCCAGTTTCTTGAACAGGAAACCATGTTTAAAAACGTCATTTCTTAGAAAAAGTTTGCCTGACAGGCTTCTCTGCAGTCTGTGCTTCTTCCTATTTCCCTGCCCAAGGCAGCACTCTGCCCGCATGGGATTTTTTCCTAATGCAGGGGTTAATACCACTAATTTCCTAATGCCACTATTTTCCTGATACCCCCTTGACTTCTTCCATTTAGGACCCTCAGTTTCACCCCCTCCTGGCTTATATCAGCCCCTGGTTCAGAGGCCAGGACGTGGATTATTCAACTCCTACATATACAGTTAAAGTCACAGCCACAGAACACAGGGAGGCAAAAAAAAAAAGAGGCACAAACAAAAGGCTCCAAGGGTTAGGGGATGTTGAGCCGAAAAATGTTCCATTGGGTTCTGCTCTGGCCGTGCTGGAGCTGCTCAGGGCAGGCTGGGGAGAGGGTGAATGAGGTGCCCAGGAAGGGGGCTGGGTGCCAGCAGGGCAGTGTGACCCACCAGTGGCTGTTTCCAAGGGTCCTGGGCACAGGAACGCTGGAAAAGCCACGGGGGTTGCTCTGCCAGAGCAGGGAAACCTTCCTGGAGGAGAGGATGTGTCGTGACTGGGATAGCAAGGAGGAGGCAGAGGGAGGGCTGAGCTGGACCTGGGGAGGGTTGCTCGGTGTTCCCTCTCCATGGGGGAGCCTCAGGACTGCACAAAATATTGGATGGCCTCAGTGGATTAAAAATACCTCCTCTTCTTATGGCAAATTGGGGTCAGGCTGCTGCTCCCAGTCAGCAATAGGACAACGGGGCACGATGGGCTCAAGCTCTGCCAGGGGAAATTGAAGTTGGAGATCAGAAACAAATTCTTTCCAGAGAGAATAATCAGGCATTGGAATGGGCTGCCCAGAGAGGGGGTGGATTCCCCATCCCTGGAGGT
>JAWWEV010000167.1:61158531-61176182 GCA_035583235.1 Hafferia zeledoni | reverse complement strand
CCAGGTGAGGGATGGAGAGCATCCTTTCCCAGCCCCAGGTAAGGGATGGAGAACATCCTTTCCCAGCCCCAGGTGAGGGATGGAGAGCATCCTTTCCCAGCCCCAGGTAAGGGATGGAGAACATCCTTTCCCAGCCCCAGGTGAGGGATGGAGAGCATCCTTTCCCAGCCCCAGGTAAGGGATGGAGAACATCCTTTCCCAGCCCCAGGTGAGGGATGGAGAGCATCCTTTCCCAGCCCCAGGTAAGGGATGGAGAACATCCTTTCCCAGCCCCAGGTGAGAGATGGAGAACATCCTTTCCCAGCCCCAGTTGAGGGATGGAGAGAACCTTTCCCAGCCCTGGGTCCAAAGTGGAGTGTCCTCTCCTTGCCCCAGGTCCAAGGTGGATAGCATCCTTTCTCTGCCTCAGTAGCATCCTCTCCATGCCCCAGGAGAAGGTTGGATAGTATCCTTTCCCTCACCCAGATCAGGGGCAGATATGATCCTTTCCCCTTATCAGGGGCAGGAGAGATCCTCTCCCTTCCTATTCAGAGCCCTGGGATAATCCCACTGGTCCAGAGGTGTTTTCAGCAGCATGTCTTGGATTTGCTCTGTCTCTGGGGAAGTAGCAGTGGTGCATGGACTGGACATGAGCCATCTTGAGTGGGTCAGTGGGTCCAAGCCCCAGTTTAGATGCAGGACCTCAAGAACACTCCATTGCTGTTCCATGCCTGGTGTGGGGTGCATGGATTTGCACCAGGGACAGCACGCTGGGATGTGACAGGAGCAGTGTGAGGTGGGGACTGACCTGTGCTTTTACAGGGCTCTTGGAGCAAATCTGTGTGAGCTTGGACATGCCCTAACCCCTGTTGGTGGCACTTGAGGTTTCAGTGCTGGCTGAGTGAAGGAAGATCTCCCTGGAGGGAGGAGGAGAGGGGAGTCTCATCCTCAGGAGGACGGGATCAGAAAGAAACTCTTTGGGATGCCACAAAGAAATACCAGCCTTATCCCTCCCTATTTCCATCCTTTTTTGAAAAAAACAAGAGCTGTTTTCTATATAGAAACTGGTGCAGAATTTGTCCCAAGCTGATTCCCAGCAAGCACAGCCAAACACGGGGCTCTGTCCTGTGACAAATGCCAAAGTGTGGCACAAGGCCTGCCAGGACAAGGTGTCCTCCTGGACTGCAAGGCATCCCTGCCCAGGGCTTGTGACAGGAGTAATTCATTCATCTGTGAGCTCATTCCCACTTTGCTTTTATGGCAGTAGCTCCAAGAGGTTAAAATCCTCCAGGAAAGGCAGGACTCCATTTGCAGCAGGGGCAGACTTTGTCCATAGGAGCAGGAGCTCTCTTGCCTAGGAATGGGGAATAATCCTGTGCCCCTGAGTTGCTCAGGTCTAATTTTGGGGCCTCCAGTGGTGTTACTCCAGATTTACACCTTTATAACAGAGAACAAAATCTGGCCCTAAATATAGGTTGGCATGGCAGGAATTGGGGAAGGGCGTTTTTTCTCACTGTTGAGAAAACCTGCCCATGGTTACAAAGAGAAACAGGATGTCCAAAGCATTTGCTGGACTACCTTGGATCCCATCTCTGTGTCCCTGTCCTCACTTTCCTTCTCTTCTCTCTCTTTTTTCCAGTCTGCACACAACTTTTAGTTTCCCGACCCGACGAAGAGAATATAAGTTCCTATTTACAGCTCATAGACAAATGTCTAATCCACGAGGTGAGTCCTGACAGAACATCTAAAACTGTTGCTCCCATCACTTAGAAACTGTTTCCCAAGTGTCTGTTTATATAAACCTTTTGGTTTCTAACACAAATATTTTTGGGGGGTATTAATAGTAATTCTGACAGAACAGGGCTGGAGGGGGCGGTAGCTCCAACGTGGTGCATGGAAATGTTGCTTCCCCCCACACTCACTTAATTGCCAAGACCTGGAGCTGGGAAATTCATCTGGCTCGTGACAGCCCCACCAGCAGCTGGATGAAAGGAAGAATCCTGGGATGAACGTGCAGGCAGTTCCCATCAGACAGACCCGGCCATCCCTTGGCGTTGCCTCCTCCTGTTTTGCAACACGTGGTCTTGGGATTTTGCAACAGGGATTTTACATCTGTTTCTGCTCCTGGCAGATCTGCCTTGGCCTGGGGATGGCTCAGGATGGTTCAGACTGTGCCCCAGGGCTCCAGCAGCCTCCTGTGTGGTGGCAGGGAGGGATGGCTGGTGTCCCTGGTGTCCCTGGTGTTCTGCAGCATTTCCTCCCATGCTGGAAGAACAAACTGCTTCCATCGCCTGCTCCTGTGGCAGGGATTGGAGGGAGGTTGCACACCCAGGGAGCAGAGGTGGTGGGAGCCAAGGCCTGGGGCTGGAGAGCAAAGCCAGGAGGACATGGAGCTTTTCCCAGAGTGCCTGCACTTCTCCCACCAGCCCATGTCCCAGGGCCACCCTCTGCATTGGCTCCAGCATAATCCGTGCCAGGAGAGAGCATCTCCTGAGAGTGGTTTGGAGCAACCAGATCAGGCACTAATTAGCCGCCTGATTGTCCTCCAGAGACCTCCACTCCACTCTGCTGGCACCACGGAGACCTTGGGTGTCTAAAGTTAGCAGTGGTGGCACGTGGGTGTCCCTGTCAGCCACACCCCCTGCCCTGGAGCTCTGGGATCAGGTCTGTCCCCTGCCAGGGTGACCTTTGCAGGGAGCCCCTGTGGGTGACAGGGCTCACCCCAGGTCACCTCCTACAGAGACTCCTGATGGCAGGATCAGAGCCAAGCCCTGCCCAGCCCTGAGAAGGAGGATGGGATCCAGGATGCCCCAGGGCAGCTCAGCTTTCCAAATCCCAGCTTTTCCCAACCTGGCAGCGTTCCTAGAGTGATGTCCATGTGACAAATTTCACCACCCATTGGGACCCACCATCAAACCCCTGCTCTGCCAAAAGGAGTTGGCATCCTGAGGGCAGAGCTGGGCTGTCATTCTGGGACACAGGGAATGCTGCCAGAGCATCTTCTTCCCCAGAATTGAGTAAATCCCTGAGAGAGCCCAGGATTTCCCTCCTGACTTGCTGATGGCTTGCCCAGCTGCTCTTCTCACCCACATACACATCCCTGCTCCCTTTGTGCAGAAAAATACTCACACAATTCCTATTTTTCTCTCTCTTTTGGGGGGTCAGGCGTTTACAGAGATCCAGAAGAAGCGGCTGCTGTCATGGAAACAGCAGGTGCAGAAACTCTTTCGGTCTTTCCCTCGGAAATCCCTCCTGGAGCTGTCGGGCTATCGGCAGCAGAGGAGGTATGTGGGATTTTGGGAGGGGAAGGTTGGATGCAGTGGCCAGAGCAAGAGCATTCCAAGTGGGACCAATGTCTCCCAGAAGGAAAGGATGAATCCTGATGGATTCCCTGAGAAGGGAATGGGGTTTCCTTTCTGTGTGTGGTCAGTGCTTTCCTCACTGATCCCACTAAGTCTCCCTGGCTCCAAACCTGGTACTTCCCAGCTGTGCAGCACATCCCCAACACTGAGCTCAGCCCCTGCTGCCCTTTGTTGATGGCATCAGCACTGGAGTTTCCCAAAAAGCTGTCAAAAAGCTGTAAAAAAAAAGGCTTGGAGCCTTTGGAGCATGCAGAGCCAGGGGGATGATGTTAGAAACTGGGTAGGGCTGTGTTGGAAACACAGTTTGCTCACTTCCAAGGTGGAGCTGGATTTCAGGTGATCCTGGGAAGTGCTGGGGTATGGCAAGAAGAGATATTTTTAGATCAGTTTTAGCACCAACATCAGCCCTTTGTGTCACTCTGCAAAATCTGGTTTGTGGCACTCTGGTGGAAGTGCTTTATTTTCAAGAAAGAAGGTGTTTTGGAGATAACTGGGAGCAGTGGGACAGCTGGGATGAGGGTTCAGAGGGAAGGGGCACAGAACCAGAGTGATCCCCAGTGCCATGAAACACTTGGAATGGATTAAAAGAAGTGGTTTCGGTGTTGGTGGCAGGATCAGAAGTGGAACAGACAAGAGCAAAGGTGTTTGATGGCCCTGTTTGCTGCCCAGCTGAATGGGCAGGGACACCAAGGTGACACTGCATGGTGACAGGACCTGTATGTGTTTCCAAGGAATACCTGGTTATTTTTGTGCCATTCCTTGGGTTTTAAATGCAAAAACCACCTGGAGAGGGATGCTGGTGTGTGCAACCCTTCCCTCCAGGAATTAAAGATGGTTTGGTGTTCTGAGATGTGTATTTCAGGATGTTTGGGCTTTGTAGTCTTTGGTTTTGCTCTGGCCACAGGGAGCTGGATAAGGGATTACCATGTGAAAACGGGAATGGATGCAGAGCCAGTCCCACCTCTGCAGGAAAGCACCTCTTGCTCATCCTCCCTAGTAAATCCTGGATTTGTTGGTTCTCACAAAATTTCATAGAACTTGAGAAATCTCAGAGAGGACCATGTTTGTCAAAATGAATCTCCTAGAAGGAGAAAAGGTCTGACCATTCAAGCATTCCCAGTAAATGAAACTCAACAGCATGAACTGGACTTTCAGAGGGTACACACACGAGAGATCTCAAAGAAATCAGGTGCCCCGGGGCATTACTTGAGTTATTTTTTGTATTTAAGATGAGGCCCCTTTTGCAGGAGTAGAATAAAGAAAGCAGATGTGAGTGTGAGAAGGGCGGGAGGGTGCCTGGCACATGGGAGGAAGAAAGGATGCTGCACATCCAGACCTTTCCTTCCCACTGCCCGTACCGGATGGAAGGACCATCCTCAGTGGGACAGGAGGGTCGGGCCCCCTCTCCTGCAGCACTGCCCTCTCCCCATGTCCCCTCCCAGGGGTCAGTGTCTCACCCTGATGCTTTCTCTCTCCGCAGCCGAGGCTTTGGCCAGTCGAACTCGCTCCCGACGGCCGGATCCGCAGGGGCGGGGCTGGGCCGGAGGAACCCGCGCCAGTTCCAGATCCCGTCCCGCAACCTGCCCACGGCGCGGCTGGGGCTGCTGGGCCCCACGGGGCTGCTGGGCACCCCCCAGCGCAGCCCCGCGGCCAGCCCCGCCATCCTCAAGCAGGGCAGACAGGTGGGTCGGCCTGGGTGGCATCTCCAGCTCTTCATAGAATCATAGAATGGATTGGGTTGGAAAAGACCTCGGAGATCATCAAGTCCAACCTTTGGGCCAACTCCAGTCCCTTTACCAGATCATGGCACTCACTGCCATGTCCAGTCTCAGTTTAAAAACCTCCAGGGATGGGGAATCCACCCCCTCTCCAGGCAGGCCATTCCAATGCCTGATTCCTCTCTCTAGAAAGATTTTTTTTTGATATTCAACTTAAATTTTCTCTGGCAGAGCTTGAGCCCATCGTGCCCCCTTGTCCTATTGCTGACTTAAGATCCCTTCCTTAAGATCCCTTCCAACCCATTCTGTGCTTCTCTGAGCTGGAGTGGGTTATAAATCCGTGGCACAGAGGGCTTTGTTTTCCATCCCCCACTCTCTGTTTGCTCCCCACAGAACCTCTGGTTTGCCAACCCCGGGGGCAGCAACAGCATGCCCAGCCGGAGCCACAGCTCGGTGCAGAGGACGCGCTCGCTGCCCGTCCACACCTCCCCGCAGACCATGCTGATGTTTCAGCAGCCAGGTAGGCATCACATTTGGCTTTTTCACTTACCCTCGGCCCAGTGAGTCAAGGGGAATTGTGAAAGGAGCTGTGCTGGTGAATCTCACTGCAGGCACATGGCCTGTGCCAGCATGATGTGTTCCCACTGAGATATCTTTGAATTCTTGGGTTAACTGAACCAGAGACATTGCTGGAGGGATTTTTGACCCTATATTTACCATCTTGACTCTATATATAAACATGGTGCTGGTGCTTCACCTGCCTTGCTTCTGAAGGGTTCATGTGAGGCAGGAAGGCAGCAGCTCATCCATCACTTTTTCCTCATGGATGGACACAGAGTCCTGGTGTGGAGGGACTGCTTTGTGCACTCAAGGGAAATTCTTTCCACAGTGCGTGTGAAGGGAAATGGTGCTGTGTCAGTGCTTCCTTCCCAAACACTGCCCAAATGCTCCTGTGTATAAGAGCATCCTCTGAGTCAGGGAGGATCCTGCTGACCTTGGACCCTGAACCTGGAGCATCCTGCCCCTGAGGAAGCCTCTTTGTGTATCCCTTCATTTGAGTGTGCCTTTTCCTACCAACACACCATAACAGTTTGCATGATGGGACAGGGAGTTCCATCCCCCCAGCAAAGCCACCCTCATCCACAGGCTCCTGATTTGGGCTGGCAGCTCCCATTGCTTCACACACCATCCATGTTTAACTGCAGCACTGGGGCAGCAAACGTTCCCTGCAGCAGGAACAGCAGGATTGGTTAAACACCAGGACAAGGGCACATTTCTCAGGCACTGGAGGAGAATAAATGGGTTTCTCTTGCGTGTCAGCCTGCAGTGGATGAGGGCATAGGAGGACTGGGGAGCCAAACATACGGATGAGTCCTGAGGAAAATAAGCAATAATTCAGTGCTGGGCCCACAAATCACTTTTTGCCAGGCTTTGGGAGGACCTCAACCCTCCTGGATCCCATTCCATGTCTCTGTGAGCCAGTGGAAGGTGGGACGTGCTGTCCAGCAGTAGCACAAGGTGGATTTGCAGATTTTGGTGCAGGGTGAGGAAAGTTTGCTGCTGTTTAGTTTAGGATGGGGCGTTGCAGCACAGCAGAGTTCATGTGTATCCCCCTCTTTTTGTACTCACTGCTCCCAGGGACTTGAACATCTGAGTGGGAGCCAAGCCTGGGAGCCAGGCTGGCCACAAAGCAGCCAGACAGCTGGTCTGTGCTGCCATCCCATGTCCAAGCACTAACCCTGCCTGCACAGACAGCATCCTGCCTGGAGAGGTGCCCAGGGCTGCCCCTCCCTGGGCGAGGGTCCCACTCTCACCCCAGCTCCCCCCAACAGCTGTAACCAGCTCCTGAACCCTTGTGAATTCCCATCTCCTGCAGGGCCATTGGGGCTCCCCAAATTTATCCCTTGGGATAACAAGGGAGTGGTGACTATTTTTGCAAACATCTCTTGTTGCACCAGGAATCAAAGTGCTGCCGGAGTCCAGTCACACCCTCCTGGGACATTTTTTGTGTGATTTCCCCACCGAGCAGGCAGGCAGGTCCCTGACCAAGGCCCTCCTGTTCCCTTTCTCCCTGCAGAATTCCAGGTGCCGGTGACTGAACCTGACATCAACAACAGGCTGGAGTCCCTGTGCCTGAGCATGACGGAGCACGCACTCAGCGGTGAGCATTCCCTCCTCCTCGGGCTCTTCCAGCACGTCCACGCCGCCTCCGCTGAGCCCCCCAGCACCTGCCCCTGCCCCGCGCCCCCCAAAAGCTGGGACAGGCTGTGGCTGTGAGGGGGCAGGGTGGCAGCAGGGCTGGATGCAGGGATGCTCCAGGGAATGCTCCCAAGGGTGCTCAGATGGGAGTGTTGGCTTCCCTCGGCAAGGTGCCGGGGCAGGGGGTAAAGCCCAACACAGGGATTGCACCAGCACTAGTGGAGTCTGTGCTAATTAGCCACTCATCAGCTTGCTAATGATAATTAGTGTTAGCTCGCTACTCTCGTTAGCTCTCGATAAAGCCACCGGTGCACTCGGATGGGTCACAGGCTTTGGAGTGTTTTCCCTTCTGCCACCGGATCCCTCGTGTGGCTGGGGGGTGTGGGAGCCCCATGGCACGGGGCTGAAACCCTGCTGGGCACTGGTGGGCACAGGGAGGGAGGAGGACCCGGGGGAAAAACAAGCAGGAAAGATGGAAAAGGTGGCGGCAGCAGCAGCACGATGGAGAGAGAGCCCAGTGCAGCACAAAGCACCGGCTCCAGAAGCTCCTGGTGCCCTGTGCCACGCCGGACCCCCAGGCACGAGGGGATGACCCCCTGGATGGGACGGGATGAGCACGGCCACGGCACGGCCCAGACCTGGATAACCCACACAACCAGCTCAGGTCTGGCTCCTGCAATCCTGGACTGCGTCGGATGGTTGAGGCCAGGAGCCCTCGGGGAGGATGGGAGCAACTCGGAGCCCTGGGAGAGGACGAGTGCCAGTGGAATCCCTGCGGACACAACAGCCCTCCCCGGGGAGAGGGACATGAGAACAAGGACTGAGAGAGGCAGCAGGGCCCTGGCAGCATCCCTGGCTGGGAAAACAAGGACACTTCTGTCACCCAGTGTTCCTCCAGCGTGTTCCCAGGCGAGGCTTAGCTGTCTTGTTCCTCTGCAGGGTGCTGTTCCTCTGAGTTATTTTTTCCAGGTCGCATTCCCCCAGCCTCTCCAAACTGGTTGTGCTAAAAATAGCTCTTAAAAAAATAAACCTTTCGGGGGAGAAAAAAAAAAAAGGTGTAACAAACCTGTTTGTTTTTAGTCTCAAGGAGGAGGTGGCCGTGGTGCCCCGGGTGGTGGCACAGGGAGTGCTCTGCTCCAGAGCCACCCTGGGAGCTGCCCCACGCCACTCTCCCTCCCAGGGATGGGGGTTTGGGATGGGGGACAGGGGGTGGTTGGGGCTGAAGGGTTGGAGGTGCTGTTGGGTGCTCATTTCTGGCCCCAGAGGGTGGGAAGAGGTGGGTACAGGGTCAGCTGTGAGGCTTTGGGGTGGGTTGTGGATCCCTCACTCCGGGATTGGGCTGTGACTGGGTGCATCCCTGCTGTCATGGGATGCTGGGAACGGGCTCTGGGGAGACACAAACAACTCCTGGAGCTTTTTCTCCTTCCTTGGTCCTTACAGAGGAGAATTTTGCAACCTCTGCAGTGTGGCCTTTGCAGGGCTGGGTGAGCTGGAGGGCAAGGCAGCCCCCAGGACTGGCTCTATCCCTGTCCCCACAACTCCTGGCCAGGGTTACAGGAACTTGTCCCACTGTAGGAGGTTCTCAGACTCTCATCCACCTTGTGGCAAGTCTGGGCTGCCCAGAAATCCCCTCTGTTCCTGGAAAAGGGGTCATGGCAGGCCTGGAATGGTGATGAGACACCAGCTCAGGGGGTTGCTTCAGGGTGGGGACAGTTGGTGATGTGGAGGGATCAGCAAAGTGGCGACACCCCAAAACCCTTCCACACCCCTTGGAGAGATCTGGGGAAGGGGGTGGCCCCATGATGTCATGTCATGTCACCTCACCTATGGGTGGGAGGGTGGGTTGGGGGTGCTCTGGGGGTCCAGCTCAGGGAGGGATCTCACTGGATCTGTTCCTAACTCTCCCTTCCTTGCAGATGGTGTCGACAGAACCTCCACGATCTAGAAGGCGTCGCGACGGGGACGCTGGCCGGGACAACTGCTGCGGGTCCAGCGGCGAGGTCGGGGCTTGCAGGGAGCCTCAGCAATAGCTTGCATCCTTCCTCCTCTCCTTCTCTCTCTCTCTCTCTCCTGTTTTAATTTTGTGAATGTGTAGATTGTCCTTGTGAACATATCATTAGACTTGGAATTTGTGTTGTCATTTATTACATCCATGCTGGGAGGGGGGGGGGGGGCAAAAAAAAATGAGGTGGTAGAAACTCAGTGACAATGGTGGAGCAGCATGGGGAGGCTGGGGAGACACTGAGGAGAGTGCTGACAACGGAGGGGCCACCAGGGCACCGTGGGCAAACCCTGGTCCTGCATGAGGATACTAAGGAGAACATCATGCAGGGTTATGTGACCAAAACCCCTTTGGGGAGGATTTGCCTGCCCTGCCAGGGGCCTTGGGGCCGGCAGTCCCATCTCTTGAGTTTCCCTGCGTTCATGGACTGGCCCAGCAAGCCCAGATGGAAACAGAAATAATAAAATAACCCCCGAATTTATTTGCAGTTTAGCCAAGAGACCCACAGTGTGGAGGCAGCGTTGTGCTCAGGGCAGCAGAGGGTCGGCAGGTGCCCATCCCTGTGCCCTGGCATGGATTGGGATGCAGGATGGAGTGGGAGCATCTCGCCCAGCGGAGCGTCCCGAGGGATGGCAGTGAAGGGGAGGGATGCTGGGAGAGGGTCTGTGTCTCTTGCCTTGCCTGTGCAGGTCCCAGGAAGCTGCTGCGTCCTGGCTTCACACATCTGGCCCAGCCTGCCAAAATCCAGCCCTGGAGTGGCCAGTGAGGGATGAAGGAGCCCCCAGATAAAACCCAAGCCCTAAAGGGCACCAAAATGCAGCTTCACAGCCCCATTTTCTTGGCATTAAGCACATGCAGTGCAGGAGATGTGGGTGGCAGTGGCTGGGCTGCTCCTCACCTGCTGCTGCTTTTCATAATGGGAGCTAAATTTGGGTGTTAAAGAGGTAAATCTGACTTGGTGCTGCTCAAACCTGCAGTCTTGCTCCTGCTGATCCTTGTGCTGCTCTGAGCCCTCTGATAGAAGAATAATGAAGGTAATATTAGTAAATAAAGGGAGGTGATGCATTGCAGCAATATTCCCAGTTGGGACCGAGGGGCAGCATCGTGTGCTGGGATCAGCAGAGCAGGGCTGGGGTCAAGGGGGAGCCAGAGGGAGCATCAGCAGGGCTGGGAGATGTGTGAATCCTTCTGCCATGCAGCGGTTTTAAGTTGTTCTCTTTAAAAAAAAAAAAAAGGCAAAACAAAAACCCAAGTGCCAAATGCAATGTTTTAATGTTTGCTGTTCCTTGGTGTCCTGCTTTCCCAGCGGGCAGGAGGCTGAGGGGGGTGTTGGGGAGGGTGGAGAAGGGAAAACCCGAAAGCCAGGGAGGTTGGGAAGAGGTGAGAGGAGGTGGAGGAAGAGGAGGGAGGTCAGTGCTGGGGACCTGGGTCAGCCCTGAGCACCCCCAGCGTGTGATGTGCACGGAACTGCCATGGCAGGAACCTCCCCCAGGGAGGCTCCAGTGTATTTACAGAGCTGAAATTCTATTTATTCCTTCGCTGACTGTGCACACGGAGGTTTTCTCGTTGTTCAGAGAGATTATTTTGGATATATTACCTATTAACTTGCTATGGCTGGGAACCATGATAATGTCTGTTATTAACAACCACCAAATAATTCAGTTGTTTTTTTCTGTTTGTTGTTAAAAAAAAATGCTTATTTTCCATTGACAGTGTAGAGGTTAATAACGACTTAGTTGTGTTTGCTGTTCCTTGTTTTGGTTTTTTAAGTAAAAACAACAGAAAAAAAGTGGCTTCAGTTGCATTTGGAAAGTTCCAGGGAAAGAAGCTTAAAGGGAAAAGAAATAAAAATTATTTCTAGAAATAAAAAGGAAAAAAAAAGCAAAAAAAAAAAAGAAAACAAACAAAAAAACCCCAACAGTTGCATGAGTGAGGCTGTGAAGTCAAATATTCAGTAATAAAGCGGCAGTGCCTTTCATTTTTGTATCCCCCGCTCGCCCCACTGCACCTGCCCCATCCCCACGAGGAGTGGGGCGGGACTGGCCCCTGGCCCCGCTGCTGGCCCAGCCCCAGCCCTGCCGGGGACCTTTCCTGGTGCTGTCCCTGAGCCAGCCCCGGCTCAGCACCAAGTGGCCTTGGCTCCGGCGGGGACACAGCCCTGTCCCTGTCCCTGTCCCTGCCGGGTGTGTCCCCTCCCCAGGGACACGCCCTGGGCTCGAGCTGGGCTTTACCTGTGCTGCTCCCCTCCTTACAACCCTTGGAGGAGCTGGGGAGGGAGGTGAAACCCGGCCAGCATCCAGCTGGAAAATCCCAAACTGTGCCAGCGAGCGGAGCTGGGGGTGGGTCAGCACTTGGGGAAGCGATTTCTGTTGTCACCTTTCTCCATGTCAGGGTTGGCTTTTGGAATGTGCCTGATGGAAAGTGGGTCCCGCAGACGTCTATAATTTGCACACAGCGACGATAACACTAAAGTTGATTTTATACGAGTCATCAGAGTTTGCAAAGTGAGTTTTATTTTTTGTATTCCTTTATCTTTACTTAAAGGTGAATGTGTATTCCTCTGGGAGGAATAGGAAGAAAAAAAAGAAAAATACATAAAAAAACAGGAATGTTAATAATGTTAAACAGAATACTTCCTCCCTTATTAATATATATATAACCCTGATGTATTTATGCCTATTGTAAGCTGACTTTAAAGAGCTTTGACCTCTCTTCTGTTGCATGCCGTTCCCGGGCAGCCTTTCCTTGTCCATGCATGCCTTTTGTCCTGGTTTTTCTGTACAAAGTTAGTGCACAAAGAACTATTTTTGCCTAGTTAATGTTGCCGAGCAATGCCTATTTTTTGAATTTTAATTTCTTTTTTTTTTTTGGTCATATATGGCAATAGCATGTTTGTTACATGTAAAAGCTTCCGGATATACAGAAATACTAATGTTTGGAGATGCCGGTCTTTGCAAGTGTACAGTTTTCCAATGTTGTTCCCAGTGAAACACCCTCGTGATTTCCACTTGCTCCGATGTATTTATTACTCATTTCCTCCCATGTAACTTGGAACCATGGCTATATTTCATACCCACGGTATATTGAAAGTGAAGGGAGATGATTAATACAAGGTTTTGTAACACTGGGGTGTGGCGCCTCCTTATTTATCCTCTCCTTGGCAGACCCTTTAACAAAAAACGGGATTAAATGTGGGTGAGAGGGAGGAGCTGTGCTGTTCCACAGGGGGTGTTTGTATCTTTATATAAACCCGTGGTGGGGCTCCCAAATCCCTGGCATTCCCCACACAGCTGCCTCACTGTCCCTTTGGGATGCCCACGCCCTGGGAGCTGTTTACAGACAGGATTTTCCTTTGGAACTGGCAGGGATTGGGGCTGGAGCAGCTCAGAGGCTGTGGGGGCACACGGGGGGAGCTGCTTGGCCTCGGTGTGTGCATGGAGACATTGGGGGTGGGATTATAAGGTTGGGATCATTCTGGGCTTAAAACCTGCACATCTCAGACCTGGGAAGGACACGAAGCAGAGACTTGGGAGGTGCTGAGGACAGGACTGTGCCTTCTGCCCCTGTTTGTTCATATTTTCTCAGCCTCCACTTCAGGCTGCCCAAGACCTGCTCTGCAGGGTCTTCTCAGCCAGTCCAAGCTCTGAATCATCACCATGACCATTCCTGCACTCATGTCCCTGTCCCTCCACCTCCTGGGTGTCCTGGCCCCTGCTGGCTGTCCTTCCAGAGGAACCAAGGAGTCATGTGCCCCACGAGGAGCAGAACTTGGAAACACGGGGCTTCTTTATGTTGTTTGAAAGCTTCATCCGCTGCTCCTGCCAGGAAGAGGTTCCCAGTGAGATCCCCAAATGCTGAGCAGGCCAAGCACTTCAAACCATATCCTCAAGCTCCATTTATTCAGGATGCTGCTGAGCATCCCAGGCAGGGCTACTCCCTGCCCAGGAGAGCACCCACATCCACAGCCCTCGGGCATCGTGTCCCTGCCCCACTGGGAATGGGCCTCCCAACACGGCTCAGACAAGCATTCCTAAATCCCAGAGAAATGCCATTTCCTTCCATAAACAGTTTGCCTTTCCAGGTCTGTCTGGGTCTCACAGCAAAGCTTTGTTGCCCTGACAGAGAATGAAAAGGGAAAGGAAAAGGCAAAAAGCCCTGGGATGGAAAACTGGAGCTGGAGAGGCTGAAAAAGCTCCAAGGAAAGTCCGTGGCAGCCACGGGGTTAGGGACAGTCTGTGGGTCCCACTGGAAATAGGCTTAAAAAAGCCCTAAAATCAAGAGGAAAAAACCCCATTTTCCTGCTGCCAGGAGCTGTTGGATGAATCCATGCCAGATACCAAAGGCTTTCCCAGCCTGTGCACCCAGATTGCACCACACCTGAGCCCTGTCCAGCCCAGGGGTGTGGGGCTCCCCTTTTCCTGCCCCACAGAGCCAGCTGGGAGCACAGCCAGGAGCTGGTGGCCACTGTCTAAGGAGCTGTGGTGATCCCAGCAGTGCCCCAGCAGGCACTGGAGAACCCCACAGTGTCTTGTTAACAGGATCTTTTCCATGTCTACCTATTCCCAAGGGTGATGGAGAGGCAGCCCCAGCCCTGGAGCCAACCAGCTGTCCCCTCCAAAGGGATGCTCCTGTTCCTTTGGCCCTGCCCTCTGGCTCCCAGTGTGGGTACAAGAGTCTCATTTTAACAGTGAGGGGGATATCCCAGGAAACAATCTTGGCCCACAGCAGGCAGAGATTTCCCAATGCAGGAAAGATTTTAATCAAGACACAGCATGTTTTACCAGCATTGCTCCTCAAGTGCAAGGAATAATTAATCCCCACATCAGTTGGCTGCAGCTGAGCAGGAGAGGCTGGATGATCCTGGTGGGCTGAGCCCTGCCAGTCTGGGATCCACTCCCAGGATACACAAAGTGCTGTTCCTGGAAGTCCTGGGCTGGCAGCCCTTGCCAGCAGTGCCACCACTTCACTCAGCGTGGCCTCTGCCACCTCCTCTTGAGCAGCAAGTGATGCCACACAACCTCCAGGGAGGGTAATTCCCAGAGCTGGTGCATCCCAAGGCTTTGAGGAGTCAGCTTTTCCTGCCCGTGGCCTGGTGGAGTTCAGCTCCCAGAGGCAGGGGAGTGGCAGCACTTCAGGGAGTGAACTTGTCCTGGGGCTCAGCAGCATCGCTGAGAGCTCCAGGAGCTGCTTTTAATTGGGATCTGCAAGTAGCAGATCCCCAAATGAGAAACTGGGATCTGCAAACAGCTCAGCAATGTACAGCTGGAATGGGCACCCTGGGGCTGTGGCATCACTCACAGGGCAGGTGGTCCTGAGGATGAGGGGCCCTGGCATGGGATCAGTGTGGATACCCAATACCCACAGAGCTCTGTGTGTCTCTGTGGCTTCACCCAAAGCCCAGCACAGGCAGAGTGGTGCCTGGAGGAGCAAACCAGCAAGGGGAATGGGTTTGAACTAAAAGAGGAAAGATTTAGGTCAGATGTTAGGAAGGAATTCTTCCCTGTGAGGGTGGGCAGGCCCTGGCACAGGTTGGGCAGAGAAGCTGTGGCTGCCCCAGCCCTGGGAGTGTCCAAGGCCAGGTTGGATGGAGCAACCTGGGATAGTGAAACCCCCATGGAACAAGGTGATCTTTAAGGTCCCTGCCAACACAACCCATTCTGTGTTTCTGTGATTTTCCCTCTTCTCTGGGAAGACACCCTGCTGGCCAAGCCTGGTCAGAGGAGACACTGCCCAGCTTAGACAAAACCCCCACTTTTCTATAGAAAACAGATTTTTGGCCAATTTTAAATACTAATAATTAAAAATAAATTCATCCTGGCAGGGACCCCCTGCTTTTGGACAGACCAGGCCAATCCCCAGCCCCAGCCCTGTGAGAGGTGGCACAGGTGGGTGTTTGCAGCACCACTGGCAGCAGGAGGCAGGGGAGGGGCTGGATGCCCCTCTCCCACCCCCACACCACTGGCCTGGCCTCGGGGTGACCCCTGGGCCTCCCTGAAAAGCATTTCCAGCCCCACACAGCTCCTGATGTTCCATTGCAAAGGGCAGAGCTCGGGGCCGGCTCAGCAGAGGGAGCCACAGACTGCGCGGCCCCGGCAGGCGCTGCCGAGAGAGGGACCAGCCCCTCTCCATCCTCACCTCGGGCATCCCCCAGCTGAGCCAGAGCCTTGGCAAGCGCTCTGAACAGCTCAGCCCTCCCTCCTCCCATCGCTGCTCCCCTACAAAACCTTCCCCACCTTTCTCTTGCTCTCCTCCAGCACCAAGTCCCATTTCCCTCCCCGCCGGTCTCCCCAGGGATGAGCAATGGAGAAGAGAAGAGGTTGGGGCAGGTGAGACAGCCCTGAGTGAAATCCCCCCCCCCCCCGAGCCCAGGGCTGACCCCCCGGGGCTGCCACGATCTGGGGCCTCCCGGCCAAGGGGTGTCACCCAACACAGCCCCAAAAACAGAGATCACGGAATATCCTGAGCTGGATCCACAAGGATCACTGAGTCCAACTCCTGCCCTGCACAGGACAATTCCAACAATCCCACCCTGTCCCTCAGAGCATTGTCCAAATATTTCTTGAGCTCTGACAGCCCTGGGGCCGTGCCCACTGCCCTGGGGAGCCTGTTCCAGTGGCTGGATTCTGGAATTTGGCCTTTCCTTATGCACCAATGTAGTGCAGGGTGTCCTGGTGGGAGCAGCGAGGGTTGCTCCCTCCAGCCATTCCCACAGGTCAGGGCTCAGCTCCCACTGGCATTGCAGGGCAAGGGAGCCCAAGAAATGCCAGCTGTGGGGTGAGAAACGGCTTCCTGGTGGCACCAGGGGATGCTGAGAGGGTTTCCAGGCACCTTGGGCAGGGCAGGATGGATATGGGGCACAAACACCCTCCCCCAGCAGCTGGTTTGGGGTTCCCAGGGCACACATGGAGGGTGGGGGGTGGGCACCCACTCTGGAATTGCTCCCTCCGTGGCATTCACATCCCAAGCCAAAGCAGCACCACTGTGGTTTGCCCCCTGACACTTTTTAAATCGTTTTCAGGCCCCTGCAGTTGAGTTGGGCCTTCTTAGGGTGGGTTTTTAACCTTTTCTTTCCTGTTGCCATCTCAGTGGGGAACAAACAGAGGTACCTGGTGCAGTTCACTCTGCCCAAACCAGCCCTGCAGAGCCCCAACACCAAACCCACAACCCAGAGTTGTTCAAAAGCACGAATAAATCCCTCATTATTACATTCTCTGAGTATTCAGCAAAATTTCTTTGGACACTGTGATTTGTTTTCTGTCCCTCCCAGGGCAAGACTTACTAAAAAGAGCTTTAATATCTCCTCAACTACTAAATCATGAGTGGAACTTTAAAGACAAGTGGAAGGCAAAGCTTTTCCTAGAAGTCACTTCCAGGAGCTGGGCAGAAGGGCTCAGCCAAGGCTCAAAGGGCACAGCTGATTGTGGGCTCTTTCCCAATGCCAACAGAGGGGCAGGAACCAGGAGCAGGTAACGAGTGTTTGAGCTCATTAAGCAACTCCAAGTTGCTGGAAGGTTGTGACAGGCATGACACTCAGTCACTGGAAGGCAGATTTTTGGCAACAAAGAGGCTATTTTGGGGTCCACAGCTGTGGAAAGTGGCCTGAACCAAACCCTCATGGTGGGCTTGGCAGTGCTGGGATAACGGGTGGACTTGACCTCAGAGGGCTTTTCCAATCCAAATGATTCCATAATTAACCTGCACCCAGAGGTGGAGCACAAGGGGTGAGAATCAAAGTGTTCCCAGGACCTGCCAGGACATGGCATGAGGAATTATGGACCAGTCACCCCACAGCACGTGGGCAGGAGATGGTGGGAGACGCCCAGAAGTAACGGTGGCAGAAAAAACCCCCACAAAGAAGCTGCTCATATGGAGGACTCTTGAGGAAAAAATATGGATAAGCAACACCTACCACACAAGGGTGTCAGGAAAGGAAGGGAGGAACTGATAAAGCAGGTGGAATCCTGGGAGGTGGGATAGGTCAGGGATGGGAAGATGTCACCTTATTAAGAGGTTGTGGTTCTTTTATGGATTTGGTTCTCTTCTTGGGGTTTTCAAGCTGTAAACACTTTCAAGCTGAGGATTTTTTTTCACCCCAATGAAACAGATTTTTCTCATGATCACAGAACCAGGGAGGCTCCTTCCCAATCCCACACCTAAAAAAAGAATTAAAATAAAGAGGCAGAGGATAATTTCTTGCAGAAGTGCCTGTTCTCACTAACAGGCCCTTTCCAGCTTTGACAGACAACCATGAGAAAAAAGCAACTCAGCTCCACAACAAAGACAATTCCTGCCAGTGCTTCTGGGGGTTCCCAGGAGGATTATTTCCAAATAGGACAGACCACTTGGGAAAAAAAAAAAAAAAAGAAAAAAAAAAAAAAAGAAAAAAAGGCA